>CM047807.1:122745297-123252258 GCA_026214975.1 Gentiana macrophylla | reverse complement strand
AACATCTTGGTGAGTCATCGCCATTAGTGTTCTAAGAAGAAGATGATCAAGCTTTCCATTGCAAACTCAACGGTCGTAATCGGTAGCATTAGTTTTTATTTTGCATTGATAATCGATTCACTATGAATCTTTAAAATGAATATGTTAGTATTTGAAGTAATGAGTGGTAATCATCATCATCATGCAAAGTCATTATGTAATTGCTATTTTGATATCTTTTAGTTAATTGGATGATGATTATGTAATGTATATTTTAATTTCGATTGTGTTGAAGTTTTTCTACTTGTATTGATTGCTAACATGTTGGAGTAATTAACAAATATTAGCGCACAATTCAAAGCTAAGAAAATGAAGCTCGTATTTTATCAGGTGATGAAGATGCTTATGATGTAAATGCCACATCACCCAAAGAGGTTAAAACCAACAAATCTTCTTAAATTAGAATATGGTTTAATTTCTCTTTTCCCCGGGCCATTTGGAGTTAAAAAAGATTGTGTAGTAGTACATAAATTGTTTGTACTTTTTCTGTATTCCTTTTTGAAGTAAAGGCAGGTACAACAATCTATCAATTGGATAGTTACAATACGTTTTGGGAATATCTTTTATTACTTAATTTTTATCTTCTGTATGATTTTTTTCCAATTTCGCCCTTATTTTTTATTTTCACAGCGTTCATTTCGTAAAGTTTGGTGAATATGTGCGTGATGTAATCTTGAAATATGGTCGGAATATCGTGTTGAGAATCATATTTGGTTGATTACGACGTAGTATTTTAAATAGAAATGTTGAAGTTTTCCAAGCTCATACATAGTCGATATCATTCGACCGATATTGAGTCAGATCTCTGGCATTGGTAAATTAGTCCAGGATAACAACAACCGATATAAATATTTTATTGATTACGAAGTGATTTTGAGAATGAGAATATTAAAGATTTTGTCTTTCGATTTTAGTCGAATGTCTTTCGGCCGGTATTGAAGTATGAAAAGCATTAAATCTCACTAGAATAAAATCGATTATAATGATCGTGTACATTCAGGTGGGTCGGAGAATGGGCTGCTGTAATGAATTGACCAGGAATAGTATACGTTTTAGGATTTCGTTCTGGTCGAGAATGGCGGCGTGTGGAATATCAAGCGAAGCGGCTCAGAATTTCTTTGGTAAGTGTAAAACAATATTTGTGTGAAAAGATAGTCCCTACATTTTGGTAGCTTTAGATTAATGAAAAGACGATGAAACAAAATATAGGAAGGGAGGGCAGAAGAAGGTAATAACAATGCCAATTGGAGAAGGGGATTATGGATCATAAAAAAGCAGAGGAGAGGTATACCCTCCACCTGATTCTTGGTCTTGGAGAAAGTTTGGGCAATAACCCATAAAAGGGTCACCTTATCCCAGGCACATACATATTTATATATATATATATATATGCATTAACAAACCATTTGGCTTTAAATTTATATCCATTTTCTTGGTTTTCACAGATTCATTTCCAATTTCTTATCATTCAAACAAATTTGTAACTTATTTCCATGAACCTGCATTTCTTAGGCATCATAATTGTACTTGTATTTCTTAGGCCAAGAGTTTACAATTTTTTTGACAGCCTCCCTACCAGCAAACTTGGAGGGAAATATACCAATCAAACTCAAACTCTGCAAATCATCTTCGTCAAAAACTTCAATACTGAAATCAACACCATGTGTAATGACAGAATCAAGGTCCATATGAAGTTTCCAAACACCAGAAGTAGGTTCACTATTTTCCTTAAGTAAATTTACCCAAGGAACATCATTCTTATTAGCAGTAGCATCAACAGAGGCACAAATGCCAACTACATTAGCAGTAGGGACCAAATCAATTCGAGCCTCAACATGATCAGAATTAACTACAACAGGCAATGAAGACTGAATCCCAGGAGAAGCAGCAGCATTGAAAGAAGCATAATTCAATGTAGAGTTCAATTTAGATACCTTAGCAGCTGAGGCAAAAGAAACAGGTGCAACTGAAAAAATATCAGCCATGGAGCATTTCTTTCAAGGTTGGGGGCAGCCAAAAGCTTACCCGACTTCAATTTCATGGAATAAGAAGCCTTCAAAGCAACAACCGTTTCAAAGTCTGATTCTTCAAATCAAGAATTTGAGCAGCAGAATCAACTTCAAAGCTTTGAGAGGATTGACCCACAACAGCGGAACCCAAAATTCTGCCCACGAAGAGTCAATCACAGCTGAATAATCAGCAATAGGAGCTTTAACGAGGCAACATCAGAATCTAAGTTAACAGAGACATTCCCCGTATCTTTCGTGAGTTCTTACCCATGAATCAAGCAGTGAAAAATGGGTTCTAGAGAGAGAGAGCAGCAAGAGTAGTGAGGAGCATCGAGAGAACTCAGGCAGCATTGAAACCGGTTAGGAGGAACCGCTGGAGAAACTTCTCCGTAGATCAAATCGCCGGAGAACTGAGAGCTCTACTACTGAGAGCTCTTTCTTACTTGAACCTCGGAAATGCATCTTCCTTTGTATATCAGGCGGTAAATGCACTAAAGGGCAAAATTGGAAACATAAATGAAATATGTCGCTTATATAAATGATCTTTTAATTGTGTCGTAAATGTACATTAAGTCTTAAAACCAGTTCTTATAAACAAATAACACAATTTATTTTATGATAATTCGTTATAGGCCAATACATAACAATAGTGGGTCGGAACAATTTAAAAAAAAAATCTCAACATTTTGAATATAACCATCGTAGGATACACTTAATAATGTTACAGACAGTAAAGCATGTTCTTCCAGCTGCTTTCAAACTCATCTTTGTAGTAACAGACATCATGTCTTTTTTTTCTTTTTATCATCTAACCTTTGCTACTTCACTTGGAAGACGTATCCTAATTTATTCACTATAATCAGACGATGAATATTCCGAAACCTCATTCAAGTTGCCCATTGGCATTTTCTCGAATCCGTTTATATCTTCCCCCCAATTGTCGTCCTTTTCATCACCATTCGGGTCCTCCTCATCCTCGTTTCCACTATCCTCAGCTGTACCATAATCGTGGTCCATCATATCGGGTTTGGATCGTGTTTCAAAAGAATTGTCATGACCCGTTTCCACCACATCTCTAGCTCCAGTATGACATGGTGTTTCCGCATCCAATTCTTGGAGGTACGGATCATGAGTATTGCTACTATGTGTATTTGGGTTAGAACTTGATCTCTGATCAGCTTTCCCCACTGCTATCTTCACGGGTTTTGCTTGCTTTTAGCAGCTTCTTCACGACTTCTCTTACGTCCATGACCACGTGCAGGTCGGCGTTGTTTCCATACAGACACAGGCCGTAACTTGTTTTTACTGGTTTGGTGCTTCTTGAAATTTCCTCCAGCAGAGCCTTTACATTGTGGATTCTTCTTTACATTGGCAGCTCTATGCGGAGTAGTCTGGAAAAGAAAGAAAAAGAAAATCACAAAATAACCTTGTAATTGTAAGATACCGAAAATTCTGCCCCTGAATCTTTACTTTACATGGGGCAACTCTATGTACTCAAAAACAATTTGCAGGCAGAATTAAAGGATTAGAGAAATAGAGTTTTTAATGACAATGATTAAGTGGACCAACAGCACTTACAGCGATATTTCCGATCCTTTCTCTCTTTGAGAACTCTCGTCCTGGCAAAGCATATAACAAATGGATGCATCCAATTCCATTAGCTTTAATGCTACAGCAGATGTTGTAAGAGGTACCCAAGGAAGTACTGTAATCGTCTCAAGGCTGCGTACGGTGTCTGTGGAAGATGGGCTGGTATTGTCAGAACCGATCAATTCATTGGTTGTCTCATAATTTTCTTTCAAGAATTCCCTTTTTATGGTACCCTCCAGCGCAGTCAACATCTGAGGAGCATGGCGTTACAATAAAAACTTAAAAACAGAGAATATAAACACGGTGAATAAAGTTAGTTGAACAACATCTAATGAAAATAATCTGCAGTTAGATTGGCAAGACCAAAGAAAGTTTTATAAATAATAAAAAAAAAACCAAATTTGGTAGACAGTATTATAGACATCATAGAATAGAAACAAAACATCTGCCGTTGCCTTATAAAGAATGCTAAAATGCATAAAACAAGACAACAAAGAGGCTAAAGAAAGACAACAATAACAGCAACAATCATGTATGGAAATGGGTACATGATATGAATGCCATAAATATCAACCCAAGCAGAAAAGGTAGCAAGCTTGTAGTATTTCTAATACTGTATTTGTAACTTCAAAAATGAAGTTGATACTCTTGCAGCACACACGTTGCCACTCATAAGGAAGAGTACCATCACTCACTTCACTATAATATGAACTAGCAAATTGTTTAGGATCAGGTATATGCAAACTTAGTGCATAACAGCATCAACCATGTGCGAGCTCCTAGCAAGGATTAGGTAGCTTCTAGGCCAAGCGTTTGTAGGCTTGCCTTTTTTGACTAATTGGTATTATTAAAGATACATTCAAGCTTTCTCTATATTTCTAGATTCCTCGTCCCACGTCTCGGTTGCTAGTTTTCTTGTTAGCATGTTTTATGTAAGCATCTCGACTGCTAATTGCAATACAAAGGTGTTCCATTTCAGTAAATTAGCCAATCTAAAGAAAGCTTCCAAGAGTTGAGAAGAGACTGGGGCTATTACTTCAAGCATTCCTCACACAATGTGCTGCTGAAAAGGAGACGGAGCTGTCTTCAACTCAAAAATTTGAGCCTAACAAGCACTATGCAACTCACGACTGGAACAAGAAGCAAAATCAAGATTTCTTTGAAGAAGTGAAAACACTACTTAAGTAAACTTGCTCGAACCATTTAAACCTTGAGTGGAATGGAGACCTTTTACCAATACCCCAAGTTCAATTTGGAATAAATGAAATAATGTTCGAGAATAAAAATATGGCATACTAACCCAGAGCCCCTTTTATGAATAAAAACTAAGATGCACTTCACCAACATCAGGTTACCCAAATTACGACGTAGATACAATCAACTGAGCACTCCACCACATATATCTAAAAAACCCAGAGAACCACAAGAATAATCTGATTAAGAATAGCTTTAACTTTTCAGAAATTAATCTCAGCTTCAACCCAAAATGCTCAAGTTTCCGTCATCGTAAAACACAAGTATATTGAATCATCATATCAAGGAAACACTAAACTACACAACTACAAACCAGTCACCACTTTTCATTGAATACAACAATCGTGATCAAAACAACTAGTTAGACACCAAGCGCTATCAACTCTACCGAGTGTTCAGTGGCTCAATCCCTTGACAACCCTCAATTCTTTTGACCTGAAACTTAGACAAGAAAGAAAAAAGGAGATTTGAAGCAGCGGATCCACATGTTCAGAATGTACTAAATTCCAAAATTACAAAGAAATGTTATCACAAAAGTAGCGCATCACCCATTGAAACACCACCACTCAACCTTAAATGTGAGGCGTGGGCCAAACACTTTGCTACTAATGGCACAAATGCATGCACCTGGATTTATATGTTAAACAGCTAGTATCATTGTTTTGAGAGGAAAAAATATAGCATCATTATTTCAATAAGGACTCGTTGCATGCATATCATGTTCATTTAAAACATTATCTAAAAGCTCAAGCCACAAGGGCTGAGTGAGAATTATTCATTTAAACACTCCACAAGATACACAACACAAACACCCTTCACACAATCAGAAAATATCGCAGACTAAAATCACAAAGGGAAGGGAAGAGAGAGGACCTGGAGAAGGTCTTGGCAGATGATGCACTTTGCAACTTTGTAGTCAGGATATTCTAGAGTCTTCCGACCAAAAATATTCCCGAACTTCTGGAGGAACAGAGGCCTTCAAGCAAAAAAATCAAAAACAGCATATCATATCACAAACAACAAATCATTACAATAGCATTTTCCTAGCTCTGATAAAGAAACCCCACAGGTAAGAATGCTGAATAGATATACCTCCACTGAAGCTAATTGTGCTTTCAGCAATCTGATCCTTAAAAAGGCGCTGAAGACTCCAATTTCTGTGAGGTCTTGTCATATGCTTCCTTCATTATCTCTTTGCACTCATTAATGTGATCAAGAAAACAAAATGTTACCACAGAACTGCTATAGTTTTTATGGCAAAAGCGGACAGTGGTGGTCCTTGAGGCAGTGCAAATCGTAGCAATGGTCACAGACACGTAGCAGCCTGTCATGCCTTGTTTCCCCATAGTTCAAAGCACGTAGCACTCTGCAATTAAAACATACTTCCCACATCCACTTCTCAAAATAGCGATATCGCTTCAGGTCTTATATTTCTCCCCATTAGAGGCCAATGCTTCTGCAGCCTCAGGTTGCCAAACACAGATTGAGCTCTTAGGGCACTCTTTAGAAACTTCCCTTTTGACATTCTCCTTTTTCTCGTACCCAAAAAGCAGCGAATTCTTCTCCAAGGCTTTCTTAAAGAAAATTCAATCTTCATAACATTAGGTTCAGCTGAAATTCTCTAATTCCACGCACATCCAATGCTGCCACCAGAAGCGTCAAAATCCTACAAATGTGATGAAATTTGAGCTCTTGAGAAAGATGGTTATAAATTGCACATGCAGCTATTTTACTTCATCAAAAGGCTATAATATAAGAAAAGACAAGTTGAAATATTTGTATACTTCAATAAGTGGCAATAAAAAATAAAGCAAGTCGAACATGAGAAAAAAAAGCATAAAGTACAATAAAAATATAATATCCAAAAAAATCAGTTCATGGGCCAATCAGCATGACAATCATTCGTTTGACAATTTTGTGGCAACTACAATTTCTTGCATCAGATACAGTGAAGTGTCCTATGTACCCCACCATATTCTTTTGAATGCCAATTGACAGTCAAAAAAGACAAAATGGAGGATGATACCAACTTATACCACTCGTTAAGTGAAACATGCATGCAGTTCAACAAACATACAGGAGACAATGAATCAGGGAGAGACATTTTGAGAGAAAGAAAAAACCTCCACAGAGTCTATGAGTTTCCAGCAGCCATCACGTAGCTCAACAAATATCTTGCCAGCACCGGGTCATACTGAGAAGGAGATGCTATAAACTGCCAGTATCTATTCGCCTTCGGTCTTGTCAAGGGGCAATGAATTGTATACATAAACCTCCTCTGCCTTATGACCAGCATAATATTTTGCGTCTGACCTAGCCTTTTCAGCAGCATTGGCAGATTGCTGAGACAAAAGAAATTCAGGGCTGCATGAATCTAGTGCTTTGCGTTCTTTTCAGCTGGATCTGAAGCCTCAAAGCTTTCATGCTGATCCGCGGGGTTGATGCTGGAGGCCCGTTTGGCTCATGCACAGCATCATTATGACTCTGCCTACTACCCACAGCATTGGCAGAGAGGCTGGTTCAACCCTACTCCCACCAATATTAGAATATTGGGGTCTCAGCACAAACTCTTCTTTGATCGTCGTTTATCGAATTGTGCCTCTGCCCACAACTGCTTCCTCAAGGCATTTGCAGCTTCTAATCGTTCCTGAAAAGTTCCTAACAAAATTAGGATCTAGAGATAATTTGTAAAAATATAACACCAGAATGAGATTAGTACCTCCAGCACAACACGCACTGAATTTCCTTCATTAACAACACTGGTTAGTGCAAAAAGAGCATCAAGACGCTCATCAACACTCAGATCACAGTACTCGCCTTCCATAAGTCCATGAACCCACAACTCACCAGAATTGGTATCATCATCCTTCTCCTCGATTAAGCATTCGGGTTCTCGTCAGAACCATTTAATATACATTGAAGTTCCAATTTATCAAAGTTAAAGTTGTTTATTTCATTTTCATTCTGGCTTCAGAAGAAAGGGAGCTTCATTTTCTGGTTTTAGTTCAGTACCCAAGTTATCAACATCAACGTCCTCAGCCAGATCACAGTCAGAGTCTTCATCTCTTTCACCATCCTCCTTTTCAAGATCATCTGCTTCTTCATTCTTACACACCTGAACTTTTTCAAGGGCTGCAGCAAGTAAAACATCCGCATCAGCAGGATCCTTCCTATAAGGGCTTGAGCGCAGTATGTTGAAGGAGCAGTCCTCTCAAAAAGTTTGGTGTCCCTTGATAAAGCAGCAGAAATAGAAGCTTCCGGTGTCTTGCTGGAAGTAAGATCCCGAAGACCTGATCTCTTTTTGACAGAAACATGAAAGAAAATTCAGTTGAAGGAGGAGAAGAAGAAAGAAAAAAAAAAGTCGCAACAACGTAAATACATTCACCTGCAGTAAAAAAATTAATAAAAAAACTAAATTTTAACCTGAATCTTCTCTGCAACTTCGAGTATTGTAAGACCGTTAGCACCTTCAAGCGAAAGAATATGAAATGCTGCATATTTTACAGTTCAGGTGTCAATCGATGCCAAGATTTCCTGAAATTAGAAAGACCCCTACGCGCATTCTGGCAAAGGCATTTTCTGCAGCAGCTCCATTTAAGTAGACCAGAGATAATTTTTGAAGCATCCTTACCCTGCTTTTCAAACAAAAGCCAGTGGAACATACATCAGCAAATCTAAATGAAAAAAACACATAAATTGTTGTAGCATGCAATAGATTCCATATTAAATCCAACAAGAACCTCTGCAGTATCATTTTAAGATGCTAATCAAGTACAGAAAAACATAAAAGTCAACAACAGATTTTGTGCAACTATGGAAATCTAATTGCAATTGTAAAATACAATCCGTCCAACCTAGTTAGTAGGTAGATTTAACTCTGCTTCTATAAAACAAGTGCAACGTCTGAAATGATTTGGGAAAACAGTAGACTAAAACAAAAGAACAAGCTCATTGAAGAGTATAGTCTGTGGTGGAGCTGGGAATAATATCACTTCACTCAAGAAAGGAAGGTCAGACACAAGTAGATGGAGCTAGCCACAATGGACATGAAAAATATGTTGATTCCAAGTATATTCTAGGCAATAGGTATCATCTTGAAGCAATCAAAGCACTGTAGAAAGTACTTGTTCATCTTTAGCAAACTAGGGAAGTCCTTTTCAGATATCGTTAGGTCCTTTCATGTTTGCAAAAAAAAATTCCAATGAGGCTTCCAATATACTAATGCTTTATATACTGATACCTTGCAATGCATATAAGTTTTGTAAGTAGGGACAATTGAGTGTTTCTTCATGTTTCCTTTAACAACTAGCAACTTTACTACTCTGCGAAATTCCTTACAGCTTGCCATATCAAACTACCAAAAAACCATTTCAACTACGAGCACCAAGTGGTTCTGAATCACCAGTTATCGAAGAAGTTAGATGCAATTCTACTAGCCATCAATCAACATAAGTTGCAGGTCTTGACAATTATAAACAGAGGAAATGTATTACAGGAATAATCCCATGTGTAAAAGTTTTGTATAACTACAGGAATGGAAAATCATACCTCATGCTCATCAGGAATATCTATCTGTTCCATACTCCTTGCCTTCAACTTAGGCCCAAAACCAGCAGATAGAGCAAATTGCCGCATAATCTCTGGCCATGTCAATGGGTTTAAGTGCTGCTTCCAGCTTTGGACGTCAAAACCCCATGCATAAGCCTGTTAGGAACAATAAGCCTGAAGCATATTATAATGAATTACTTGAACAAAAGCAATGCTTTAAACCAGATTATCATTTATCACCATTATCCTACTAATGACAAGACATACCCCTTCAACAATCTCGGGATGCCCACCTCCATGTTTTGCAGCAAGATTTGGATGTGTCCCAAGTACACTGTTAGGGGTTCTTGCAACATCTTCAATATCTTTTATAATGGTTTTCAGAACTGCAATGTGAATCTCTCCTAACAACCTCGAATCCTAAAACACGAGCATAGAACAGGCAATGAGCGAAAAACACCCTAGCCAATTCAAATTGTATATCCATGAGGTAAGGGGTGAAGAACACTAACATGATCGTGAAATGCTTGAACAATTTCATCCAAAGTGAAAGGCCAGAGACCAAGAACATCAGCAAATGTAATCAAAAATTTCCAGACCTACACGACATCACAACACAAAAGATGTCAGCAAACAGCTTACTTCCCGGAGGCAATTAAACCAGCAGCCCTTCAAGCGAACACGTTTCAAGGAATAACAAAACACGGATCAGCATCAAAATACACATATGTGCAAAATTGCAAATACATGTGTATTTATGTATTTATCTTTTTGTGTGTGACTGGGGGGGTTGGGGGGCTAAAAAGAAAGAAATTAAATGCAAACATCCCATCAATTCTAATGCACCAAAAACCCGGCCTCTTATACTCCAACTTGAACTCTTGGACAGTGTTCACGATTATTTTCACACTGCAGCAAAGAAATACCAACAGCTAACCTAGATACGAAAAGGAACTTTTAGCCTTGACTAACCATTATCTTTCCAATATTCATAATTCTATGTTATACTCATCCTTCTAGTTTTGTTTCTGCACAAAGGGGAATAACTCAATTATATTTAGTGTGTAAGTATATCCTTTTGATCTATCTTTTATGTACAACCAAATAACAAAACTTGAAAGCATTACTGTAATTGTCTTTTCAACTTTAAACTGCAAGAAGCAAAGAATATCTAGGCAAATTCTCATCCAACAATAATGTCCTTCACCCAGAGGACAGGCTTGTGCTTCACTTTTCAGACTTTTAGAATTTTAAATATCCACAAAGTCTCAACTAAGATACTAATGAACCACTAGAATTTGAGCGAAACATGAAAACAAATAAAATAAAGTGTACATGATCTCACCATCAAAAGGCAGCCAACCCGTTCCTCAGAATCAGTCCAGGGCCGGAAAGTAAATGGTCTTTTCAAGTGGACAGTCTTGGGTGGAAAATCTGAGAGTCTATCTGAAGCATAAAAGTTGATAAAGTTTAAAGGATGAAAAGCGGAAACAGGGCTATGTAATAATGGACCAGAAAGCAGCATGCACCACCCAGGTTAGAAGCTAAGAATGTTGAAACAGGGCTATGTAATAATGGACCAGAAAGCAGCATGCACCACCCAGGTTAGAAGCTAAGAATGTTCTCCCTTCCAACAACAGTAAATCATTCCCCCCACCCCCCCCCCCCCACCCACCAATTGGAGACACAGAAATCCAGAAAAGAGCATGGATAAAGAACTGATATTTGACAAGCTATGTTATTGTTGAAGTGTTTAATATGTTACTTAATACTTATCTATCTCCCCAATGACTTAAGCTTTTGGGAAAGATAATACTTCAACATGGTATCGAGCAGGTCATGGGTTCAAGCAGTCAAACCTCTATGCCAACATACCTTTCACATTTATATAGTTCAATATTGGGCCTCTTTGTTGGCCTTGTGGTGCCTTTATATGCCTTTGTGTGCCATGTTGGCCCAGGCTCTTTGTTATAGAACCACATGATGGGGCGTGTTGAAATATTTAATATAATTAAATATCTACCTTCCCAATAGCTAAAGCTTTTTGGGAGAGATAGTAAGTCGGCAGTTATTAACAAGCCTAATACAGACTGTGAACACGGTTATATTATCAGTGCACTCAACACCTGACCCAACAATAGTGCCAAGGACCAGATGACAAAATGTTTACACTTTAAGAACTGCTATAAGAAAGAAAGTACCACACTTCTCAATCACCAGAATATAAAAGTGCTGGAAAAGTACAGAATTTTGATCATTGAGAAGTCATGCATCTCGATGCCGTACCTTTGAGAACCTCGTGATTATGTAGATTTTACGCAGTCAAGAGCTTGAACTGAGGGCAACCCCAGGCTTGAAGCTGCTAGCTCCATAAGTTCCACATAATCGTCGTCCATTAACTCAGCTGGTTCTTTTGCAACACGGCGCGAAGTAGCCCTGTCGTTAGCAGCTTTAAGCCTTGCGGACTCCTTCTCTTTCCGCGTTTCTTCTTTAAGCCTCATTTTCTCAGCCTGGTATACACATGATATAGACAAGTGAGACATTTACACAATTCAGAATGCAAAAGCTTAAGATTGTTGGATGTTCATAGCGTAACTCTAACAGATTCTTTCTGTAGAAATTTCTCCCTACGCTCCATTTAGCGTCTTTGTTCCCTTTCGAGTCTTTCCTGTTCCGCTGTCTTTCACGTAAAAATCTTTCTTCTTCCTTTCTCCTTTCCTTGTCCTGCCTCTCCATCTCCTTCTTCATTTGTTCCTCCCTCTGAATCAAAGGAAGAAAGCAGTTGTTCTATATACTAATCATAGTTACTTTGTCAACAGTTTCCTTTTCCCTAAAAGAATATAGATAGAAAGAGGAAAACCTTCCGCCGTAACAAGTCTTGCTTTTCAAGTTCTTTCCTTATTCTTTTTTCATTAGCTTCATTTTCTCTTGCAACCCTTGCCTCTTCACACTGTAATAAGCAGAACAAATAAATGATTTGTTTGCAATACCCTAAGCATTCATCTTCACTACTTAGGATAGAAACACATTCTAAGATAGATAACAGTTCAATTACAAACCCATGTAAGGGCTTAATCTATAAAGAAGTGTAAAATATACACTTAATCACTCAAGCCTCCTCACACAGGGTATAATGCAATTGTGCACAACAGATGTACATCCACCTCAACTGTTGAATATCTCTCCCAAAAGTTTAAAGTGATGGGAGGTAAATTTTAAAGTGAGTTTAAAGTGATGGGAGGTACATAAATTTACATATTTAAACACAACACACTTCAACACGCCTACTCAAGTGTGGGCCTACACAGAGTGTGAGCCAACATGGCACAAAGGCAAATAAAGACATACAAGGCCAATAAAAAGGCTCAACACTTGGACAATGTAAATAGGGTGGAGCGGAAACAAAGAGGTTTGAACTCATGACAACCTACTCTGATACCAAGTTGAATTAACATATCTTCCAAAAGCATTTGGTGATGGAAGGCTACTAAAATACATATTTAAACACAACAAACCTCATTATCAACAAATTGATAGGCAGTATGAGTTGAATGCCAAACTTTCCTCTACACATGGATACTTAAGCACTCATTGAAGTCTACCAAAAGTAACAGCATTCAAGCAGTCCCTACGGTAACACGAGAAGAAGCAGAGCATATACTCATTTCATCAATTTATTGATGACATAGCGCAGAAGAATGACAAAGATATAATAACAAAAAAATGGAAAGAAAAAAGCAGTGTGTTAAGTTGTTACCATCAAAGCATACGGTTCCAGAGAAGAAAAACAACAAGCGCATACCTTTCTTTTCCTCTCTATCCGGTCATCGTGATGGATGACCTGACTTTCAGATGATATAAAGGGCTCTCCAGTCCTGCAATAGGATAAGTAGCACAATTTGCATCAACGTCACCGTTCGAAAAGAGGTTCTTTGTGGAGCAATTTCCACCTCTCGTAGAGCAAGAGCCATGTGTTGGCCTAGCTTTCCATGCTGAGGTAGAATACTGCTTTGATGCCTTGGCATCTGACCTTGAAAAGTATCTGGAGGCATTAACTCCTCTCTGCCGAGCACAAATAGCTCCCCAGAAAACATCGAAGTCCTAGAGGTCAGAAGATCATATGAAGAGCCAAAGAATGAGATGATGTCGCTCTGTCATGGATGTCATCCCGAATGCATGGTCGTTCCGGAAGGAACTGGTACTCATGGACCATCTTGGTGGTACCCTAATAAAAAATACCAGTCACTGCTACTTTGTCCAGACTAAAACAGAAAAAAGGCACATTGAATTGAATGCTTGATACCAGAAAATAACACCTAGCAATTTGTAGATTTGAACATCAGCGCATTCAAAAAATCAGATTAAACATGAGCCACAGTAATTACGAGATAACCCGAAGGAAAAACACAGAGACACCATATTTACAAAACAAAAACAAAGGAAACACATAAATTGCATACCATTATTATTAAAACCTTCTCAACCAGAACAGTCTGAAGGGTGCCTAAGTCGATTCTAGCCTCAGGAAAAAGCCATTGAGAATTATTTACATGAAGTAGGGGCGCTACATGGATCGTTAAAGGTTATTGAATCATACTGTAAACCTTTTTACTTTAAACAAAAAATACAAAGTATCCCTTTTTGTAGTTTCTAAATATCTACTACACCTTTCACTACCCTTCTAATCTCAATGAATTCCCATATCTTCCAGCACCATGAAAGTCGTCCATAGCTACAAGCGGTATATGACAACACTCAAGTTTATTCCCACTTGGCGGTGTCTACTATGTAGATCATATGTTTCCTTTCAAATACCAAACCCTACCAAGTGCCTAAGAATATTACATCTATTTCAATGTTATCTACCCCCATCTTTGGTCCATCCCTACCCTGCTTAGCATGATTCACTTGTTCAACCTTGCTACTCTTAAATTGTGTATCTAATAAAAGCCTCTGCATACCATTTTCTCATCAACATGCGCTACTCCGGCTTTCTCATTGTTTATTTATTATCTCATCTTATTCATCCTTAGTATGCCAAGATACTCGTATCAATATTTTCATTTTTGCGCTATGGAACAAGTAAAAATGTCTATTTGAGCACCAATTTTTCCAATGATGGTTGAAAAGGACACAGAGGTCCAATCAGCTAGGAACACTCAATCATGTAGGTTTATTTAGTCAAAAGCCCACATGAAACATGATATGCTTTAAATGGTGAATCGTGACATGAACGAACTTAATAATTTATAAAAATCAATAGTTTGGTAATATCCAAGAATCTCAGCCACCGAACTGAACTCTGCATCATAATGTCATCAAAATAGTAGCAAAGGTCATAAGTATAATAAGCAAGCATAACAAAGCGGCAAAATTCAGTGCATGGGTTTTAAGGGGACAAGCTGTAGCTAACCTTGATTACTTTAGCTTTTGGGCTCTCAAGTACCGGGGCTTCATAAAGCTGTGCAGCAGGCTTCTTGTGTTGTGTTCCAACTGTTCAAATTTGCATCATCAATATATCAGTTTCCATTCATCTAAGAAACTCTATTACACGAAAGGTTCATTAGATACTAGAATATACAGCAAAAGTTCACGGTGAGTCGCTACTAGCAAGGTGAATTTTAACCTCACAAGCGTAGACAAGTTCCACACAATCACACCCTACAGCGAAGCGTGTGGTCTATCAATTTTAAGTGATCATGATATCAAACATTATTTATTCACTGGGAATCATGTCATGCAACAATACTGTCCAATGTCTTGATACAAGAGAAGTGAGGTGGATAAATTAGTCAATTGCTTAAGCATGTACCATTTACACACATTTTCGTTCATGTAAGTCAATCATAGTTGTCAGAAAGCCGATGACACATCAGTCATATTGATCTGTGTGGCGCAAATATTGAATATAAAATACAAATGAATTAGATTTAACTATAACAGGATACAAAGAACAACTCTTTTGGTTGTGAAATTCGTAGGAGGCGGTTAGCCGATTACTGTAGAGGTAATGCTCGATCAAGAAATAAGCAAGATACTTGCTTCATGCAGCACTGCCACAGGGTTTGTGTTATATCTGACATGGATACGGCAGATAATGTAAAAGTTGTACCTTTTAACCTTTCTTTTCACCGGAAAAAACACCTTTCTGGGGAAGGGTTTGGAATTAGTGTTACCAGTAGGTTCCATTCAATTAGAGACGCATTTGAACAAGGCAGAACCTAAATAAAATACAGCAGAATAGCTATTTGGGCTATGGAAATCAATTACCTATAGGCATCCCAAAAGCACCAGGTGGCAGAGGATCAAACTCCATTCCAAGAATAGGTCCATCCTCCCTTAAGTGTTAAGCCTAATTGTGCCTCCACAAATGAAATAGCTCTAAGCTCAGAGGTGGCCTTTGCTGCCTTATTATGCCTTTTCACAGATGGCATTTTTTCGGATCTGGCCAAAGCTGTCCCAGGTCGATGAACAACTCTATGCTGCTGGTGAGTCTCAGCTTTATGAACTGTACTAGTTCCCGAAGCCAAGCTAAGATCATAACCTAATTCTACATTATGACCAGGGCTCACGTCTTCACCCACCCCACCAAACAACCCAGACATGTTCCCAGGAGATGAATCCTTGGTCACCCGTTTCTCCGTGGTTGCCTTCCGGTCCTTTAACCTTCTGTGGCAAAACCACATTTGTAACTGCCTATCAGACAGCCCCAACTTCACTGACAGTTCTGCTCTTAACACCTCTGATGGAAATGGCTCAGCTGCATTATCCAAGAAAATTCAAACACATAAACTACCAGCGAAAATGAGAAATCTAAGTTAATTCAAGCAGAAAAAAATCAACTTATAGCTGCATCTTTAAAAAAAATTAAGTATAAAAATAATACTATGTAAACATACTCGCATATGTCTTCTCAAGAATCTCAATTGGGCGGTAGTCTTTGTTTTCCTCTTTGGTTTAGGACCAACCTCAGGGCTCTTCTTCTTCTCAATCCATCCCCATCCCCACCCCCACCCCACCCCACCACCACCACCACCACCACCACCACCTACCTCTCCAATACCTTCAACTGAACAGCTTCCACTGCCATCAACCTCCATGTTAGGGCATCAAAATTGAGTAAATTTTCAAAATCAAACAACCCAAATCCACTTCCTTCAACAAAATACAGCTCTCGTCCCAATAAAATCAAAAACCCGCATAAATTTTGCTTGAAAACAAGGGTTGAACGTTGGGGATTTGGGGCATTGACAAAGAGAACCCAAGAAGTTAAAGTCGACGCTGAAGTTCAACTAAGTAGCAACAAAAATGTGACGATGTAAATGTGCTGTGGAATTCAAAAGAATCCCACCCCCACAATATTAAATGAAATTTATCATGATCTGTTGTAACTTTGATGATTAAAATTAATAAAAAAGCGTGGATTTTGAGAAACACCCACAAAAGATACCAACAAAAACTGCTACTGCAGCAAAGAAAAAAATCACCCGTCATTTCTCACTCTCGCTTTTCTTTTTTGGATTTCCTTTATTTTGGGTACTTTGGTTCAGTGGAAACTGTAATGTAAGGAGCGTAATGTTTATTGAAAAGAAAAAAAAACAAAAACTGAAAAGAATAAAGAATTGGAGCAAGGGTTAGGATTGAAATTTTGTCAGATTAGCGCTTTTCATTTTGTGCTGTGGATTTTTCCTTTTTTTTAGGTGAGAGGAAAGCATTGTCTTTAGCGGTACGATGAACTTTACCGTTTGCGTGAATTAATGTTTTTTTAATGTAATGATCGTGGGACCTTAATCTCTTCTAATACACGGTCAATAAATAAAGGATGTCGTTTTTATGTGTTTTGGTATGTATCATCGTCAAGCATTTCAGATGGAATTTTTCATCGATTGTGTCTGATAAATTTAGTTTTGTGCATTAAGAGAAAAATATATACACACAATCCCTCCGTCATGTAATTAAAAGCATAATTCATCAAATGATTAAAAAGATTATTTATTCCTTTTTCAAAAAAATAATTATTTATTCCTATTCTAAGTAGATAAAGTAAACTTCTCACATTGGTTGAAATGAATAGTTGATGCGTCGCAAAAATCTATCTGATGAAGCAGTGTCAATTTCTTACGTCCAAAAGATATACAGTTCGTTTATCTGAAAGCGACTTTAGTTCATGAGAGATAAAAAACTTCTTAGCCTAAGATCTTGGAAACAAGAAAAGTTGATCTAGCAATTGAATTTTAGGATAGCGATCCTACGACAATTCGAGTGGTTATTCTGATGGATCACCGTTGGAGATTAGACACTTAGGCGGCTTTCATGCTCGTAAAGCAACCGAAGATAAATCGTCGATCCTTTGAATCATTACGGTTATAATATTTAACTTCTATTTTTGTGTTTTTATTTTTCTTGAAGTCGATTCTCGGGTTTAATGAAATCAAATTTTAAATTTCGGCCATACAACATGTATGATTTCCTTACACATGCCACGTATGCCACTGAAAAGTTGGATCGTGTGTTAGCTACTCTCATATGGTTTGAAGTCCGTGGTGCAAAGGTCACCCACGTTTTTTATAAGATTCGATCATATCACTCCACTCTCTTATTTGAAGCAAATACATTGAGCAAAGGGTCATCCTCCTCAAATTTCAAAACATATGGCTCTGCCGTGAAGATTTCATACGTATGGTATGTGATAACTAGGGAAATTTTATTAACCGTACTCTCACCATAGTGTGCACTTTGCTTTTGTTGGATGTGCGGCGTGTGTACAAGAAGACAAATACAATTTGTCTTCTTGTACACATCCACATCAACAGACGACTACATGAACTCTCGGATAAAATTTCCCGATAACTAGCGTTGTCTTTCATTTGACCTACCTTACGGTGATACTACGGATGTGAGGTCAAATTTCTTAAGAATCGGTAGGATAAATTCATTAAATTGTATTCATGCATCATGTTTATTATGCACATATTTTACTTAGGGATGTGTGATCAGTAGTTCTTAATACTTATTTTGTAAATGCAATTTACCTCTTGAACTATCTCTTATGGAATATTTCTGACCTCAAACTATTATTTCTTTCTATTCTTACAACCCTAAACTATAACATTTGAGTAATTTATAACCTTAAACTATTAATCGCTCGATTTACGACCCTAAAATATTAATTCTGATCAATTTTCACCCCTTAATTCATTGTAAGCATTTATTAAATCTTTAATGAAGGATAAATTTATTTACCCCCTTGAACTATCTCTTACGGAAAATTTACAACCTCAAACTATTATTTGCTCTATTTACAACCCTAGACTATAATATTTAAGTAATTTAAAACATTAAACTATTAATCGCTTGATTTACGACCCTAAAATATTAATTCTGATCTTTTTTCACCCCTTAATTCATTGTAAGCATTTATTAAATCTTTAATCAAGGGTAAATTTGTCAATTCCAATCCTCCTTCTCTCGTCCTCCCTACCTTATTTAAAATTTGGCATAGTTTAAATGAACGAGAGTATTAAACATAAAAAAGAAGCTTATATATATCTTTATTTTTTAAGTTAGAGAGACATAGGGCCATTTCTGCTCTCCATATGGATCGGCTCGATGGAAGGGACAAGGGAGGAGAAGAGAACAGGTGGTGGCAGAAGAAAGAATAAGATATTGAGAATATAAAAAGACAATGAAAATTGACTAATTTACTCTTGTTTATAAGGATTTAAAAATGCTTACAATGAATTAAAGGGTGAAGATTGATCAAATTAATAATTTAGGGTTGTAAATCGAGCGATTAATAGTTTAAGGTTGTAAATTGCTCATACGTTATAGTTTAATGTTGTAAATAGAGTAAATAATAGTTTCGGGTTGTAAATTTTACATAAGAGATAGTCACGAGTTGGTAAGTTGTATTTCTCTCATACTTATATTTATTTACTTCAACAATCACGTATTCTCACATATATTCTTTGCGTTGTTCAATGAAAAACTAACAGACCAAAATTATAATAAATGGAAAGCGTAACAAAAGCTTGCAATCATCATCGATAATGTTAAGTTTATCTAGTGTAGGATTTTCCTCCGACACTATATTTGAGATTGAGCCAACTCTTTCATCAAGTGGGTGAAACTAACAACAAGGCTCGAGGCATTATGCTTGACGGTATGTGCGAAGTCACTAGGGTCAGCTGTCAAGCCAAAGGACATGGCCCGGCTATGGCGTTGTGACATCTTGTCATATAGCATGTTTGGGGCCACTTTATCCTAGGCCAACATTTGCGCCGAGCGATTTTGGATATCTAGGGTGATTTGATAATAGGATAATAACAAATGCACATCGATGCTCGCAACCAAGATATGTCTTGGCAATACCAAGCGCCGCCTTTCTCATTAAGTTTGTAAATTCAAGGAAAAAGAGGAAAATGTTTCCATTGTAACGACCCGCTCCCGAAATCGGAGTATTTTCGGGAGAACAAGTCGTTCGGCACGCGTCATATTAAAAAAATTCAATATGACACGTAAGCCTTAGCTCATCTTACCCATTAAGCGACAAAAACGGTAGCATTAAACCATCGTAGTTCAAAAACGAAACCAAACTTTATTGCACCAATAATGTCCAACAACGAGTACAACTTTATTCTTTAAAAGAAAACTAACAATTACTGAAATTGAAAGAACTTAACGACTATAAACCCAAAACATAAGCCACGACCTCCGACACTCTCTTTCTTACCGAGGAAGCTGGTGCTCATACCTTACCATTTCAGGAGCTTGAGGAGTTTTGTGAGACAGGGAAGGAGCCGAGTGGGTGCAACCCTTAAGATGTAAAGTCCCACATCGGTAAAATAAGAGAATGCTCACCCCCATATAAGTGTGAGTCATAAAGGTCTTGTCAACTCGGGTTAGCCCTTTTAGACCAAGCGAGGACGGCGGTCTAAGCTAGGGGTGTACATAGTCCAGTCCGGTCAGTTTTTCACAAATTTTCAAACCGAACTGTTTGGACGGTTTTGAAATTTTCGAAACCAAATTGGGTGAACTCACACTAAGCCCGACCCAATAATCCAGTCCGGTTTGGACCGGTTTCGGTTTTTACACTATGTTTTAGTTTTATCTAAGCAAAAGATTTGTTTTGTTCCATTCCATGTAAATGAGGACTTTAAATCAGCAACATTGATGCATATTCAAAGTAATTAATGCATATACACTGTTAAGGGCTAATTTATATGAATTTTTATTATAACTTCCCTATAAATTTCCCCACATTATGAATATTTTGCATTGAATTTGGGCTTTATAATTAATTTAATGAGTAAAGTTGCTTTCGAATTAATCAAGTGTAAAAATGGGCTTTAATTTGGGCTTTATTATAAATTTTATATCATTTTGGGCCATATTATGTTTTTGCATTTTGTATTAATTGTGATGTAGATGAAGATAAGATCAAATGATGAGGTGGAAGTGTAGATAAGAGCAAAGTTGTTAGAGGAGAGATGAAATGTGCATCAATAAGTGGATAGAGCAGTTACATCTCAACAAATTCGATTCTGAGGAAAGGCAAGCGGACGTTACGTGGATGAAAGCAGGCGTTCAAGTGCTGTGAGAGTCACGGAAGGCGAGAAAATGAGATCAAGCGGGCGTCCCGTGCATGGCGGCGTTCCATCTGTAGAGTTCTTTGGTTTTCTATAAATAGTCGTCACTTGTTATCTCGAGAGGACATTATTAGATTTCATCTTTTTCGGATCGAAAATCGAGATTTCGAGCTCAAGCGATCTCAAAAGTAGATTCAATTCACTTTTTAGTCTAGATTTTATGGATTTCTCTTCAAGCTTTGTACTCAATCACTCCATGGATAGCTAAAGCGACTTTTTGGCAAGCGTGGGGATGCAATTGTAATCAACAATCCTGGTTTTCTTATAATTAATCTTGTGTTCTTCAACAAAGGTTAGATCAATTAGCTTGCTTTATTCGTTTCAATTCGTTTACATCGAAGATAACGATTTTATGATGCCTCATGAATGAAAGTTTATGAATCTAGATCATCTTGCTAACTTGATTGAACAATTAGCTCTTAGCTCATGCGAAAGTTGCTAAATTAATTGTTGAATTCGTTAATCGAGGATTGCACACCTGGATCGTTAATTGATACAAGCGTTGTTAAGAAATTAATCGTTTTGCATGTGATAAGGTGAACCGCCTTTTGTTGAAAAACACTTTTGGTTGATTGTAATTGAGCCTTTATTGTTGATTAAATTCTTTGAACCAAATGTTTGCCTCTCCTTTCCCGAATTACTCGTTTATAATTGCATAAAGCTGTAGTTTTCTTTTAAATTTGCCGTTTAACTTAGTTAACTTAAAAGCGTCTTTCTTTCGATCCGAGTGATCCTCTCATAGCTTTGAATCAGTCTTTGATTCTCTGTCTATGCTCGTTGTACCGTTGAATCTAAACCATAAAACATCATCAAAGTATATCACGTGGATCGATACTATACTCATCTTACTATACTATCTACTACCCGATATTCGGTCGGTTAGGAGGTAGTTTGCATAATAAGTATTGGTTTTATATAAATTGTTTTTGTTTTGAATGATTAATGCAAAAATTACTCCAAACAAGATGGCGCCGTTGCGCGGATTTCTTTGTTTTTGATGTGTTCTTGTTGTTTTAGATGATCATAAAAGCTTTAGTCTAAGTCTTTGTGCTTTAAAAATCTGGTTTTCTGCTGCATTACGCTCTCCGTTCGAGCAAAGCGCCCGTTACGGGCGTAAGCCGCCCGTTTGTTGTGAAGCTGGCGTTACAAAGCGAGCGCCCGTTCTGTCTGTCTGCTTTCATTACGCTTCATTTTTTACAGCCGTTACGGGGTTTCTCTCGTTTGACTCCGGTTTATGTTAACTTCGGAGCAAACAAGGCACTCTTATCTTTGATCACGAGCTCGAGCGATCTATAGTTCGCTTGATCGCCGAAGAATCGTTTCGCATCAAATTTTTGAAGAAAATTTGGAAAGAAAATTAGGGCAGAAATTGAAGAATTTGTCTTCAAGATGGTGACGATACAAGGACCCTAGGCGATTACGCGGACCAGGCATGGTTAGAGTCAATCTGGAGTTATCATACCCGACCATTGCGGCTCCAACTTTTGAGCTCAAACTGCTCTCGATTCAAATGATGCAACATGCATCTATTTTCATGGGTACCGATCTGAAAATCCTCACTCCCGTGTTCGTGTCTTTCTTGAAATATGTAGTACTACAAAGTTGCAAGGTGTTGGTGAGGATGTTATTAAACTCAAGTTGTTTCCGTTCTCTTTGAAAGGTGAAGCCAAGGAATGGTATGACTCTTTACCCGTTGAGTCTATCACAACATGGGAGGAATTGGAGAGGAATTTACGAGTCAATATTTTCCTCCATCTAAGAATCGCTCAATGTCTTAGTGATATTTATACTTTCACTTCGTGACCCAATGAATCTTTCTTTGAAGCCTTTAAGAGGTTTAAATCTTTGCTTAGGAAATGCCCTCATCACGGATTAGACTTGCAAAGGCAAGCTAATACTTTCTACTGATTGGTTTAACCGAGATGACCAAGGGTATGGTCAGCGGCTCAAGCGGTGGGACATTCTGAAGAAGACCCCCACAAGAAGGATGGGCATTGTTAGAGGATATAGCAAAGTATAATTATGCCCCATCCTACCAAGCCATCCAAGCATCTGCACCAAAGATTGAAGAAGTAAATATGCGAGAATCGAGTTGATTTCGTTGCTCACGACAACAAGTAGCTAGTATTTCCAAAAATTCTAATCCAAATTCAAATCTTGATCGAGTCAATCGGCTTCAACAGAGTTACATTACTGTTTTGTGATAAGCTTGTAACCAAGTTGGCCATATGTTTGGTCAATGCCGGTTTCCACCTAACTATCAAGTCAATGCGCCCAACATACGAGGCGGTATACTATACGGTAGTTTGTCAAACTGTCTTTGTTGAGGACACACATCTCTGCGTGCCCTATGAATGGACAAAACCACGAGGTAAGCGCTTTTTATGGTCAATCGAGTCGAGAGGTTTCCAAGCGATTACTCGGTCAAAATAATCTTCGTAATCGAGGATACAACCCTGGTTATCAAAATTACAACCGGAATCGAGCAATCATCGAGCCAATTTTCAAATTCCCCCTGTCTCTGCTCAAAGATTTAATCGAATTGGCCTAACAATCACCATACGCCTCTGCTTTCAACAATAGGCCAAATCAATCTTTGAGTCAAAACCCTCAAAATCCCCTGGATTTTCTCTCCCAAATGAAATTATTACGAGGTTAGGCGAGCAAAATAAGACGATTAAAAACCTCGAGAGGCAATTGGGGCAATTGGTGAGCGACTTGCTTGAGACCACACTGGACAATTGCCAAGTTTCACCGAAAAATCCTCGTGGAAGTGGTCGGGTAAATCAAGCTAATCTAAGTCAATGTCTTTGCTCTTGTTCCATCTCCTCCCTACAGTCAAGAAGATACTAATGCCATCGGCTTGAGATCCGGCACTCAACTCTACGGTCCACGAACCGTGGAAACCCAGCCCCTCGCCGCGGTGGAAGTGCAGGAGGGAGAAAGATAAGGCCTATACCCCAACTTTATAAAGATCACTCAAGAAAACCGATCTTAAGAAGGATGAGATAGAAGGAACTTGAGGAAGATGAAACGATAATGGGAGAAGCATATTGAGGCGAGATGAGCACTGTCCGGAAGAGAATTGAAAAGTCCATGAGATGGAAAGACCTCGAGGACCATGCTGTGAGTTCCTCGCATAAGAAAGTCTTTTACGAAGAAGAATTAAAAAAGCTTCCGTTCCTCCTCGAAAGACTAACATTCCTTTATGTGAGGATAAGAAGTATGAGAAGGTACTCAACCTCTGAAAAACACTCAAGTTAATTTGCCTTTATCGATGTGTTGGTTGAGATGCCCAAATACACCAAATTCATAAAGGATGTGGTCTCATCTAAAAAAGAAGCTAGAGGGTATGAAAAAGGTAACCCAGTGAGAACTGTTCAATGATGAGTTATGACGAGTTACCAATTAAGAAAGATGATCTGGGCGATTCGTCCTTACTTTGCAAATCGGAGGCCTTATTTTCCCCAACTCTCTATGTGATTTAGGGGCCTCAATTAGTCGATGCCGTTATATGTTTGTCAACAACTCCGGTTAGACCATCTTACAGAACCTACCACTATGAACATTCAATTCGCCGATAGATCATCCAAGAAAGCAACGAGGATCTTAAAGGATTTGTTGGTTCAAGTCGATCGATTTACCTTTCCGTGGATTGGTATGTCTTAGACATCCAACACCCAATACACACCCGATTCTTGGGCGACCTTTTACGTCCCTTCGCTCGAGCCCTCATCGATTGTGATGATGGTGCTAAAGTGACTTTGCGTGTTGGAAATGAAGAAGTGAGCTATAGTGTATCTAAAGCTATCAAAAGACCTTACGAATATCAACGGCTACTCTATAGAGGAATCGAGTTGATGATTTCACCGATTTTCTAGAAGAGCAAGTCCTTGCGGTAGATTATGAATCTGACGATTGATTGATAAGCTAAATCAACAAGGTAGGATAGATTTGAACGAACTTGGAGTTGGGGTGACGATGAGATTGTGGAAAATAAGAGAACTGTCACCTTCGGAAAAGTAGATTTGCTAGAAGCTATGTTACTCTCTTACGACAATTTGCAAAGTAAAGTTTTAAAGTCCGACTTAGAGGAGCCTCACGAAGATTTAGTCTTGAAACCATTACCCAAACATTTAAAGTATGTTTACGAGAGAGGGTGATCGGCTTCCTTTAATTATTTCGCTAAACCGACAACCGAAGAAGAAGCAAAGTTGTTAGCGTATTGAGAAGAAATGAGAAAGCTTTTGGTCAAGGCGGTAGGAGATATCGGAGGTATATCTCACGATGTCTGTATGCATAAGATAAAAACCGAAGAAGGAGCCAAGCAAATTAGACAACCTCAAAGGCGGTTGAACCCGCACGTCGCGAGGAGGTGGTAAAGAAAGAAATCATCAAATTGCTAGATATGGGGATCATATATCGATAGGCGATGAGTGATTGGGTGTCCCCACGCGGTGGTTCTAAGAAAGGTGGTATCCTTTGTTGAAAAGAATGACAAGGAGAAGAAGTCGCTTTGAGATTAGTCACGGTTACCGTGTGTGTATTGACTACTGAGGTGAGGTGAATGAAGTAACCATGAAGGACCACTTCCCTCTCCCTTTCATTGACCAAATGCTCGAAGCGTTTGGCGGGACATTCCTTTTATTGCTTCTTCTGGACGGATACTCCGGGTACTTCGAGATCCCTATAGATCCGGTTGATCGAGGAAAAGACGACCTTCACCTACCCGTATGGTACTTTCGCTTATAAAGCGAATGCCGTTCGGCTTGTGTAATGCCCGGCCACTTTTCAAAGATGCATGTTAGCAATTTTGATGGGCTAGTTGAGAAGTGCATGGAGATCTTTATGGATGACTTCGGTGTTTGGTCAATCGTTCGATGGTTTGTCTTGCTAATCTGGACAAGGTGCTTAACAGGATGTGTGGAGAAGAACCTCATCCTCAATTGGGAAAAATGCCACCTTATGGTGGATGAAGGGATCGATTCTCGGCCATAAAATTTCAGCTAAGGGCATAGAAGTTGATAGGGCCAAAATAGAGGCCATAGAAAGATGAACTACCCTAAGAGCGTGAAAGAAGTAAGGAGTTTTCTTGGTCACGTCGGCCTACAGGAGATTCATTCAAGATTTCTCTAAAATCTCTAAGCCCCTATCAACTTTACTTAAAGATAACGTCATTTTCGACCCGACAATGATTGCAAATGTGCCTTCAAAGAGCTTAAACATCGCTAATCTCCGCTCAATTCTTATCTCTCCAGTTGGAATTTACCATTGAATTAATGTGTGATCGTCCAACTACGCCGTTGGTGCGGTTTTGGGGCAAAGACTTAATGGTAAATTCCAACCTATCTACTACGCCACCATACCTTGAATCCGGCACAAGCAAACTACACTACCACCGAAAAAGAACTTTTAGTTGTTGTCTTCTCATGGACAAGTTCGAAGTTATTTCTTTGGGTGCCAAGGTGATCGTCTGGACCGATCACGCGACTCTGCGCTATTTGATGAATAAGAAGGACACGAAACCGCGCCATCTGCGTTGGATTCTTACCTTCAGGAGTTTGATGTTCATATCAAAGATATCAAGGGTAGTGAGAACACGATGAGCGAGACCATATATCAAAGTCTTTGCCGGTAGAAGAAGAAGATCCGCAAGACATCGATTTATATTGCCCCTTTGAGAGTGTTATGTGCGTGAGCAGTTGCACGTCACGGTCCTCCGTGGTATTCCTCAATCGTTAACTACCTCCATTCCCGATGATCCGAATCCCGAGCTTTCGTATCAAGAGAAGAAGAAATTTCTCTCGATCTTAAGTATTATGTCCAGGAAGAGCCATATCTTTTAAAATCAGTAAAGATGGGTTGCTTCGCCGTGTGTGTCTCGAATCGAGCAACGGGACATAATGGAACAATGTCATAGTGGTCCTTGGCGGCCATTTCGGTCCCCTGGAAGACCGTTGCGAAGATATTTCAATCTGGTTTCTTTTGGCCTTCAATTTTTGAGGATCTGAAGCTTTTGTAAATTTTGTGATAGGTGCCAAAGAACCGGTACTTTGACAAGGAGATATGATATGCCATTAAAACCCATTCACGGAGTGTGAGGTGTTCGACGTCTGGGGATTGACTTTATGGGTCCTTTCCCCATCCTCATACGGAATAGATACATCCTAGTCTGTGTAGACTATGTGTCTGCAAATGGGTGGAGGCTATCGCCACTCCTCGAATGACCATAAAACGGTCATGAAATTCTTAAAGAAAAATATTTTCGTAAGGTTTGGTCGCCCGAGCCTTAATCGGATTTGAGGGGACACACTTTTGTAATCGACCTCTGGACAAAGTATTAGAGAAATATGGTGTTCGGCATAAAACCGGTACACCGTACCATCCTATGACCGGTGGTCGAGGTGGAGCGAAGTAACGAGTCTCAAGAAGATCTTAGAAAAGGCGGTTACTTGATCATCGGAAGGACTGAGTCCGAAATTGGATGATGTACTAAACAACCAAACAACCAAACACACTAAATAATAACTCGCTATAACTCGCCCAAATCAAAATGATAAGTTGATAATTTTTAGCTTTCTTCCTTCAATTTCAAAGATCTAAAAAACCGTTGCTAATTTGATTTTAACGAAGATGGAAAAGACATTAACGATTGATTGACGATTGTTGGTGGTTCCATGGTTTGGTGGCGCTTTTTTTTTTTCTTTCAAGAAGGAGGAATGAAGGCTAAAGGAACTGGGAAGCTGAAAATTCAGGTCCGTTAAGTTGAATGTGGTGGAAGAGTGGAAGGATCTAGAGAGAATCGAGGGAACATGGAGAGATGTATATATGTTTAGAGGCCAGAGCTTAAGGTTAGAGGCATGTGGTGCTTATATATAGAGATTAAAAAATATTTAAATATATATAATGTATGTATATCATTTTTAATAAATATAAAATTGTAACCGGTTCGGTTCGGTTATTACCGGTTTTTCCAGATAAAACCGAAAATTGGATTGAATTCACGGTTCGGTTTTTGTCCAATAAGAAAACCAATTGAAAAACTGCGGTTTATGATTTTCAATCCAGTTTGGTCCAATCCAGTCAGTTAATCCAGTTTCTCAATTTCTTTGTACACCCCTAGTCTAAGCAGTTGAGCGGACATTTATGACTCATTTAGCGTAACTAGGCCCGGGTTCTGGGGGCGTTACAGAATGGTATCACAGCCGACTATCAGACGGAACTATGCGCTGCACCGTACAAGAAGACGGCGTAAGGATGACCTCTAATTACCTCTGGTAGGGCGATCCGAGAAGCGATCTCGGCCCGTCTGGCGAGACGCTTGATCCCCTTGTAAGGGAGAATGTAAAGTCCCACATTGGTAAAATAAGATAATGCTCACCCCCATATAAGTGTGAGACATAAAGGTCTTGTCAACTCGGGTTAGCCCTTTTAGACCAAGCGATGACGGCGGTCTAAGCAATTGACCGGACATTTATAACTTATTTAACGTAACTAGGCCCGGGGTCTGGGGGCGTTACATCCATTGTCATGAATACGAACATTGAAAAAAATACGTTTATTCAAAGAATCATAAAAAAAAAAAAAAAAAAAAAAATCATAAAAAACTAAAAAAAAAGATTATTATTGTTTTGAGAGTGGAAAGCCAATTCCATGGCGTTTGGTTGGAAATGCAATAAACAATAAGCTACAAATAACCCCAGCTACAACAGGCAATGTAGTCAGGTATTCTTTGGCTTCATCTGATGGTTTAGGAAAGAAACATTTAACAACGTTTTGATCAAACAATACAACCGCCGCGAAAACAACCAGAGACAAAAATCCATGGAAAAAATCCACCCATTTCAGCTTGTATTTCTCTGCGTCCTGATCCGAAATGGTAACCGGAGAACCATCAATAACCCTCAATCCTTTCCTTGTCGCGATCCCATACCGGACTTTTCCACGTTCGTCCCTGAAGCTATCTGTGAGACAGAGGATGAGACATGATAAGCTGCATAGGCTTATAAGGCATATAGTCATAAATTTGCTAAGATAGGAATGACATTTGCCTTCATGGGTGAAAGCAGGGGATAGAAGTTGGAATGAAAGGACTGAACCTGTTGGGAGAAGATTAGCCAAATGGGCTGTTAATTTAAATGATTTCCTAATCGCCTTTTTCGCAGGGTTTTTTTTCGGTTTTCCTTGGGGGGTGGATTGATTGTGATTATCTTCAAGAAGGGGTGTGTGCAATGGTTCTTCAGGGTTTGCTTCTACAATATCATTTTTTGTATTGTTTTGTGTGTTTGAGGTTTCCATAATTCTTAAACTTGGAGAGATTATATCTAATTCTTATGGGTTTATGCAAGAAAAGTTTTTTTTTATATATATAGTTTCCCAGGAGGGAAAATAAGGACAGCTTTGTGAACACAATTAACAGAAATGTTTGCTAAATTTAGGTTGTGATAAATGACAGAAAGAAGAACATCTGTAATACGTTAAAAGGTTTTTGATTTTGAATGCGGTTTTGAGTTAAGGTTTAATTATAATGACAGCTAGCTAGCTATAGTTTAATGGTGGATACAATTATCTTAATTACATATAATAAGGTTTTGATGTAATAGAGATAATGTGCAATAAGCTGGGAACATGCATATAGATCTATCAAGAGGACTGCAATTAATTCGAGAGTTTCAATTAGGTGTTTTATTGGGGTTAATATGGCAGATTAGTACAACATTGCATTCATTAATAAAGCAATTAAAATGCTAATTAAATGCAGTTAAAATAAGTAGCATTATTTAGAAAAGACTTTATTAAAGTACCGGAATTCAAAATTTTGGCTTTCTTTAGTCGTTATCTACTTTATACATACAATAGAAAACGCATATGAAGAAAGATAAATTAAAGTCGGTTACCAAAAAGATCTAAAAGATTGAAGCTTTCCTTTTTATTGTTGATATTTCGCAGTAGTCGTCCATGTGTCCAGCCACTAACAGTGATCCATCATTAGAAAGTGCGGCTGCTAAACCGTATTGTTTCCTTACGCGCCCATCCGCCCACTTCTTTTGAGAGAAGACTTGTATTCTCTTTTGATTATGTTATTCGAAAGAAACTGATATCCTTTCAAATTTGAGATTATTGTTTGAGTTGCAACCCAATAAGCCATAACATGTGTCATAAATATTGTACAACGTTGATTGTGTTGAGATTCATATTAATTGATGAATCCTACAGCATTAGTAATGATGTAAAAATGAGTTATGACATGTTATGCCTCAATTATTGTGGCTATATATATTTTTCTCATGATTTTAGGGATCGAGCTAATGAAATTATGAAGTGATTGTGGTGATTTAAGAAAAAATTTCGTTGTGATCTGCCCCAATGCAGAGACCTCTTTGAACACTTGAAATCCTAAGCGCTTTTACCTCCATATAAAAGATCCTTAAAAGTCTTAGGATTTTTATATGTTGTTTCAAGGTCTCCGCATTGGTTTTCCGTACGTACTTTACCGCCACACTTTTCCAAGACTCACTTGCAGTGATTAATTGATAAGATTGGATGTTTAATGTCCCACACAGCTAAAGTAGTATAATTCTCACCATATGTAAGTGTGAGACATAAAAATCTTGTGAACGCATGTTAGTGCTTTTAGGCCAAGCGAGGACGACGGTCTAAGAATTTAACTAGATTTTGTATGGCTTACTTAGCGCTATCAGAACCAGTGTTTGGGGGTGTTACGATTGGTATCAAAGTCGATTATCAGACGGGTCTACGTGCCACACCGTGAGAGACGGTGGGGCCACCTTTAGAATCCTTTGGTAAGGACGAGTCCGGGAACAGTCCTGGCCAAAACCTAGCTAGGACGCCAGTTGGTTATAAGGGGGGAGAATGTAGTGTCCACATGGTTAAAGTAGTTGAATTATAACCCCCCATATAAGTGTGAGACATAAATATCTTGTCAACTCGGGTTAGCCCTTTTAGGCCAAGTGAGAATGACGGTCTCAAGTACTTAACAGATTCTTTAAAAGGCTCATTTAAGCGCTACCAAACCTTAGGTTTGGGGGCGTTGCAATTGCTATCAACGCCGACTAACAGATGAGACTAAGTGTCACACTGTGAGATACCGTGAAGGGCTAGCTCTAGATTCCTCTGGTAAGGGCAGTGCAGGGACGAGATCTGTCATCGAGGACACCCTGCTTAGAGGAGGAGAAAATAGTGTCTCACATAGTTAAAGTAGTTGAATTATCACCCTCATAAAAGTATAAGGAATAAAAATATTGTCAACTCGAGTTAATCATTTTAGGCTAAGCGATGACGACGGTCTAAATAATTAACTGGATTCTTTATGTCCCACAAATTTATCGGACACAGGTTTGGGGCGTTATAGGATGACAATGAATATAGAAGAGGGCATTTAAAAGCATCACACACTTTTTTACTTGCAACCAAATTAAGGGGAATTAATCACATCCCCATTTGTTCTACTTAAAGCACCACAATGATATATTTCAATGGACCACACTGTAATTATTTTATCGTCATTTCTATCTATGTCACCCCACCTAGCCCCACCACCCCATCCGTAATCTTTTTTTTTTTTTTTTGAAACGAAAAGTTAACACACACCCTTAATTTTCCCCGAGAAGGGCTCGAAGTCTGCTCCCTTGGCATATTATACCATAGTGATAACCATTAGGGCAATGTCTTGTTGACACCACATCCTTAATCTTCCACAAACCCTAATTACCTCTTAGCCACCCTCTACGCCCAGCCCACTGCCCATCTTCCCGACACTTCCTCCACCATTCAATTTTTCTTGCCCAACCGCCCTCTCGATCATCATCTTCCTCCACCACCCTCTGCCGCACAAAGTCATTTCGTCGACCATCCATGTCATTTCCATGGTCAACATGCCCTTCATCTTTGAGCTCCGTCGAATGTTTTTTTATTCAAAACATGAATTAGGGTTTTTCGTTGTTTGCTTGGCGATTACAGGATTTAATCGATAGGCTGAAAAATAATGGGGTATTTTTTTGTGGTATGAGGTGGTGGAAATGGCGATATGGGAGGTTGAAGGGGGAAAATGTATTTTTTTTAACTAAAAGAATGTTTTTGTAATAAATAAAAAATTGAAAAATATAGTAAACTTAATCTGGCCGGATACATAAGTTTTGCAATTAAAATGTATGGCGTTATAAGTAGATTAAGGTTTGGCCAACATAGCCATGTGATGCCCTAGGTAAATGTCTAATTTTTATGATCATGTGTTGCCACCGGTACATTTGATGGAGTGTCTTTAAAGGCCACTTATACAAAATGATTTGCCAAATATATGTTACAGTTTTCCGTCGCGGCATTCGTTAGAATTTCATATGCCCTTTTATAAATGATTAAAGAAAAAATTTGAAAGATCCACGTGCGTGTTTAAATGAAATAAAACTTTTAAAATTTTAAAATAACAATATTAATTAATACATACTTTGTTAAGTACTTATTCCTCATAGAATATAAATATGCTATTATCAATAATTATACAAAATGAACTTATGTTTTTTGTTAGTATTTTGAATTTATCAATGCATGTACTCGATAAATTTAACCCTTTTGAAGATAATAAGCATCATAAATTTACAAATCTGTGTATTTAATATATATTGAGAACTTGTTCTCCAATTATCTAGTAAACCTATGACCATTTACAAATTTTTAAGCAATATTTGTGAAGTTCTTACTCTAAACAATAAGTGTATGTAAAAATGTATAGCATGTGGGTTTCATATACATAAAATTTTACATGTTTCTTATATCTTAAATATGACTATATTTTAGTAATTTTAAAGTAACACTTATTAAATAAAAGTAACATTTGAAATAATGATCAATATATTTTAGGGGAAGAAATTTAGAAGGATGAAAAAAAAATGATAAATGGGTCAGGAAGGACAAATTTCAAAATCGAGAGATTAGTAAGGACAAATTGCTAATACTGATGACAAAAATGCCCTTAATAATTTTAATAGTAATAAACCAAGGAACAAGTAGTAATAACTCATATAATGTCGTAAACTCCAATGAAAAAAATAATGTATTTTAAAAAAGTAGTAAATAAACCATAAAATTGTAAGGAAATCACTAGTTTAACGCAATGAATTTAAAATTTTGATTTCCTTTTCTAGATCGTTCTTCGCTTAATACAATAAACACGTTAAGTAGTTTGACGGTTATACCTCGGATGATCTATAAGATCGTCGCTTTGACCGCCAACGGAGAGTAGTTCAACGCGCAAGCCGCCCACGCGTCCGGCCTCTATCGCTAATCCACACGAACCCCTCGCGGAATCCTCCTTTGATTCTTTATCGGAAAAACTCCATCGCTAGACCGGACATTTTCTTCCTCACAAACTCACTATGGAAGACTCTCATTTTACACAAGAGTTATGAACTCTTGCAATCACACAGATAAAAGAGTTTGACACCCACCTCCTATATATAGTAGAAGGTGGCGCCCCAAAGTGTGTGGAGAAGAAAACATTTTCCCAATAAAATAAGGAAAATCAACTAGATTGATTTATCTCTTTAATTATAATTTATTTTGCCAATATCCTATATTGATTATAATTATCTTATTACCATAAATCTATTTTTCAAAATCAATTAATATCTTATATTAATATTATGACAATCTTTATTAATTAAAGTGCACAATCCAAGTGTATCTTATACACTCAAAAGTGGCGCCCCATATGCCAATAAATTGGCTTCCGGAATATTTTTTAATTAATATAATTTATACATAATTAATATCTTGTATTTTATTTATTCATAATAAATAAATACCACCATATTAATTTACCACTATAACCTTTATAGTCTAGAGATAAACTTTCCTTATTTGGTTATCAACTATAACCGCATTTTAATCCGACTCGATGTTCATATGTGTGTGACCCGATAGGCTTCCGAATATGTTGGCCGTAGACACAAAGTGCAATTTACTAAAATGCCCTTCATACCTAACGATCACGGGATAGCATCTAGCAACACACCGTGACCCCCCAATCATCGGAAGAGTCAAAAGCAATGACTACTACCTTTCATGTGAAGCGATTACCGTGTAACTTACAATCTATATCAGAACAATATCCATACGATTGTATCTCGAGTGTCAATACATTGACGATCGTATCTTATAATCTGGATATCATGCTCTCTCGGAATAACACATTTACTCCCACTTTGTAAAGATTCTCGAGAGCTAGACATTCCTTATAAGAAGGCCATTTCGGATATTCGATCCCAATCATGGGATACGCGATTCCCGGACGACCAATCATGTATACTCCGCATGCTTCAATATCATACCCAATCACTACCGCATGATCGCCCCGTGGTTAGGAGAAATCTCAATAGTGTCAAAGCATGACAATCCACACCGTGATGCCATGAAGAATCCGGTCAAAAGGATAATTACACAACCGCCACATAGTGTGACACTTAATGTAAGTGGGTCGGTCCCTAACGCACGCATTGTCTAATACACGTCCACGTCTGGTCCAAGTGTCCCTACACTTCGATAGAGCGAGATCTATCCCTATCTTCTAAAAGATAGAAGACATCCAATACGTGCTAGTCGATTATACTATCAATGTCCCATTTGATAATATATAAGGCGAGAGACATTTAAGTACCAACCTTGTTATAGTGATTAGAGATCTCATCAACCATAATCACTATCATGGTTTCTCTATCATGATTGATAATAGGGACGTTACTATATATACACAACAAATAATGTGAAGATAAACAATATATAATAACATAAGTGCTTTTATTAATCATAATAAAGTTATTACATGAACTAAATAGATCAGAACGACCCGACCGGTCGGATCCGGTCCAACCCGATTGGGTTTAGGACACATTTCCAACAATCTCCCACTTGGCCTAAAGCCAATCACCCATGTGCCTAAGCCCGTGCAAGTGAACATGTTTCTCATGCTTAGCTTGAGACAATGCCTTGGTTAACGGATCGGCTATGTTATCATCCGTGTGGACTTTCTCTATCTTTACATCTCCTCTATCTACTATCTCTAATCAAGTGATAGCGCCGTAGCACATGTTTGGACTTGATGAGACCTTGGTTCCTTAGGCGAGATATCGCTCCATTATTATCACAAGATGAGGCATTGGACCTTGATGGAGGAACCACACCAAGTTCGATGAATGAGCTTCTTCATCCAAATCGCTTCTTTTGCCGCCTCCGAGGCGCCATGTATTCGGCTTCCGTTGTAGAGTCCGCAGATTGTCTCCGCTTGGAACTCTTCCACTCACCGCTCCACCATTAAGCGTGAAAACAAATCCAGATTGCGACTTGAAGTCGTCCTTGTCGATTTAGGCGGCATCCGTGTAACCTCGTAATACTAAATCATCGTTCCGAAAACCAGGAACATATCCTAGTAAGTACGTCTCAAGTACTTAAGGATATTCTTGACAAAGAATCCAGGTGACAATCACTGGATTGGTGGTACCTACTAGTCATACTAAGAGGTGCGAGACGTGCGGTCTTGTGCATAACATGGCATACATGATAGACCCGATTGCCGAAGCATAAGGGACTTTACTCATTAGTGCCCTTTCCTCCTCTGTCTTAGGACTCATTCCCTTTGATGTAGACCCCCGTGTGACATGGGCGGCAATCCTTTCTTGGATCGCTCCATGCCGAATCTCTTCAAGATCTTGTCTATGTAGGTGGATTGCATGGACCAAGCAACCTTTTAGATCTATCTCTATAGATCTTTATTCCTAGAATATAATTTGCATCACCCAAGTCCTTCATAGAGAATTTCTTGGATAACCAAGCTTTGGTGATTGTAACATAGGCACATCATTCCTATGAGCAATATGTCATCTACATAAAGCACTAAGAACACAATGGCACTCCCACTAACCTTCTTGTAAACACATGGCTCATCTTCATTCTTGATGAAATCAAAGCTGTTTGATTATCTCATCAAAGCAAAGATTCCAACTCCGAGAAGCTTGCTTTAATCCATAAATGGATCTTTGCAACTTACACACCATCCTGGCGTCATTGGTTGTGAAACCCTCAGGCTGTGTCATATACACTTCCTCAGACAGGTTCCCGTTAAGGAAATTTGTTTTCACATCCATCCGCGCGATTACGTAATCATGATATCTTTGCAATAGCGAGCAAAATTCTAATGGATTTTAACATGGCAACAAAGTAAAAGGTTTCGTCATAGTCAACTCCTTGTCTTTGCTTATAACCCTTTGCCACTAACCTAGCCTTGTAGGTAGTCACGTTACCGTCCATATCGGTCTTTCTCTTAAAGACCCATTTACACCCTATGGGAACTATTCCCTCGGTGGATCAACTAAGTTCCAAACTTGGTTGTCTTTCATGGATTCCATTTCGAATTCATGGCTTCCAACCATTTCTTTTGTCATGCCTTAATAGCACTTCCTCATAAGTTCTAGGGTCCTCATCTTCCATGAGATATACGCATGTGTACCTTTCAGGTTCACGGCGTTCCCTGGTGGATCTTCGAGGTGCTAGTGTGTCCACGGTAGAGGTGGTGTCACATCTGTGTGTGGCAAGTCCTCTACTTCCATCAAATCGACTATTATCCGTAAGTGGTTCTCGAATTTCTTCAAGATCAATTTTACTCCCATCGACCCTATCCGAATAAACTCTTTCTCAGAAAGTGGCGACCCTGGCAACAAACACCTTTGTTCCTCGGGATGGTAAAGCTGGTACCCTTTGGTTTCACTAGGATATCCTACAAATAGACATTTGTCGGACACAGGCTCTAATTTGTCGGGCATCATCCGCTTCACGTAAGTGGGACAACCCCAAGGTTTTAGATGACCTAGGCTCGGTTTTCTCTTAGTCCATACCTCGTATGGCGTAAAGTCAACCGTCTTTGATGGAACTCGGTTCAAAGTGTATAGGATGCGGTTTTAGAGCATACCCCAAAAGCGATTTTGGAAGAAGCTGCGTAGCTCATCATGGATCGCACCATGTCTATACAACAAGGTGCGGTTCCTCCTCTCGACATGCCATTCATTTATGGCGTTCGGGAGGAGTCCATTGAGTAGAATCCCATTCTCCTTCAAATAATCTTGAAACTCTCCATCTAGGTATTCTCGCCTCGATCGGATCGAAGTGTTTTGATTTCTTTACCTAGTTGTTTCTCCACCTCACTTCGAATTCCTTGAACTTTTCAAAGGCTTGGACTTATACTTCATTAAGTACATATAACCATAGCGAGAATGGTCATCGGTGAAGGTGATAAAATAAGAGTATCCTCCTTTGGCTTGAATTGACATTGGGCCCACACATCGGTATGTATGAGCTCAAGCAATTCATTGGATCTTATCCTTTGCCTTTGAAAGGTGACTTTGTCATCTTGCCAAGTAAACAAGCTCGCGATACGTCAAGCGATTCGTAATCGAATTGATCCAACATTCCATCTTTATGGAGTTTGGAAATGCGATTCTTATTTATATGGCCAAGTCTACAATGCCATAAGTAGGATTCATTTAAGTCATTTGTTTTGGCTTTCTTGTTATTTATATTAAGTACATCAACATTCATATCTAATATGTAGAGACCATTGCTAAGTATGCCATTACCATAAAAGATTCCATCACGTGAAAAAGAACAACATTTATTCTCAAACGTAAATGAAAACCATCAACATCTAATGCGGAAATAGAAATAATGCTCTTCGTAAGAGCAGGAACAAAATAACAGTTATTGAGTTCTAGTACTAGCCCCTTTGGGCAATGAAAGAAAATAAACTCCTACGCCGGTAGCAAAGAACACTTGCTCCATTTCCAACGCGTGAGGTCCACCTCTCCTTTCATCATATCTCTAGTTCTTCTTAGTGCCTGCATATTCAGTACAAATATGAGAACCACAACGATGATCTAATACCCGGTGGTTAGACTTAGAAGAAGCAATATTGATCTCAATCATAAATATACCTGAAGTCGAAGCATCAGAATGCTTCTTCTTGGTACTCAAGAAGCCTTTGCAGTTTCTCCTCCAATGTCCGGTCTCACCGCAATGGAAGCAAGCATCCTTGGATTTGTCTTTCGCTATCTTAGGCGTTGGCTTAGGTGCAGCTTTCGCCTTCTTGGACTTCTTTTGGGCTTTTGCCTTGCCCTTGCTCGAAGTGACCAGCAACACTTGCTTTCCCTTCCCTACAGTGCCCTCAGCAGTCTTCAACATGTTCAATAACTCCGCAAGGGAGCAATCTATCTTGTTCATGTGATAGTTCATCACGAATCTGCGAGAATGAATCAGTAGAGATTGCGAGAATCAAGTCAATACTCAACTCGTTCCAACTTGTGGCCCGACTTTCCAAGCCTCTCAATGTACCCGATCATTTTAAGCACGTGTGACCCCACAAAGAGATCCCGGATGCCATCTTACAACTAAGCAGGGCCTTCAAGACCTCGTACCTCTCGATCGAGACCGAGAAGCATAAAGTTCCTTCAGGTGGACCATGATAGAGTAGGCGTCCATAGACTCATGCTGTTTCTGCAGTTGTTAAGGGTGATTTTATACGTTTTATAAGGATATATTTGATATCAATTTCCCCCATATATGGATGTTTTTCATAGAAATCAAGCTTTATATTGAAATATTGAGCAAATGGTGTTTTTAATGGTTAAATTGCAAAACGTAACGAATTATGTGCTTAAATTGTGATTTTATATTATTTTAGAGTTATGTTACGCTTTGGTATGTTTTTTATTATTGTAGACACACGAGATATGGATTAGAAGAGGATTTAAAGATGAATTAACTGAAGATTTATATGATGGAGAGGAGATAAAGATGGAAGGAAAGGATAAAGATAGAAGAAAATCGAAGATCAAGCCAGTGAACGAACGTCCAAGTCCCGTCCAGTCTGGACTGGCGTCCAGGATGAGATTTTTAGTTCAGAGAGTTTGGACGCTGAGTGGATGATGGGATTCAAGTTCACGCCATTTCGGTGTGGTTTTAACCCCCGTTTATCCCTCTTTTGGCCTGTTTTTGGGTAGATTAGACCTTTTTAGGGCTTTATCATGAGAATATTGCACGTGGAATGAAAACGATACTTAATCGGAAAATTCCTCCTTTTATCGATATTTTGCCCTATTCCGGACACTTTTACCCCCGGGATAGTGTATGGCTTGTTTTGGTGAATGTGAATTCAGGGGTTAGGTGTCTCGAGACCCGGAAGGCGATGATTTACAATGACAAGCATGCTCGGAGCCGAAGAATGGACCGAGAAGTGAAGAAACAATGAAATCAAGTTTTCGGTCTTGGCTCAGTCCACTTCAGCTGCAGTTTCAGCCAGGAATAAAGCATTTTCTGGACCTGACTTCTTCATAAAAGTTGTAGACAATTCAAAGATCTTTCCAACGGATCTTGAATCATCTCAATCGGAGCTCGGACGAAGAATTTATGGTCGTTTTACGAAGACAGTTCAAGCTGAATCGCCAACTCGAGCCGAACTTCAGGCAGCTCGGCTCGTTCACGTATTTTACCTTACAAAACAGATTCAGCATTGAATCCTGCGATTTTTTTGAGCATTCTTCTCCTCCTCCACCAAAACCTAGCTCCTTCTTCCTCTAGTTTTAGGAGTAGTTTAGATAGCTTAAATATAGTTAAAATTAGATAGTTTGTAGCAAAAATTCCTCTCTTCTCAACTCTAATTTCTTCCCCAACCCCTAAGAACTCATCTTTTCCCCAAATTCTCCATTGTTATGTCTTGTGGTGTTCTTCAACTTCAAACTCGAAATTCTTGGATTCTATGGTAATTTCTTGTTTCTCTCTTCTTTATTATGTTGTTTATTTGTTGTTTTGATTGTGTTTTCCTCCCCATGAGTAGTTAGCCCCTTTTGTAGTTGAATCATGTGAAAACTTGTGAAATTGGCCCTTTGGGTGATGAAATTGGGAGTGGGTAGTGCTTGAATGATTGTTTTATGATTGATTCATGTTCTTGAAATTGTTTTGATTGAATGTTGAGTTAGATTAGCTACCTAATTCGATATATTTTTGCGTGTTGACCTTATATATGTATTTTGCGGGGAAACACGGGAAATGGGTTCTAAAATCGCGGAGTAGACTCGGCTTAGTTGTTAAGCCCGAGCTCAATGCGAGGTTGTTATCGTTTTCACGAGCGGCTTTGAAGCGTATCGTGTTAAGGTTTTCGGTTTCTTAAAGGGGGAATCGAATATTTTGGCATAGGGTGTTAAAGGAGAGTTGTTCAGATAGTAACACCAGTTTTAGAAGTCGACACCCATGAATATTCATGAAACGCTTTTGGTATGGTTGGTCAGTTAATGCACACTCCCGGTTGATTCTTTCGAGGGGCTAAATTAACTTGTTGGATCATGATTCGCTACATTCTCTCTCCTACCCTTAGACTCGTTAGTATAATGGTTTTTAGTCGATGTAGTGTTAATATTTATCAACCTTTGATCGCTAGACTAAGTCGTAGATCGACTTTGGTACTCAATAGACTTCTCGTAGGATCGACCTCGGACTCTGTAGCTTTACTCGCAATCGACCGGTCCACTTTGCCGGTTAGAGGCTTGTTTAGTCACCGTTTTCGAGTATCTAATAAAGTTGTTTGGTGAAAATCGAGCTCATCGGTGGGACGAGCGTGGGAGCGATCCAGCGGTGAACTAAGCGTCCGAAGGTGCGGACGGGCGTCCAAAACCGACATAGCAGCGGCCGACCTAGTTTTCTATAAATAGCATTTGCGCCCCAACCCTAATCACATCGATTTTCACACATTATTGACTCTTATTGATACATACTCATAAGAAGAAAAAACCCAAGCGCCCTGACCCTTCTTAGGGAGGAGGTGGGGTTGCGGATTATTTAGGTTTTTGTTTTCGTTTTCTATTCTTGTTCGATTCATGGTGCTGTCCTGAAGCTATGAACTTGGAGCAGCCATGGGAAACTTTTCCAGCAGCGTTTTATTTCTTCCTTTGGATATTTTGTGAGTTTAATTTAGAGTTTGTATCTTTCCTTTGTTTGTTTGTTTATGCAATCGACATCGGAAGATGTATTGCTATTTGATGTTTACCGTATGATGGAAATAGGTGTAAACCTTAGATCACCATAGGAAAGTTTAGACTTTTAACCTTGACATAACGGAAGTTGATAGGTTAGATTTCTAGGTTGTTAGATCTAATAAATCTTGCACCTTGTTTTGAGAGCGTTAATCTCTATAGATCGGAAGATGATGAGATTGATAGACGGATTACTTACGGAAGTAGGAATTCATACCTTTGATTAGGTAAACCACAACTTTGATTGAATCATCATAAGATAATCTAGGGAAGAATTAAGGGTTGCGGGATGGTGGATCATGTTTGTTCTATGTTGATTCGCTTCAGTCATTATCATGATAGTTAGTTTTATTGTTTTCTTAGTTGTAGTTTTATTTTATTTGCTTTTGTTCGCAAGCGATATTTTTCTGGCTTTGGGTGACAATCCTCATGCAGCTTTATTTTCCGTTTTAGTTTAGGTTTAGGAATAATTGTATCAACCTTAGGAGAATTAATGAACTAGATACCCGATTCCCTGTGACCGACTCCGGTATTAATCGCTATACTACGATCCCCTACACTTTGGGAATACCGGATTTATAAATTTTATTACTTGTTGTTTTTCTTTGCTATATAAAATCCGTGATGTGATTCAGGTGTCATAGAAGCAAGCATGATACATGTAGCATCAGTACTGTCAGAACAGTGCTTGTTGTACTTCTCGACAACATCTGCAGCCGAACCCTCAACGGGCTTTTCCGGTAGGGCCTCGTCCAAGACATAGCCAATCTTCGTGCCTCAAAAGCGATTTTGAGGTTTCTTTCCCAATCGAGAAAAATTGTCTCGTCAAGCTTGTTTTCGATGATAAAACGAAGGTTCAATTTGTTTGACATTTTCTACAACAATAAATAAAGATAGAATAAGTAAAAGCTCATGTATAAAAACCCTAAATTTGCACTTAATAAATCTATATGGTTTTTACTCCCACTAGCCAATTATTCCCTATTGGCTTTCAAGAAAATAATTCCTTTAGTGGGCAAGATCCCATCGAATTATCCCGACCCCCAACTTTGGCTGATGGGCCGAAAAATAATTAAACAGGTGGACAACGATTTGTCGATCGTATCTTATATGATTCTTGTTGTTTGACCAGTCAACTCTTTGACAATATTTCATCTTATGAAAAATAGCCAAACACTTGCCTCTAAAATCCAAACGACCCCGCTTTGGCTGGTGGCCGAGAGAATTCTTAGTCAAATCTTAACCCCAATATTCATGAGATCTCTTTCGATCATATCTCGATAACGACGATATACCCGAGGTAGGTCAACCCCGCTTTGGGTGGTGAGTTGGGTCCGAACAAGGGCTCTTCACCGTCGTTATAATATGGGAGGCAATTCCGACTTGATTTTTGGCGTGGGAATAATTTTAAATTAATTCACTTAATTAATTTGGTTTAATTATGGTCTCATCTACTATGTGCATATTATTACTACGATATCATATAAAGTAAAACATACACAACATTCCGCGCATAAAATAACCGGTATGACAATGGACTTTTTCTGAGTGCGGTTTGAATACAAACCGACGAAACCATGGTCACAAACTAAGGGTATCTGCAACCGCCAATAGGATCTTTATTCTTTGTGACGCCAATGGGTTCTTTATCTCTTCTTGGTCTTTAACTTCTTGCTCCATTCTTGTTACATAATAAATAATTACACCCGCCGCACACGGGGAGCTTTAACGGAATGGGATAATTGCAAAAAAGTAAACTAGGTCACGTTCTTCATGTGGCCAGGACAATTTTTCAAAACCAACATAAAGAAAACATTCTCATCTATCATATTGGTCGAAGTCCAGCGATCAATCGGGTCCATATAATCACATTATATCTACACATCTAATCCATACAATTTTATCTTATGAAAAAGATCAAATTCTAATTTTAACTACTCATGCGTCTTTATTTTATCACATCAAATAATTAAATAACTTTTAATTAATTATTTGACTTAATCGAAAATTAAAATTAACATTTAATTTTAAATCGATTTCAATTTTAATTAAATTTGAACCATTCAAAACAAAATTAAAATTACTAAGTCTCCTATTTGTTTCCTTTCCAAAAATCAAATATTTGGAAGCGTAAATTATTTTAGTACAAGCATGGCCACTTTCCAAAATCAAAATTTTGGAGTGGAACCAGCTCAAGCTATTCCAAATCAAATATTTGGTTTAGGCACGCCACTTTTCAAAATCAAAATTTTGAAGTGGCGCTGGCTCAAGCTATACCAAATCAAATATTTGGAAAGGACTCCAGCCTATTCCAAATCAAAATTTGGAAAGGCCAATATATATATGGTTCCCAATGGCCCAAACTATTTGAACCATTGGTTGACCATACGACACAACTAAACAAACGAGATATCTATGCACAATAAATATCACAAAACAAAAAGGTTGATCTCCCCATTTGGAAGATGACGATCGACAGACGGCGACCACTAGGCCGCCCGCCGCCGCCGCCCGCCGGCCCGAGGAGGCGCCGCGATCGGCCGACCCCAAAGAACCCTATTTTTTTTTGTTTTAACGTTTCGTGATTTAAATCTTGCATCTATCGATTAAATACTACGCATTTAAATTATGCTTATTGCTTAAGCTCAAGTCCGCTCTCGCTACCTTTGTAAGGAAATCACTAGTTTAACGCAATGAATTTAAAATTTTGATTTCCTTTTCTAGATCGTTCTTCGTTTAATGCAATAAACACGTTAAGTAGTTTGACGGTTATACCTCAGATGATCTATAAGATCGTCGCTTTGACCGCCAACGGAGAGTAGTTCAATGCACAAGGCGTCCACGCGTCCGGCCTCTATCGCTAATCCACACGAAACCCCGCGGAATCCTCCTTGATTGCTATATCGGAAAAACTCCGGTCGCTAGACCGGACCTTTTCTTCCTCACAAACTCACACTATGGAAGGCTCTCTATTTTACACAAGAGTTATGAACTCTTGCAATTGTCACAGACAAAAAGAGCTTGACACCCACCTCCCTATATATAGTAGAAGGTGGCGCCCCAAAGGTGTGTAGGAGAAGAAAAAATTTTCCCAAAAAAATAAGGAAAATCAACTAGATTGATTTATCTCTTTAATTATAATTTATTTTGCCAATATCCTATATTGATTATAATTATCTTATTACCATAAATCTATTTTTCAAAATCAATTAATATCTTATATTAATATTATGGCAATCTTTATTAATTAAAGTGCACAATCCAAGTGTATCTTATACACTCAAAAGTGGCGCCCCATATGCCAATAAATTGCTTCCGAAATATTCTTTAATTAATATAATTTATACATAATTAATATCTTGTATTTTATTTATTCATAATAAATAAATACCACCATATTAATTTACCACTATAACCTTTATAGTCAGAGATAAACTTTCCTTATTTGGTTATCAACTATAACCGCATTTTAATCCGACTCGATGTTCATATGTGTGTGACCCGATACAGCTTCCGAATATGTTGGCCGTAGACACAAAGTGCAATTTACTAAAATGCCCTTCATACCTAACGATCACGGGATAGCGTCTCAGCAACACACCGTGACCCCAATCATCGGAAGAGTCAAAAGCAATGACTACTACCTTTCATGTGAAGCGATTACCGTGTAACTTACAATCCTATCATTTGTAACAATATCCATACGATCAGATCTCGAGTGTCAATACATTGACGATCGTATCTTATAATCTGGATATCATGCTCTCTCGGAATAACACATTTACTCTCACTTTGCAAAGATTCTCGAGAGCTAGACATTCCTTATAAGGAGGTCATTTCGGATATTCGATCCCAATCATGGGATACGCGATTCCTGGACGACCAATCATGTATACTCCGCATGCTTCAATATCATACCCAATCACTACCGCATGATTGCCCCGTGGTTAGGAGAAATCTCAATAGTGTCAAAGCATGACAATCCACACCGTGATGCCATGAAGACTCCGGTCAAAAGGATAATTACACAACCGCCACATAGTGTGACACTTAATGTAAGTGGGTCGATCCCTAACGTCGCATTCTACAATACACGTCCACGTCAAATCCAAGTGTCCCTACACTTCGATGAGCGAGATCTATCCTATCTTCTAAAAGATAGAAGACATCCAATACGTCTTTAGTCGATTATACTATCAATGTCCCATTTGATAATATATAAGACTAGAGACATTTAAGTACCAACCTTGTTATAGTGATTAGAGATCTCATCAACCATAATCACTATCATGGTTTCTCTATCATAGATTGATACTAGGGACGTTACTATATATACACAACAAATAATGTGAAGATAAACAATATATAATAACATAAGTGCTTTTATTAATCATAATAAAGTTATTACATGAACTAAATAGATCAGAACGACCCGACCGGTCGGATCCGGTCCAACCCGATTGGGTTTAGGACACCTTTCCAACAAAAATGTCGTAACAGCCAATAAACAAGTAGTAACAGCCCGTAAAATGTCGTAGCGGAATAACTGCCCGTAAAATGTCGTAACGGAGTAACTGCCCGTAACTTTAAAATGTCTTACCATCCAATAAACAAGTAATAATGACCCGTAAAATGTCGTAGCAGATAACAGCCGTAACATTTAAATATCGTAACATCCAATAAACAAGTAATAATGACCTAAAAAGAAATAGTAACTGCCCGTAAAATGTCGTAAACGTTACAAAATTAATAGTAATAACCTTAAATCCTATACTTTTCAACCAAAAAAAAAAACCAAAAAAAAAAACAAAAAAGCACCTGCTTCTCCAAAGTAGAAGCTTCTGCGCGAAATTGACGAATTTCTTCTTGGCGGAAATTGGGCGTGGGCGGAGCAATGGGCGGAGTAGTGATTCAAGCCGAAATAGCAACAGTTTACAGAACCCTTCCGTTTCCATCCTCAATCAAATCCTTGATTCGATTTTTCGTGGCCAATCTTCCATGGCCCCAATCACTGCGCCGCCGCCACGGTCGGAAATTGGTTTCTCCTCCCGTGACTCTCTCATCTCTCGTCGTTCTCAAAAAACCTTCGCGGTGCACATGGCGGAGGTGGATCTGGTTGGAGGCGGTGGGGCGGGCAATGAAGCTTCCATCACGGAGCAACTCGCCAGATACCACCGACAAAGAATAAGGCAAAATCGACCCATCGTGTATTATCAATCGAGCAATCCTTCAATCCAATAGTAGCAGAAACAGAAATGAGGAGAAGCCGTAATCCCCATCAACGGAGCTTTGAGTCCAGCCGGAGAAGAAAGTGTCTTCCCAGCCGGAGAAGAAGGTGTAAGAACGCTGATGGAGAAGAAATGCCAATGCTATTTTCTTTTTAGGAGGGTTTTTTTATTTTATTTTATAGATATATAGGAAAATGGTGTTTTTGGAAAGTTATATAGATTTTGTCCTGATTAATTAGCAATGTCTTTGCATCCTGATTTTTTAATTAATTTGTCCTTCCTGCCAATAACCTATATATTTTAAACATTTGATGTATGAATCTAAGATTCATTTTAATTAGTATGATAGGAAGAATGGTGAAACCATATAATTTTATTGTAGGTTGTAAATGGTTAGACATGTATTTTGGTCATTATAAATATCATTCAATTATCTCTCAAATTATACTTTTGTCGTTCCCATTTAACTGATGAAATTGCCAAAACCATGTATATCAATCCAACATATCCCCCCGAATAATAAATGCAATCTTATTTAACAAATGGGTTATGTAGTCTGGAATTACTCGTTGTCCTCAATCTTATCCGTCATACTATCTTTGGATTAGACATGATCAACTCATCTTAAATGCCCTTATTTTTTTCTCTTTCTCAAAATATTATTCATTATATCACGCAGATAAAGACTTCTCATGAGTGATGGACTACTTTATATGATACATATGCAAACCCCTCTCATGGACAAATCAAACGAAGTAAAAAGTACCGTAAATCTATGCATAAAGCTTCTCACACACTCTTTAATTATCTTCGTGTTATGAAAACTAAAGTTGATGAATTAGTCGATGGATCCAGATGATCTTATGAATCTTATTTCGGACGTACAATTTGAAAGATGACTATAAAAAGTTGGCTAGGGTTGTTCAAACACGTGACACCCCTGTTGATTTTGAAGGGCTCCATAAAAACTACTTAATTATAATTCTCTTCCGTCTAAGATGAAACCAGCCGCTTTTTCTGATCTTGCTACAACTTATTCGGTTGTATGACATCCTTCTTTTAGTGCTCGTTCGTTTCCACGTCTTACTATTCCTAATTTTTGGAAACTTGCACAAAATACTTTCTGTCGTGTTCAAAGACATTCAGAGAAATGGTGCAATTCTTACCATGTTCAACCTCTTACATTTTTCTAATTCGTACCAACCCTCGAACATTGCGTCCTCTTCAAGCATATTTAGATGCTTCATAATATTTTCTGTGGCTTCCTGATAGTGGTGCTACGCATCATGTAACCACTGATCTCAGTAATTTGTCATTGCCTTATTCTGGAATATATGAAGACATCATGGTTGGTGATTGAAATAATATTGCCATCACACACATAGGTTCTATTTTTCTCTCAACTCCTTCAAAATATTTTATATTGAATGATGTTTGACAATGTCTAAAATCGTTCGGGTTACAGTTAAGTTGATAGTTGGGTAAATAGACTTCAAGGTGATGATCCAAATAAATTCTTAAGTGGATTTGAGAGTGGGCCTACAAAACAAAGAAAAGAGTGAGGGGTCCCGGAGCTTGCCTCCGAGGGGACACTTCGACGCTCAAGTCAATATTTGAATAGATGAATTTCTATTAAAATAGTAAGTGGGAATGTATAGCAAGCGTATTATGTGTGTACCTTGTAATTGAGGATGTTGATCTTTTATATAATTCTCTCTCGCAAGAGAGTGAATTACAATGCATTGAAGTCGTGGTCAAGGGAGTTTACCTTGTTTTAATGTAATGAAGCCTTTTATGGAGCAGTTATGGCTCAGGCTATAACGAAACGTAAATTTCAAAGCCATCACTATAGAAATTACTATCATGGAGTAATGTCTGTGTGAAGTCCAAAACGCTCATAAAAAAGTAAGTAGCCGTTGCTTGAGGTCGAGGATGAAGCGTATTGTATTGAGCATAAATGACCGAGGTGACATGCACGATGTCGGTAATAAGACACCATATACGTCTTGCGTCTTGCCAGTTATGAGGGACAGAAGGAGACTTGCACCATATTAGATAGAGGTCGACGTGCATCATGTGGTTGATGATATATGGGTGGCCTGCGTTGTACTAAATACGAAGGTTTCTAGTTGAGGCCCGATATCGAGCTGAGATCATGTCATCCCATACGCTAATATGACCTTTATCACTCTATGTGAGGTTTGATGAGTGTCACGTGTACTGTTACCGATCTCACATATGTCAATGTTCGTTTTGTTCTTAGAATGTCTCGTAGTTTATTATCCATCTCTTAGTTTTGTCAAGTCCATAATGTTTCTTTTGAATTTTTACCCTCTAAATATATTTGAAGGATTTTCATACCAGTACTCCTATGAAGCAGTGATCGGTCAAAATGGATGTATGAATGACCCAAACTCCCCCTTCTAGTTTTCCGCAGTGAATAAAACATCAAAGAATGTTTGTCATCATTGTCTTTGTAACTTGACTACTCTCATTCTTCAAGCTATTCGTTGTCAAAATGATCAAGAAGTTGCCACCACATTTAACGCTTCTTTCCATTGTTTTGCTTGTCTAGAAAATAAAAGTCATAACCTTTCTTGTGCTACTTTTATTTTTTGTTCCTCCCATCCCCCTAGAGATTATATTCACTGACTTTTGGACATCCCCAATTGTGTACCAATTGTGTCATGTGATGCTTTCAAATATTACACAATTTTGTTGATAATTTTACTAAGGATACATGGTTCTATCCACAAATCAAACAGTGAATACTGATAGTGAATTTCAGAAGAAAAAAAACACTGAATTTACCAGTGAAGATCATAGTGCATATATGTATAGGTGAAATTAGGAAATAGTCTAATTCGCATATATTATTAGGTTATAATCATGTCTAGAAAATTTCGTTGCAATAAGGACAAAAAATTGTTCAATTGGACTAATATATCCTTAATGAGCAGCGCTTCTTCTTCCTCCTCCTTGTTATTTTCTCTTAAACACACACTCTCCTACACCATTAAAATTACTCCATCAAATATATCTTTTGGTCATGCATCCAAAATTCATGACTCGTTCACCAAAAAACTTCTTTTCTCGTGACGTTTTTTTCGCTCATAATGTCGGTGGGTCTGACGTTTTACACCAATGACACATTTATAACTATAAAATCAGTGTTACTGACGTTGGGATTGAAAACCAAGGTCAGTTCCAGTGACGCTCGTACAACAACAGACGTCAGTATCACTGACATTATGCTGTTCAAATTAATAAAAATATTCAATGTGATGCCAAGAATAATTTATAGAGTGCCGAGAGTAATCGTGGTGCCCTGAGTATTTTCGTGGTGCCGATAGAAGCAGCCTATTAATTTTGCGATTTTTGGGGACTTTTGTCTCTCTTTCTCCATATAATTATTACTTTAGTAAAGATACACACCGTGAATTAATGTAAAAGATAAATATTAACAGTAAGATTGTGTGTGTGCGAATTAACTTAAAAGAAAATATTTACGATAAGAATTCTTTTAGAGTAATTTTCAACGTTTATCACTAATCCCTCATGATGTTGTTTTATAACTTAGAATATAATTAATTTAGGGGGCCTTTATTCGCACCACAGCAAACCTACCGCTGCACCACACTAAGATACAAAAACATTTAATCTACTTTTTACACCACAAGTGTTATTTGCACCACATTTTCATGTCAAAAAAAAAATCAATATTACCAATCACATTTTACTGCTACCAATCTATTATATTGTCATATCTCCCCCCAAATACTTAAAATCTACAAAACTATCCCTCATTAACACACAAAAATTACAATCTCCACCAAAAAAAATTCATTTTCACATCTACTCCCTGCTCCCATTAGCATTAGGTCTGCTACCCAAATCCGCCGCCGCCGCCGCCACCTTTCCTCTTCCACAGCCCCGACTAGCCAGGTAAGAAGTGAATAAATTACCCACAGAGAGAGGTCATGGAGCTTATTGTGAAGTTTCTGACGACATCGACGGCAAATTGGTCGGGCTGTTGTGCCTTTTCGGTGATATTCGCGCGGCGGGATAAATCCTCTGTTTTGGGCGCCAATTGTTTCCATTGGAGCATTCAACCTACCTTCATATGATATCGATTTAACTCCGTTCTTAGGGTTTCTCCTGGACGGAAAACTCCATTATTTTGAGCTTGGTGTTGCAGAGAGCATTTCGTTTTGGCTTATAAACGCGAATTTACACTTATGGAACGGCAGGTGGTGCGAGTGGTTTGGGAGGAGGGACGGATCGAGTGTTATGAGGCGGGTTCAACAGGGCTAGGTTTCCGGTGGTGGGTGCTTGAAAAGGACCTCTATCGGAGTGAATATTGCCGGCGGTCATGGCTTTCGAGGTGGAATGGCGGCAAGGAGGGTTTATTTTGGGTGGGGATGTAAAGGTTTTGGAAGTCATGGTTGAAGGAAGGAAGAGAAGAGGAATAGAATGGTAGTGGTTACCGGCAAAACAGGGTCGCCGGAAAATGGTGGAAATGGGTGGTGGTGGAAATGGTGGAAATGGGTGGTGGTGTTGGAGGTGAATAAGAGATGGAGGAAATAATGGGGTGTGTAGGTAGGGTGTGTGATATAAAGTAGATTAAAATTGAGGACTAATTTATAATTAAAAAAATTGGTGTGTAAATAGTTTAAAAGTGTGGTATGAAGGTAGATAATGTGGTGTAAATAAAGATTTTTTATAATGAAAATCAATGTGTACATGCAAAGGTAGAGTTTTACTTTTTGTGGTGTAAAGTATAAAATAAAGTAGTGTGCAATGAGGTTCTTTGTGTAGTGCGAATAAAGGCCCCCTTAATTTAATGGATAAATATTAACCATCATAAGGTATGGCGTCTAACCATAAGAAGTTTAGCTTTGCTATAATAATAATAATAATTATAACCATCATAAGGCATGGTGTCTAACCATAAGAAGTTAACTTTGCTATAATAATAATAATAATTATAGGTTTTTGTCAGGAAGTACAAACTAATAACTAAACCACGATGCAATGATACTGACAATTAATCAGGACAAAACATATTTAACTTTCCAAAAACACCATTTTCCTATCTCCCCCTAAAATAAAAAAACCCTCCTTCCCCTCAAAAAAATGCATTAGCGTCTCTTCTCCTCAACTCCCGGCGGCACCAGATGATCCCCATTGACTTGACCTTCCGTCAATTTCTCCGGCAAAGCCCCATCTACCAATTTAGCATTTCCAGCATCAGCAATCGCATCTGACTGAACCTCCTCTTGGTCAGCATTTATTATAGCCTCCTGTGGATCAGCAATTATCCGAAATCCGTCGAGAGGAGAAGGGAGGGGCGTGGGAGAGCAGATGCCGTACAAAATGGCAAATCGGTGAGATGAAGATCAAGATGAACTAAGCTTCGCCGTCGGTGAATCGTTGCGGCGGGAGAAGTGATGGTGGAGGAGGTGGACATGACTGCAATTTGAGAAGCTTTTTTTTTTTTTTTCTGACATAGATTTGAGAATGGAAAAGAAAAATAAAAGAGGGGACGATTATTGCTAGTGGCCGGACGTGATGCTGGCCGGACGATTATTTTTTTGGTGGTGGCTGGACGTGATGGTGGCCTTCTTCGACTACTGTATTTTTTCTTCAGGCTATATTTTTTTTTTGTTGAGAAACTTTAGGGTTTAGGGTTGTTACTATTAATTTTTTAACTTTAGGGTTGTTACTATTAATTTTCAGAAGTGACTACATTTTTTTATTTAACTTTATCTATTTTACGGGCTGTTACTACTTGTTTATTGGCCGTAGCTATATTATATTAATTAGTATCTGATGGCGTATGATGTTGTTTTCTTATTCTATATGATGTTTCATCGATGGTATTATATAGTATATCATTTACATTAGTTAATTATTATAATATTTATTAGAATAAATATTGTAATTGTGATTTAAACTATGCTACTGAGTCTGGTATGGAAACATGTTTTGGCCAGCAATGTATAAAGCATCTGCTGAAGTCTGGTGTTCAGCTGGGAGGGGCAGATCGGCAGTGTTGATCAACCTACTGATAGCAAGTCTATTGAAGACAAGTCTGCTGAGACTTAGCAGACTTGTGGAACACGTCTACTGCATGTTTGTTCGAGTTACTTCTGGGGTATTTCAGTCATTTACTGGGTTGGCTGTTAAGTCGGTTAGGGTTGGATTTCCAAGGCTATAAATATTATCTGTATTAATTGTAACTTATGATGTAACTTTCTGTTGATAATAAAATATCATCGTTTGTCCGTGGAGTAGTCGGCACATTGCCAGCAACCACGTTAAATCTGTGTTTTACTTGTTTATCTTTACTTACAATCACCATCACTTCTTGGTCGATCCGTCATAACAAATATAAATTGATTATGTAGGAACTCTTTATAAGGGAAACATTCGATGGGAAAACAATTTTGAGAGGAAACACATTGGCTTTTTTAATATAGTTATTAATTAGTGATGTATCAGTTTTGCTAGCCCTTGGAGTTACCGTTTCATCACCAATTTCCATTCCAAGATATGCCAAGCATAGGGCCAATTACTTATTGAGTTTCAAAAGAGATTTCTGTATCAGAAAATAAAAAAGGGATTTCAAGTTTTATATGTTATTCCCTTAAGATCGAGTCTAGCTAGCTAATGAATTAATGGATCTCTTTAGATTCATTCATTTTCGAAGTAGTAGTTGGTTTGTTGGAGATGGGATATGGTGAAAACACTGTGTCTGTTCAGTTGGAATGTCACCCTTAGAGTACAAATCAAGCCATGTACATTTTTGAAGCATCCACTACAAGAATCAACTTCACATACAAACCGACATATCATTTATCTGTATATATATATATATTCCTTATTGCAGACTTTTCATACAATGCAAGAAACCTACCCCCTCTACCCCTCTACCCCCTACCTAGTGGCTAGTGGCCGGGTTGCATGTTGCCCCATTTGCACTCAATCACCTCCTTTCATCGATCTGTAGTTTCCATTTTATTAATTTAAACAGATAAATAAATTAATAAAACCCCCATAAATTTCTCTCTGAGTTGTAAATGGATGGGCATCACTTCTTCAAAAATAACTTTAGGTATATGTTTAAAGAAAACTTAATTAACTATATGTTTCTTGCTGATAAGGCATTTCCATAAAAATATACAAATTAAGAATTGCTGAGATGTGAACCTTAAGCTATGACTTTAAACAATATGCTTCCAATCAAATATATATATGTACCAAAGTTGATTTGTATATGTATTTATCTATCTATATCACACAGTCCTTCTCTCTCTCTCTCTCTCTCACACACACACACTCACACAGTGAAGGGTTTGGAGTAAAAAAGGATCACTATAGTACAAGGGGGAGGAAGAGAATTCAATACTTTCCCTACTCACAAGTCACAACAACAACATATATTGGAGTTATATGCATGAGGGGACACATGCTATCACAACTTACTTTTCTCTTTATTTTATTTTTCTTTCCCTTTTACCCCTTTATATATACTTGATCTTTTCTTTTGAATGTTTTGCTTCTCTTGATGATTAGTACATTGTCCAAGAACATCTTTTAATTGTTTCATAAGAAGAAAAAGAAAAAGGAAAAAAGATGACATGTTTTAGTGAATGTGTAAATGATGAAGAAGATGTTTCAAATGCTGTTAATAATATTGCTTCAAGTGAAGAACCAATTACTAAAAGTGAGAAATTGATGGCTTGTCCTTCATGTGGTCTCACCCTTAATAATTCTCAAGAAAAGGTTTGTAATTATATATGTGGCTTTTTCCAATTGATTGTATTAGTTTTTTTTATATTTAATTTATGTTGATTGTATTTATTATAATTGTGGGGTTTAATTGATTTGGGATGTGCATGCATATGCATGCAGCAGGGTGGGATACAATATCTGCCAGGATTGCCAGCTGGGGTGAAATTTGATCCAAGTGATCAAGAATTGATTGAACATTTGGAGGCAAAAGTGAGATCAGATGAAAATAAGCTTCATCCTTTGATTGATGAATTCATTCAGACTATTGGAGGAGACAATGGTATTTGCTACACTCATCCTGAGAAATTACCTGGTAAATAATATATATATATGTACTTAATTTTGTATATATACCCGTATCGCGTTATATCGATAATTAAGGAGAAAACTCAAGTAATTATCATATAGGTTTTTTTTTTTTTTTTTGTTCCAATGATAATTAATGAGTAATTATGGTATATCGTTAAAATGCTTAATCATGCAACTGGCTTTGCAAATGATAAGCGTCCTTAAACACTAGCCCAGTTGCATGATAAGTGTCCTTATACACTAGCCACAAAAAAAAAAGGTATGATCAGATGTAATGTAACTACAATCCCTTACTGCATGAATAATTGTGGAATTATAAGTTAAGGGGAGGGGGGAAGGAGGAGGAGAAGAATCGAACATAAAATGGTCATCCGAACAAACGAAAATCTATTTTGTACGACAAATTACATTATTGATTACAATGAAACCATTATCTATCAATGAATTATATATCATAATCAATAGGGTATATGTGTTGTGTATTTTTATTATTTTGTGAAAACAGAAGACATGGGGATGAGGTGGGAGTGGAGACATGTGGGCCATGATAATATTCAGCTTGGGGGGCTTATGATAAAAGGAAATGTTCATGTATTTTACAAAGACACCTAAAATAATTTAAATCAAGCATTTTACATTATAAAAAAAAACCTCAATAAAATCTTGCTACCGTAAAAGATAAAGGGTAATTCTTTAAGGGCGTGTTTGAGATCGGAGAAAGGCAGAAAGAAAAGAACTTTGTATTTTTTTATTAATTGCGTCATGTTTGGTTATCATGAGAAAATAAACGTTTCTTTTCTCAACTTCTTAAGTTTTCCCAAAAAATACATTCTTTTCTCGGATTTCTATTTTCTCCCCACCATTGAGAAAAGTTGTATGAGAAAAGAAAAGATTTTTCTTCATTTTAATAGAAAAAGTCAATAACCAAGTAGTTTAACTCAAGTGGTAAGTGACATTATAATGCCTAAGGAGGTCACCGGTTCGATTCTCCTCTGAGACGCATGTTGAAAGAGTTCTTAGTCAGGGCCAAATGCACCAACTGGATCGGACCGGAACCGGCGGTTTTGGTCTTTGCCGGTTTGGGCCGGTTGACAAACCGGCAGTTGAAGTGAACCGCCGGTTGAACAAACCGACGGTTGAAGGTTCAAAACCGGCGGTTGCCGGTTGGTGCCGGTTCACGGTTCACACGGTTTTGTCCCGGTTCAAATCACGGTTCAGGCCTCGGTTTTAAAATTTCATAATTTTTTTTTTATTTTTTTTACATTTTCAAATATACTTATTATTTTCACTACAATAACAAATTATTATTCCTTTCACTATAATTACTAAAGCGAATGTAATATATATTTTTTTATAAATAGTTTTCTATTCGGTTTAAATATAATATTAATATTGTGTTATTTTTTTTATATGTAAATTATGTTATTTTTTCAACGCTTCTACCAGAAATTCGGTTGCATACGTATCTTTTATATGTAATTGTGTCGGAGGCACGATACATATAAAGAAATCAAATTGAACATAATTCTTATTGTTTTTTTGTTTTTTATAGTTTGTTTGATAGGTTATTATAGTTTTTTAATTATTGTTGTTTTATTGTCTTTTATAGTTTTTTTTATAGGTTTTTTTAGTCGGTTTGAAGTATACGTTGATTAAAAATGTTGTTTTATTAAATATTACGTGAGATATACTGTGTTGTTTTTGTTATATGTAAATTGTGTTATTTTTCCAACGCTTGTACCGAAAATTCGGTTGTCTACGTATCTTTTATATGTAAACGTGTCGGAGACACGAAACATATAAAAAAATCAAAACGAACGTAGTTCTTATTTTTTTAATTTTTTTTTACTCTTTTATAGTTTGTTTGATAGGTTATTATAGTTTTTTTATTATTGTTGTTTTTTTAGTCTGTTTTAAATATACGTTGATTAAAAATGTTGTTTTATTAAATATTACGTGAGATATAATGTTTTGTTTTTCTTATATGAAAATTGTGTTATTTTTTCAACTCTTGTAATGGAAATTCGGTTGCCTACGTATCTTTTATATGTAATCGTCTTGCGGGATACGATACATATATAAAATCAAATAACGTAGTTCTTTTTTTTTTTTTAGTCTTTTATAGTTTGTTTGATAGGTTATTATATATTTTTTATTATTGTTGTTTTTTTATAAGTTTTTATAGTTTTTATGTTTTTTTTTTTTTTTTTTTTTTTTTTGTCTTTTATAGTTTTTTTTCATACATGTTTATAGTATTTTATAGTTTTTAATAGTTTTGTATAGTGTTGTTATGGTTTTTTATAGGTTTTTATTGTTTTTTGTATTCTTTTATAGTCTTTTTATATGTTTTTATAGTATTTAAAGCTTTTTTAAATGTTTGTTTTATTGTAGTATTTTATAGTATTTTTATGTGTTTGTATTTTCTAGATTCATACAATTTTTTAGGTTTGTATATGGTTTTTTTGGGTGTTTTTTTTTATAGTTTTCTATAGGTAAATTTGATTATAAAATTGAATTTTCTTTTACACTTGTAAAAAAATTAGCTGAATAAAATACAAAACCAAATTTACTTATAACTAAAACCGTATTGAACTAACGATTAAATCAGAACAACTTCAAAAATCGGTATCGTAAAGTAAATTTGATTGTTGTTTTTAACAACTAAACAAACTTGATAATCAAATAAATGAGTAGAAGATGTAAGAAATGAGAGAAGAAGTTGTAAGAATTGATAGGAGATTGGTGTAGGATTTTTGAAATGGAATGTGGTAGTATTTATACGATTTTTTGAGGTGTTTGGGAGGAAGGAAAAAAAAATCCATATTTTCTTACATTTTTTTAAACAATGGTCTTACCCTGAGTAAGAGTAAGATTCTGCAGGCACGACCCGGACCGAACTCCGGATAAGTCGGATCAGTGGGTTCCGGATACCGGAAGCTTTAAGCAAAAACAAAAAATCCATATTTTCTTACATTTTTTAAACAATTTTTTTCTTTTCTCAGTTTTTTTTTTCTTAGGTCTATTCTCACCAGTGTTCTTTTCTTTGTTTCTTGAAAATGGGATACTTGAAATTTATTCTAAGATTGAAATATAAATAAAGGACAACTGGCCTCGTTTGGATTGAATGAAACCTATAGAAAGTTAAAAATAAGAAGATAATGTGAGAAAAGAAAGGAAAGGAGAATGAGAGATTGTGAAATCTACTTAGCGTGTTTGGATTGAAGTAGACAGAAATGAAAGGAGATGGATAGATCGTCAAGTCTATTTTTCTAAAAAATAATAGTTTCCTTCCGTTTCAACCTATTTTGGAAGGAAAACATATTCGCTAAAATCAGATTGGTCCTTTCCTTTGGTTTCCCCTCTTCTCCCTCCATTTCCTTCGTGATAAAGTTTACCAAACACACAAAATTAAATCCCTCCAAATCATCTCTTTTCTTTTCCGGGCCTTTCTGCTAATCCAAATAGGGCCTTAATTAGAATAAGTTTCGTTCTCAAAATTTGGCTTACATGATCGGTTAGGGAACTCAATATATTGTTGGGTCATCTCTTCCTCTGATTCCCAAATAAAATTTTGAGGGGTATTGGTAACAACTTCTTCATTAATACATGGTCCTTCCTTGCTAGGATTCGAATAAGTCAAACGTCATAATCTAGGTTATCTTGAAGTATACCAAGATCGATATTCACATTTTTTTTTTCTTTCTTTCTTTTAAGATTATTAAGATTAGACAAACACTTCCTTAACATAGAAACATGAAACATGTTATGCACTCGAGACAACGAAGATGGCATTTGAAGGCGGTATGGTAGAGGTCGAATATTCTCAATTATTTCAAAGGGACCAATAAACATAGAGCTTAACTTACTCTTTTGCACTAAAACTTCCTACATCGATCTTTCAAAGGGGAAGCTCTTAAATAAACATTGCCAATTAATGTCTCATTCAAGAGGTCTCATTTTCATATTAGCCCCCCAACTTTTCTCTCTATCTTAGGCTATCATGCATGATTTTTTGTATGTGTTTAAATCTGGGAAACAAAAAGAATCCATTTAAAGAATTTTATGCAAACACTGTAATAATGTTCTTGATCCAAAGAATATGTTCCTCTGAGTGGTGTTTAATTACAGGAGTAAGCAAAGATGGTTTAGTCAGGCATTTCTTTCACAGGCCCTCCAAAGCCTACACAACAGGAACCAGAAAACGAAGAAAAGTTCACACAGAAACCGATGGCTGTGAAACCAGATGGCACAAAACAGGCAAGACTAGACCGATTGTTGTTAAAGGCAGAGTGAAAGGTTTCAAGAAAATCCTTGTGCTCTACACTAACTATGGAAGGCAAAAGAAACCCGAGAAAACTAACTGGGTGATGCATCAGTATCATCTGGGCAACAACGAGGATGAAAAGGATGGCGAGATTGTTGTCTCTAAGGTATTTTATCAAACACAACCAAGGCAATGCAGTTCCTCCTCTATCAAAGACTCACCACCTACTACTAATGCTAAATATGACAGCTCTCATGTTACCACCAACCCTACGTATCTCGGGTTCTACAACTCGTCCACCTTGATATCGTTTGATCAATGCGATACCAATCATACAGGTTCGAGCTTGATGCCCTCCATTAACGCCCGTGAGAGATCATTTAACCCATGAAGATTCAGCTTTTTTATTTTATTTTTTATGAACAGGGTATTGATTTCAAGAGTTAATATAATGTAAGAAAAAACAAATAAAATGCATATAATTCAAGCATCAACTTACCAAAGTAGTAGAATTGACACAAAACATGAATGATAATATTATTTATATGCATCTTTCTTTTGGGAAGGTGAGGCTAATGTAACTTGTACATGGCTCATGATTCTTTCATGAATTGTCAACAGTACAAAGATTTAGTAGGTCAGTTTCCTGTACCATTGTAATTGTGCATCTCATTTATCATGGAACTTTCATTTGTTCTTTGCAATTTATCCGCCTAATTGAATCGAATTATACAGCAGCAATACACTTAAGCTTCTGTTCATCATTCTCTTGATTTATACCTACATACAAATGTATATAGATATATATACACACACGAACGTATATGTATTGATCTAAAGTTTCCATTCAATTAGAGATGGAAACAAGCAAAATGCAGGGATACATAGATATATACACACACACTGACACACGCACATATATGTATTGATCTAAAGATTTTATTCCATTAGAGATGAAAACAAGAAAACTGCAGGGATGACAGAGATTCGGATGAGACGATTGCAACACGAGAATAGATTTGATGGTACAGCCATACTTTCAATTCAACTATGCCTATATTTCTTACTCTGAAATGCACAAGAAACTTGCATAATCTGAAGCACAGTACAATTTTATAGTCAAATAATGCACCCAATTGCCAAAACAACATATGATCGAGACCTATTGATTAATGGTGTGAAAGTGAAAGTGTTTTTGGGTGCATTGTTATAATACCTCCTCATGGTTCTTTTTCTTCTTGCGAAATACATAGACGTTGGTTTCTTCGTAAGCATAATCAGGGTGCAAATCTTCATGGGGAATCTTCTCCACATCAAAAACTTCCTGCAAAATATCCAAAACAAGCTATCAGCTTCCGGTGACCTAAGCTGATGCCCAAACAGAACGACGCCGTCATCCGCCACCATATTTTCCATCGTGTCAACCAACGGCCTTACAGTGTTGTCTATGTACACAACGTCCGCCGCCACTACTATATCAAAAGGTGGACCCAGTGCATCCATTTGGTCCTCATTTCCCCAGTAAAGCTTGGCTATCTTCAAATTCTTCTTCAAAACGGGCTTGTTCTTTTTTAGGTTGTGTTTAAGGGCGGGCATCACTGGAGCTATGTCTGTTACGACGATGTCGTTTAGACCCAAGAGGTGTAATCCCATTGATGCAGCTCCGCAGCCGGCCCCGAGTTCGATAGCACGTTTGTTGGAGAAGTCTAGGAGTTGTGCGTATGGATTGTTGTTGGCGGCGGCGGCAGAGGCTAGAGGGTGCCAGCGCTCGGCGAATTTGACGAGGACTAAAGAACAAGGCCAGACGGAGGTGCCGACATGCATTGAACCGTTGTTTTGGTGAAGAGTGAGATGATTGTCGAGTATCTTGAGGTCGATCGCCGGAGAATCACTAAATTTCATCTTGCCGGTTATATTTTCTTCTCCTCGATATCTTCTGGCCAGAGAATCAGTAAAATTTGCGTCGGTAGTTATTTCACTAGACAAATGGAAAATTAAAAAACAATACATATATGTAACCCTAAATTTTTTCACTCTACGACACATCACATTATTATATATAGAAAATTGATTTTCTATACATAGTTGATTTTGAAACTTGTGATAATCAATTTTGAAAAAGTTATATTTGACTTTAAAACCGATTTTTATAAAATCGATTCATATATACAGTACGGTGCATCGTTAAGTTGTTATACCCGTAGTACAAATTGAGGTGAAAATAATAGCCCTTGCTTTCCTTTTTTTCCCTTTATAGTTTATAATAATGGTTATCAACAAAACTAATTGACCCTAACAAAACCGGAGAAGAAACCAATCCAATTAAAAAAAACTAAATGAAATGAAAGACGAAAGTTTTGGTTTGGTTTTAAACAAAACCAAAATTCTATTGATTTGCATTGATTTTTTTTTTTTTTTTTTTTCAATTTTAACCAAACTAACTCAAACATACCTACCAAAATATAAAATATTATCCCTTTCAAAAAATATAAAATATTCTAAGAAAATACACAGATTGTAACGACACGTTTCCCAATATAAGGGTAAAATGAACATTAAGTCGGCTGGGCTGACCACGGTTACAGAATCAAACGTATGTGAGAGGTGCGTAAGCCACTCGTCAGGATCTTCGTAATTAAAATAGAGTGGAAACATGAGTTGGCCTTTCTAGTATCTATAGAATAAGTACCGTGAACTATCTGCTTCAAAAATAGAGTTGGAAAAGGAGAATGAATTACCGAACATTACGAACCGACCTTACATCACGAACAGTACCTCGCCCGGGGGCAGCCTTGCTGAGTGGAGTGGAATTATTCACTTTGAATTACCCAGCCACTCCTTGCGCAATTGCTTTTCAGTCCCCTCATTTTGAAGGAGTACCTTATAAGCCCTTTGCACTTCCCTAAAAAAGTTATTGCAACCCCCGGTAAACTCGTATATAAAGAAGGGTATTATGCTTTGTTGTTACTCCTCTCGATGCATATGTCGTCAAGACATAATCTGTTTTTTTGTATTTTTATGCTAACTATGATGAACTATGGATATGATGGGATCGGTACGAAGTAGTCGAGTGTGACATCAGCTCGAAGTGGTCACATTCACTCTTTAGCGAACAACAAGCTTTTTCTAGATCAATATGCATAACCATGTAACTTTTGGCTAAAGACTTGGTGAGGTGCCTCTGGAACAAAAAGTTGGAGAGAGTGACTTTATGAAGTTCTCTCCTTTCCAAAGCTGCGCAAGGCGGCACCCCCATAGCAAAGCCCCACCCCTCTTTTCCCCCTTTAATAAAGACCCTTGCCACGCTTCCTATTCATTTGTGGGTCTGGAGCCGAAACCTTTTTTTCAAGAGGTGATTTCGAGAATCAACCAACCGACAAATCCCATATAAGAACGACGAGACCTCCCTCGGTTGCCGAAGAAGATGTCTATGTTTGGAGTCCAAAGAATTCAGAAAACTTGGAACTCCCTGCTAGATATACAGAAACCCGAATCCAGATTCGATCCATAATTGGATCGTTAGATCTGATTCACAGCACCGATCGAGACACTTGATCATACACGGTGGAAGCTACGAATAAATTCGCATGCGATTTTACTGCGATATGATCCACATAAATAATTAATACAACTATGAGAAGGTTGAAGATTTACCTTGTTCAAGAGGAATAATAAATCAACAGATAGAGAAGCCGCAGTCTTCCGGATTGTATCTCCTAGCGACGACTGGTGGACGTCGATCCTCGCCTCAGAACCTCCTCGAATATGCACAAGAAAAACCCTAGGTTTTTCTTCTCTTAATGACTAAGGCAAGAAACTAATTTTTCTTCCTTTTTATTTGATGTGTGGCGCAATTTGTGAATGAAAATTGTGTTAAGAACTCTCTTTATATAGGAAAATAACTGGTCAAGAGAGAGTTATCATTTTCACAACACAATTACCTATTCACATATGCAAAAGATATTTGCCATAAAAATAAGAGATAATTCCCAAAAAAACAATCTCTTAATTTATTCATTAATTATTTAACAAATAGAAAATTAATTAATTACACATGTGACATAATCTAGAAAAATTTCTTTTCCAAACTTATCCACATTGTGGCGCCATTTTCATCATTAATTTAATAGAAAATGTATTTTCTATTTTACATATTATTTACCAAATAAATAATATTGCATATTCATTAATAGAACAACTATTTAATTTATTTTCGAGGTTCCATAAAACGAGAAAACACTCCATAGACTATCCGTAATGAAGCGGGATTATTTCCGTAAACCTTCTTCATTACATCTTATCCTTATTTACCATTAACCCACTAGTGATCAATTAGTTCATAACCAATACGAACTCCGCGGATCGATCAGTTTCTAGGATTAACAAATAAGGGGATTGTCTTTCTACTTCCCGCAGGAAGGAATGAATTCCATATCTGTGAGACAAACACTTCTCACTCATTCCAGAATAGTGTCAACGTGAAAGTGATTCGAACCGCGCCTCTTAGCGATCCTTAACGAACACATCAAACTCTATCCTGAAACAAGTAGGAGTCTGTAATAACTTCAGGATTAAGGTTAATCCATATATGATCATCTTTTGATTTAATAAGATTTCTCAATCACGAAATTATATAAGAAATGCATATTAAATCGGTCTAGTCCTATATGACCACATCATATATAAATGCCCCACTTAGATAACCATTATCGACGGTCACACCATAAAGTGTTCTGGGCGCATTAATGGTGGTTTAATCAATAGACCCCATACTTTGATTAACTTCACCACGGACTAACATTTCAAGTGTATCACCATAAACTTAATCCTCATGTGTGACACACGCTAAGTTATATGGCTACATATGATACGACTTAGGGTTTTCAGTAGTGTATTACTTACAAGCACGAAGCAAGTAATAAGATGATAATAAATCTGTCATTTATTAATTCTAAAAACAATTACATAAATTGTCTTTCGGGCTCTACTTTCAACAATCTCCCACTTGCCCGTATAGGCAAGCAACAATTGTCTTTCGGGCACACTATACCTAACACTCCCTCCGCTGTATAGCAAGTTTATGGGGGATGAGGGCAGAATAGGGAGTTTTGGGCTAGAAGCTCATTCATTCGCCCCGCCCCAAAGATTTCTAACGGAACGAGTGGGCCCACTGAATTCAAAGAAGGTACAACCCAACTATGAGATACATTTTTAGGATGTAACTAACCCGTGAGGAACCACCTCTCAGATTAGTTCTCGGGTGAAGTGAGTCGTGGGTATGGCTCACGAACGACTTTATCATATTCAGTCGGAAGAGTTTAGGTAAGCACGGCACCTGCCGTACACTTGACTGGCAAAGGAAAGCGAGACCTTACCTTTCCAGGCCTGTTCGGGCATATGGTTCCCGCAGAAGATCAAGTTGGTGAGCCGCGTGATGGGAAACCTTCCCGCACGGTTCGGAGAGCCCGAGAAGAGTTAGAATGGCAGTTCCTGCCCCTTGAGAGGTCCCAAATAAATAACATCATAAAATTAAGACATGTTTGTCTCCTATAACAATGACATCATAAAAGAAAACAGCGGAAACCTCAAGGATACTCTCGGGTATCATCATAACGTTTAGCCAATAAGGTCAATGCTCTTATCGCCTTCGATTTACAAGTACTTATGATATCGACAATGTGATACAATTAATTGCTTTGTTCAAGAAAGGACTAAGATTCATTGTGAGTGTAGGGCTCTGTTTACCTTATAGATATAGATAAGACAATATTAATTGCCTATAACTCGAGTGTAGGAGGACCGAGTTTGTTTGTTCATGATATCCTTTCTTAAAAGAACATACACTTAAAAATAAGGCACAACCCAAGAGTAAAGCATGCGGGTGTCGAGCCGACCAGAAGATGGACAAGATCTGCTCATCGACGGGATTAACAAGGATCAAATTAGCATCCAAGTTGTGTGTGCAGGAACCATATGAACACGTTCTTATCAATAAGGCGTTGGCCTATATTAGGGTATGATTTTTCCTTGCTAATGATTTTTTTTATCGTAAAAAAAAAAATTTGAACTTTACTGACATACAAAATTTGCTTTGGAGCACCACAATATAAAATACTTTAGGCACATAAAAATTTACTTAAGACATCATATATTTTTTAACTTATTATCACACCTTTAAGTTACTAATGTCACCACAATTCTTCTCAAAGACCATCTACAACTCTACGAAAATAACAAATAAACCCATATCATTTCTTCACCATCCCCACCCATCTCCCACCTATTAACACTCATAACCACTATCATTCCCACCAGTCACTCAACCCCCTCCCTAAGCTCAAGCACACCACCCATAACCCCGCCCCCCGCGCGCAACATCCCATATGTCGATCATCCCATAAAATATTAATTTCCACCGTTAAATCCCGAAGTCAAGCCACCCTTAAATCATCCTTTCATTTTTGCTCTTTACAAGTGCGTGGAGATAATAGACGCCATACAATTTCGAGATATGAGAAGGGTTGCCGATTTACAAATGGGGATGGGCCCACGATTTCAGGTGGGAAGTGATCATGCTTTACATGTGGCAGAGAGGTAGACTGATTTTGTAATGGTAAACGTGATTGATTTACAAAAAAGGTCTAAAGCGGCTAAGAGGAGGGGCGGACATTTTAAAAGGTTTGTTATCGAGTCACATCATTATCTATAAACATTTTTATATAAACATTTTTTTCATCAGACGTAAATTTTAAAAAAGTTTTATAGATTATTACACACTTCATATAAACAATTTATCCACTACACACAAATTTTAAAAAACAACCTGTCGGAAAATTAACCGGTCCAAAAACATCAACATTTTACGTATTTTTCTATCCTACATCACACAGATCCAACGCAACAAACCTTTTCAAAAGGTTTTAATGCTTTGAGATATCCACGTAGAAAATCGCCAAGTTAAAAGAGAGGCGAATGAGGTAGAGTGATGAATGCGGTTTGGGAGATAATGATAGGTGGCTGATTTTCAAAAGACGGGGAAGGAGGGATGGCAAAAGGATAATGAATTAGAGTTTTGGTTAGGAGAAATGTAACGAAAAGAATTGATTTACATTAACTAAGGACTAAGTTGTTGTAAATTGACCTTTTTTAAAATTTTGCAATACATAATAGCAATTTTGTGACATCTTATAATAAAAAAAATTATAATAAACAAATATGATGTCATTAGAAATCGGGTGTGAGAATAGAAGGCAACAAAAGAGATTGATTTTCCTTTTCTAAATTGTAAACAAGCACACCTAAAGAATGGATCTTCATCATCTCCGGTATATTTGACGGTCAACTGTATAATTTTTTTTTTAAAAAAAACCATAAAAATACTTTTGTTTTGTTGGTAGTTTACACTGTCGTTTTGTAATTTTTTTTTTTTTTACCACTTGACCGTCAATTCTTTTTTGGTATTTTTTTTTCCCTAAAAAATTACTACTGCTAGTCTGCTACCCAACAAATTCAATAAGCAGCTGAGCAGAGAGGAGTTAATCAGCCTAACACACCAATCATAATTTTTCGCCTCTGTTTCTATCTGTCTCGGTTGTTGCCCGTCATCCCCTCCTCCCTACACGGTGGCTTCAGTTGGTGGCTACGGTGGATGGCAAGAAGCAATAAATATGCCTCCCTTAATTTCAACGATATCTATGAAAAGAAAATAATCAACGGCTCAACCTCCTCTCCAAATCCATCACCATCATTTCCGTCTTCAACATCTTCAAAGCCCAGCAGAAACATCATCCCAAATTCCCGAATCCATGGCCATATGCTTGTTTTGACCCGCCCCGCAGCTCAGAAGCCTAAACCCGTAACTATCCCCCCAAAACAACAAGACCCATCTCCAAAATCACCTGAAACCGCTGTTGTTAGTGCCAAATCAGCGAAAGTTTCGGATCAGACCGGGGTTGATCCGGATACGATTTCTCTGCGTCCGCAGGGCAGGACCGGGTCGGTTGCACCGGTTTTGTTGCCTACTCTGCATTCTCAAGGAAATCTCAGCTCTCCGTTGACATCTCCGGTGGGGAAGAGCGATCGGTTTGTGCCTCCGCATCTTAGGCCGGGGTTTGTGGGCCGGGAGGAGAAGCCTGGACCGGATTTCGTGAAGGGTGGTCAAGGGGGGAAAGGAAGAGGTCAGCTCACTTCGAATAGCCGTTTTGTGGAGGAGGGTAGGCCGAAATCTGGGGGTGGCGTGTATGATAGGATAAAGAGAATTGGTGGAGAGCCTGAAGCTGTAGATTTCATGATCAGACCTGGTTCAAGTGGGGCTAGGCCGAATTCTAGTGGATGAAGGTAATGGATTACTGTTGAATGCATGTGACTGTGTGCTATGCCGTACTTAGTTAATAACTATCATTTGATTTCCAGCCTTTGCCCAAAAATAGAAGAAGTTAACTTTCATTTTCTCACTGGATGATCTTGTCCCGGTTTAAATGGATGCTGCTAAAAAGCTAGCATTTTTTTCATTTTAATACACTTCAATAATCAATAGCAAAGGACTAACAATTTTGCTATGTTGTCATGTGTGAAACTCAACTGATATAGCCTTTTTAGTTGCAACAGTCAGCTATTCGTGCATAAATATCTGAATCTTGGTTGCCTTTGGGTATATCAATGGGTATGATAGCTGCCTTTTATTTAAATCTCTTGAGCTTCCGCCCATTATAGATGCCGTAGGATTTGAACATTTCACATGAGGTGAATGAATTGGAAAATGCATGATATGAATGCAACTAAATTTCCTTGCCTTACGTAGAATGGGAAACCTGTATTTGTGTGTTTGTTTATGTATAAAATGCATTTTGTTTGGCTCACATGGCTTTTTAAATTGGGTGAATAGATTGCTTAGATAAAACGGAACTTGAAAGTTTTTTACTTGAATAAGCAAAACAAACTGTTGGGTTAAGATATTTCTGTTAGATGGATAAAGGCTGTTAAAGCAACTAGCAAGCACAAAGAAGTAATTAACAAGATTCAGGCCCCAATTGGATTTTTGTAGTGCGTCTGTAACATCACTACATCAACAGCTTCATTATCTCCCCCCCTGCCTTTCTGCCTTCCCCAAATCAAGAAGAAAAGGTCTGTTTGCAAGATTAAGTGATTCTCCTGTGTAGTCATGATATGCATTGTATGCAAGATCAAGTGTTACTACATCTTTCGATACCACATGTGTGCAAAATCAAGTGATTCTCCTTAAGATATTCAGTTTTTAGGCTCAGGTTTCAAATTCCCTCCCGCTCATTTATTAAGATCCTATTATTGCTGTTGAGCATGTTTGCTAAAAACAACTACTATTACTGTTTGGCATGTTAACTCTTTATACTTTATAGCATGTATTCTCATGTACACGTGTTGACAAGATCATGTGAGAGGGTGTCTTAAGATATAAATGTATAAATTGCATATTCTGTTAACAACCTAAGATTTTATATGAGTTGATAATTTCATAGGGATGATGTCCTTGGTGTCTTTGTTTTGATCTCAGAAGCAATGCTAAGGATTATGAATTTTGATGCAAAGAAATGTATCCTTGCTTTATCTATATGAATGAAGTTGAGAGCTTAGTGAAGGAAGTAGCTGACTCCATAGTTGTAGGAACTGTGCAAAGTATATCCTTTTTAGTATAATTTGATTCTGAAAAAACCCAATCTATGCAGATAACATTCGATGTTGGTTAAAATGTTATCTCTCATCTCTGTTATTAGTAGCTTAAAAGTAATCGAAATGTGGTTGAGTCTGTTCTTCTCAGTGCGTCATATCTTTACATATCTTTGATTCTTTTTTTCTTTCTTTCTTTCTTTCTATTTGGTGTTATAAGTACTTGTATAGATTATCTTTTGCCAGATACTCATTCATGATCTTTCAATATGGTCACATTTCATTTTGCATCCTCAAATCATAAAGTCCAATAGGCTGACAGTTAATTACCTTCAGAGGTGAACTTGGCCTGAATTCTCTCAGCTGAAAAGACTAGTTACATAATATCTAAGGGACCCTTTGAATGCAGTGTAAGTAGGCACCACGTTGAAAGTCGAGTATGCACTTTTTGATAGTCAATTTTCAGCGTGGTGCCATCAAAGGACTTTGTCACGAACAGGTGTTTGCTGAAATGAGAAAATTTTGTTGCGTGTAACTGACTGTGAATCTCGACGTGCAGAGACATACTGGAATGATGGGGACAAAGAAGATAAAAGCAAGTTGGCTCGCTTTAGCTGATCTTTCATCCTAGATATTGCTAAAGTGCATCTTAGTTGCTCAGAAGATCCTTCGTTCAGTGTTTGCTTCAATATGTCTGCATTGTAGCTTAATGACTCTGCCTGCAAATGGTGTAATGATACATTGGAGTCATCAGGATCCAAGGCTTCTTTCTCAGCAACTCCTTTTCTTTCCCTCTTTCCCCCCATTCCTATTTTGTATTAATTTCAAGACTTATTCATGCAAACACTGTCATTGATTTTTGTTGTTGTCTGCTGATGGTTTTCCCCATCTTGTATTCGTGGCGACCAACACCACAAAGGTGTACACTTTGGTGGATTCATCCATTTCGGACTCTATACTTCTTTCTTTCTTTCTTTCTTTCTTTCTTTCTTGCTCTCCATTTCTTTCTTCTTATTTATATGTAGTTACATGCGGAAGCTTATGTACATTTTTGTTCTTGTAAAGTGCAATATCGGATATAAGTAAACGAAATAGCAATCATAGCTCTCAAATTAGTGTTAGGGAGTTTATAGGATGATTAGAACAATGGTATCAAAACTTGAAATGCAAGATAACTTGATATGATCGCAGAGTCGATTTGGAAATCTTTCCTGCGAAAATTATTCGTTCCCTTGAATTGCCTCCGGGAATTAACTCGAATATAATCACGGGATAAATCTGCTTCTCTTCCAATCTTTGGCAATAAGATGAAAGAATGCTATAGAAGTTTTGTAGATATGTGTGTTTAAACTTGAGGCTTCAAGAATTTCAAAGAAAACAGAAAAATTGCTTCTCAAATTCTATTCTTGTATTTAAAAATGAATTTTCAAATGTCCCTTTATGTGTGTGTGATGTTATACTAATATAACACTACATACACAACCTTTCAGAATCAGTTACCAGTCCAAAACCCGAAAGGATACCAACAAAACCGACTAAAACTGCTCCAGAACTGCATATTGGACGCCCGTTTAGAATCTCGGCGCCCGTCGAAGCATACTGGGCGGGCGTCAGTTTCATTTCTGAGCTATCGTCCATCACGAGCAGTCATCGTCGTATGTAAATTCACGCCAGACGCCCGTTTGACATCTTGGACGCCCGTCTGAAGAATGCTGGACGCCCGTCCAGATTCTTAAGACGCTCGTCCATCCAACCAGGTTACATCCTGTATGTAAATCCACCCTTCAGACGCTCGTCCAGTGAATCTAGACGCCCGTCTGAAGTCAAACGCCCGTCCAATAAGCAGCAGAATTTGGATTTTGTTCAACACTTGATCTAACACTCTCGTAAGCTTGTAAATATCAATTGTAAGCATGCACCCCGCATCTCCTAACTCATATCGATTGTTTCAAGCTTACCAAACCTCAAACTAAGTCCAATAACACTAAATCACATTGGTGATATAATCACCAACAATCCTCCCCCATTTAGTGTAACCCTTGACTTAGTTAAAACTTTTCAACACACAACAATTCATCTTTCAATGATAATATCACGCAGATTGAATTACCATCTAGTATATTACACATTCCAAAATATTCTAGTATTGGGTGTGACTAAGCATTGAACCCTTTACACATTTGAATACTTCAAAGATAATACACAAATGAATCAAGAAACAACACTATAGCTTGCTTGACACTCTTTATCCGGCCTTGTGTCCATATCAATTCATGAGCATGTAGAAAGCCAACCCTAACTTTCTTGAAGCGGCCAAACTTCATACTTCATATAGGTGAGTCTTATTAATCGTGTACCGCAACAACACTTTTTCATAAGACTCATTAAGATTAATATCAACCTCACATGCAGGCTCAAAGACATACCTTCGGGACAAAACACATGTGCCAAATCTAAGTCACTAGGCCTTCCACATTGAATTCAGCCCCTAATGTCTTATTAGGAGGGAATTGGGTATCCTAATGCAAAGATTCAATGGGTTGTAGACCCATCTCGACAACTGACTTGATGAACAAGTCTTTAGCCAATGCCTTGGTCAAATGATCGGCTAAATTCTTTTGAGATCTCACAAAAGCAACAGATATCACCCCGTGAGTGATCAACTCACGAATCGAGCTATGCCTAACTCCAATATGTCGCGACTTTCCGTTGTACACTTGACTATAGCATTTAGCCAATGTATTTTCACTATCACAATTGATAGAAATTGGTGATATCGGTTTTGGCCACAATGGAATCTCGTAAATCGGATGTTTAAGCCATTCCGCCTAAAAGCGGCGAAGCCAAGGCAATAAATTCGATTCCATTGTTGAGTTTGCATTACATGTTTGCTTCTTGGAAGCCCATGAAATGGCACCACCTCCAAGTAGAAACACCCAACCACTCGTAGAAGAATGATTTTCATTTGATATCCAACTAGCATCCGAGTAGCCTTCATAACCGAAGGATGTCCAACATAAGTTAAACCAAAATTTTGGTAAACTTAAGATACCTTAACACACGTGTCACCGCATGCCAATGAACACTACTTGGATTACTAGTATATCTACTAAGTTTTCCAACCGATATGCAATGTCCGGACGTGTGCTAGTCATTGCATACATCAAACATCCTATAACTCGAGCATATTCAAGTTGAGACTCCGGATTACCCGAATTTAACTCAAATTTCTCATGAGGATCCATGGGAGTTCTTGCCGAAATGTAATTTTCACAATTGAATTTCTTCAACACTTTCTCGATATAGTGAGATTGTGTCAAAGTAATCCCTTTGTCATTCCTTATGATTTTTATTCCAAGGATAACATCCGCCTCCCCATATCTTTCATTGAAAAACTTGATGACAAAAATGATTTACATTGGTCAACTTGATCTTGGTTTGTACCAAAGATCAACATGTCATCAACATATAGACAAATGATTACACCTTTTCGGTTTCATCAAATTTGCTATACAAACACTTGTCCATTAGGTTAAGCTTAAAACCATTAGACAATACAACTTCATCAAACTTATTATGCCATTGTTTGGGAGCTTGTTTCAGCCCATCTGATGATTTTACAAGCTTACATACTTTATGCTCATTTCGGGTATGACAAAACCCTCAGGTTGTTTCATATAAATTTCTTCATCCAAATCCCCATTCAAGAAGGCTGTTTTACATCCATTTGATGGATAACAAGATTGTTAATGGCTGCCAAGGCAATCAACAATCTAATAGTGGAGATTCTAGCAACCGGGCATAAGTATCAAAATAATCAATGCCTTCTTTTGTCTAAAGCCTTGTATCACCAACCGGGCTTTATACCTTTCAACAGATCCATCAATTTTCATTTTTCTTTTAAAAATCCATTTGCAACCCAATGGTTTACAACCACGTGGAAGATCCGTTAATTTCCACGTATCATTGCCTAAAATGGAATCCATCTCATCATTAATGGCTTCCTTCCAAAAGGCAACATCCGAGACTCCATAGCCTCTTTATAAGTTCTAGGATCATCATCAATATGATAACAATATGCATATTGAAATCCTACTTCATCTCTTGTACCCTCCACCAAATATGTTTGGAAATCGGGACCAAAAGATTTTTCTTTCCTTGCCCTTTTGCTTCTTCGAAGCTCCAAAGGCTCATCTTGTGACTCTACACCACCACAACTTTCTTTAAATCCAATGTTCATAGGAACAACATCTCTACAGGCCTTGATAGAAGAAAAGCGACTTTCGTCAAAGAGAGCATCCCTTGATTCAATTACGGAATGAACCGCGAATCGAATCATTTGGTTCTAAAACATAGAACCTATATGCCTTGGAATGCAAAGCATATCCAATAAATATGCAATCAATGCCTCTTTCCCCAAGGTTTTAATCTTGGGATTGGGTAGTCTTACGATCGCCTCTACATCCCCAAACACGCAAATAATGCAAGTTTGGCTTCTTTTTTATACCAAAGCTCATATGGGGTAATAGGACTCTTTTATTAGGAATCCTATTCAATAAATAACAAGCTGTTAACATAGCTTCTCCCCAAAAACCCTCACTCAATCCCGAGTAAGAAAGCATAGCATTCACCATCTCTTTTAGAGTTCGATTCTTTCTTTCAGCTATGCCATTTTGTTGTGGTGTATAAGGTGTAGTTCGTTCATGTATAATCCCACAAGATTCGAAAAATGGTGGATCAAAGTATTCTCCACCTCTATCCGTACGAAGTTTCTTTATTTTAGTTTCAAGTTGCAATTCTACTTCGGTTTTAAACACTTTAAACTTTTCCATTGCCTCGTCTTTGGTAAAAAGCAAGTAAACATAACAAATACGAGTGCAATCATCAATGAAAGTAACAACATACTTTTGTTTCCAAGCGATGGTGTAGAACTAAATTCACAAAGATCACTATGAATAAGTTCCAAAATAGTAGGCGACCTTTCAACACCTTTGAAAGGTTGTCTTACAATTTTAGTTAAGTTACAAGTATCACACTTATTCATAGTCGTACTACAAACAGGAATTAAGTCATTTTTAGACATTTGCAACATTCTTCTAAAATGCACATGACCTAACCTTGCATGCCACAAGTATGAATCATCAACATTTACATGCATAACATTCATAGCGACATTTTCATACAAACCATTATTAACAATATTAAGCATAAACATACCATTGTTAAGATAACCAAATCCTACAAACATGCCATGTTTAGTTAATACATACTTGAGAGGACTCATATACTTGTTTATAGCCCTCTTTACATAAAATACTACGGAAACCAAGTTTTTCCGGATTAAAGGAACATGTAAAACATTGTTTAAGGTTACAAATTTTCCGAACTAAATTGCAAATTAACAATTCCTCTTCCAACAACAAAGGACTTGGACTCGTTTCCCATATGCACAATGGATCCGTCTTCAACTTTTTCATATGTTGAGAACCACGATCTATCCTTGCATACATGTCTTGTCGCTCCCGAGTCTATCCACCAACTAACATCATCATCCCGCAAATAACATGCTTCGAAATCGGTGGTACATAATTCATATCGAGAATTAAAGCCACAATCATTAACAAGTGTACCTTGATGTTTTGATGGATCCGGATCTTTCGACCCTGTCCCGAACCTTTACGGTTCCTTTACCATTGTTATGCTTTCTAGCATGACAATCCGCCCCTAAAATGGCATTTCCTTACATAATACCAACAAGCCCCTTTAGGCTTTTTGTTGAACTTTGCTTTGTTTTTGTTGTTGTTGGAATCAAACTTTCTCTTATTATTATTTTTCTTAGAAGTTTCCCCAACTTCAACCATGTTGATTGAAGTTGAGCCACCTGCAATGTTCTTACCGCAACCTACAACATTTTTACCACTTTCTTGCAAACGCAAACTTTCCTCTATTCTAAGATGAGAACCAAGTTCAATCAAAGAAAGTTCTTCCGTCTTATGTTTCAAGGAATTTTTAAAATCCCTCCAAGAGGAGGCAACTTTTCAATGATGCTTGAAACACAAATGGACTCATCCATAGCCATTTTATGCATAGAGAACTGACCAAACAAACGCAACAATTCATGATATTGATCCATAACGGGACGATTATCGACCATAACATACTTCATAAAATTACCAACAAGAAATTTCTTACTTGAAGCATCTTCACTCACATACTTTGCCTCCAAAGTATCCCACAACTCTTTAGATGTTTCAATTTCAAGATAGGTATCAAACAAATTATTAGACATACCGTTCAGGATGTGACCACGGCATATATAGTCATCGTTTTCCCACTTACTTTTTCTCCTCGACTCTTCCATGGTGCTGTTATCATCAATCTGAGGGCATGGTGTACTCAACACGTACACAACCTTCAATGCAGTCAAAAGAAAGTGCATTTTCTTTTGCCACCTTCGAAAATCCTCACGTTGAATTGTTCCAATTTCTTTGAAATTGGAAGTCATCTCTTGATACTTGACATTGTTCAAACCACGGTAATTTTCGCAGATTGTTAGGGAGTTTATAGGATGATTAGAACAATGGTATCAAAACTTGAAATGCAAGATAACTTGATATGATCGCAGAGTCGATTTGGAAATCTTTCTGCGAAAATTATTCGTTCCTTGAATTGCCTCCGGAATTAACTCGAATATAATCACGGGATAAATCGCTTCTCTTCCAATCTTTGGCAATAAGATGAAAGAATGCTATAGAAGTTTTGTAGATATGTGTGTTTAAACTTGAGGCTTCAAGAATTTCAAAGAAAGCAGAAAAATTGCTTCTCAAATTCTATTCTTGTATTTAAAAATGAATTTTCAAATGTCCTTTATATGTGTGTGTGATGTTATACTAATATAACACTACATACACAACCTTCGTAATCGATTACGTCAAAACCCGAAAGGATACCAACAAAACCGACTAAAAGCGCTCAGAAGCGCATACGGGCGCCCGTTTAAATCTCGGACGCCCGTCTGAAGCATACTTGGACGGGCGCCCGGTTTGAGACGACGCTTCGTCCATCCGAGCAGTCACATCTGTATGTAAATTCACACTTCAGGACGCCCGTTTGACATCTTGGACGCCCGTCTCGAAGAATCTTTGGACGCCCGCCCGATTCTTAAGACGCTCGTCCATCCAACCAGGTTACATCTCAGATGTAAATCCACCGCCAGGACGCTCGTCGGTGAATCTAGACGCCCGTCGAAGTCAAACGCCCGTCCATATGAAATGGACGCCCGCCCAATAAGCAAAGTAGAATTTGGATTTTGTTCAAAACTTGATCTAACACTCGTAAGCTTGTAAATATCAATTGTAAGCATGCACCCGCATCTCCTAACTCATATCGATTGTTTCAAGCTTACCAAACCTCAAACTAAGTCCAATAACACTAAATCACATTGGTGATATAATCACCAACAATTAGGACCAAATATGACTCAGTAGTTTTGGACCAATTAGGTTTGAATATACTTTGGTGATCCATTATTTGTAGAAAAAAACACCAAATTTTAAAAAATAAATAAATTATTAATTGAAAAGTGATGACCGTTCTTTTTGTTGATCCTAACACCATAAAGTCATTGTTGAGAACTTGGGGATTCATTGATGTCCTCAGACACAACTCTTTGAAAGATTAAAATTTATTTCTATCCTTTTCAATCAGAATGCATATGAATATTCATCAAACCCCCTTTTTTGTTTTATTTTTTTTTTATTTTTTTAATGAAGGAAGTATTAACAATTAACAAAAGCGAAGAGATGTTGCATAGAATAGAAGTTGAACATATGACGGAGGTCGGATCAACACATCGTCACGTGTCATCCCCACAATAATCCAGCGGTAAATGAGGATAGAGAGAAGTCTCCCTAAAGGGTCAGAACCTCCGGTACCCGAGCCGCATGAGCTCGATCACCGTCATTCGACCTCTGCGCAGTCGGCCTTGCGTGATATAATCAATCCGCTTTCGACCTACAGTCGGCCTAAGTCATTCTCGGACATAACCTCCTATGCACACGCTAAATCAGATAAATACAGGGAGAATCCTTAATCGTAACTACTCTGATTCTGATATTCAAATATTCCATAATTATCTCCTAAAATCAAGGAGATCCTTTTTCTTAGGGAACACGACATAGGAGTCCACCAAGGACACGATACACGCAATTGCTAGGGCACCAGCCCCTCTATATAAACAATCTCTAAGGAACTACGAAAGCTTAATTCCAATTCACATATTGAATACGCAGGCAGCTTGAGCAATATCAAGTGCAGTCTAAATCATCACAAATCACCCCCTCTTTTCATCGTTCTTCTACATTTTTCAAGTTTTAACATCTATCTATAATAAAAAGAGAGGCAAGTTTGCTCAAAATGCTCCACGTCGCCTCTCGATTCAATTCTTTGGTTTAGCTTAATGCTGACACGTGGCAAGCTCCTCGCTTGACATGTGTCAGCTGCTATTTTTTTTTTTTGAAGTAACCTTAGCAAATATATATATATATATATATATATATAAGATGGAAAATGATACATACAACACATTTATGCATATCATGTGTCACTACACATGATCTCATCATTAATAGTGTGTGAGACACATCAATTGATCTACATTTACATTTAACTTAAAATGAGTTTATAGATCCCGTTAAAAAATGTAATATTTTGCATTTTACTTAGTTTATGGATACCGATAAAAAATGAAATACTTTATATTATTAGTTATGACTTAAGTCATACTAATACTAATTAATATGTGTTCTTTATTAAATCGTGAAGTTTTATATTTTTTATACGTTTGGTGGAACGTCGTGTGTTGTGGCAATGATCATTTTTTATTTTATTTTATAGTGTTATGTAAACATATAATTATAATATGTTAGTATTTAGTGTAGCCTTCTTATATCGCTGACACATATACAATGGTAAAATTTTGTTATGGTTATAATTTTTTAAGAGAAAAATATAGCTTTTATTAATCTGATTCTAAATATATTTTCTTACCGGGGTTATAGTTGAATATTTAATGGGTAAAAAAAATAATGTATACATATAATAGTAGATATATAAAAAAAGAATTGCTTATATATAATTATACTGGTTATATGTGTTCTCTATTAAATTGTGAAACTTTATATTTTTTTGTATGTTTGGTGATACATCGTGCGTTATACCAATCAATTTTTATTTTACTTTATAGTGTTATGTAAACATATAATTGTAATACGTTGATATTTAGTACAACCTTCTTATGTCGCTGACACATATACGATGATAAAAAATTGTTATATTTATAGTTTTTTTATAGGAAAAGAGAACTTTTATTAATCTAATTCTAAATATATTTTCTTCCCGGGGTTATAACTGAATAGTTAATGAATAAAACAAAACTATGTATACATAAGAAGTATAACAATTTTTTTTTACTTAGTTTTTTTTTACTATGTATAGTTAGTATATATATTAGCTTTTAACATAGCTAAAGTTTAATGGTATAGTAATATACATAACTATTAGAGCTTGCAATCATCATATTCCACTATCTTTTATAAGTTATGATAACTAAACCTATATATTTTTTGAACTATACGACTTAGTATAAATAAAAATGCATGGCTGTAACTATTTGGTTTATGTGAATGCTTCGTCTTTTAAACTATATGATTTTCATATTTCTTCAACTTCTACGTTTACATCCTTACGGGCACACCGTGCCGTACGCGGTGTGAGATTCACCACTAGTATTGTCATTAGAAAGAAATGCCTATACCTAAATCATTGACGATTTCCAGCCTCGTCAACATTCAAAACAAAAATATAAACATGTTATTGTTATTGTGGGAAAAAAATTTGTTGAAGTTAAATCGATTCTAATACTGTACATTTGTTATAAAACTAAGAAGATAATGGAGGAAGAACAAGAGGAAATGCAAGTATAGAAGAAGGGAAAATTGCTTATGTATTATTCCAATGATACAAGGGGTATTTATAGTAGAGATTACAATGTGAACACAATAATCTGAATTAATCACAAATCTACTTAAATCAATCGTAATAATAGATAATCCATCAATGATATTATTTCATAACACTCCCTTGGATATCTATTATTTAAACATACAATGAGATATGATATGCCTCATTAAAACCTTACTAAGAGAAAACCCAAAGTGGGAAAAAAATCTTAGTTAAGGAAAAGAGTACATATTTATCGGTTGATTTACTCCCCCCGAACCAAGCGTCAATTTCGATATTTCAATTGTCGCATCCCAATGCTCTTCAATGGTCTTTCAAATGTTGCAATCGATAATCGTCTTGATAAATAATTATCGGTTGACCGGATCTGTTGTACATCAATCTCCTCATTCTTTTGCAAATCATGCGTAAAGAATAACTTGGGTGAAATATGTTTTGTTAATCTCCATTAATATAGCCTCACTTCAATTGAGATATGCAAGATGCATTGTCTTCATGCAATTAAATAATTTCCATTCTCATCTAGACAATGTCTCAATTAATTGTCTCGATCGTAGTTGCATAACGTATATGTCATGTACTATTAACTTTGCTAGAAAAACCCAGTGGGAAAAAAAAACTAGACAAGGTAAATAGTTCATGTCATATGCGTTTCTATGTGTTGCACTGACTGTCTCATTAAAAACCTTTAACTAAGAAAACCCTTTGGGAAAAACTTGGTTAAAGGGAAAAAGAGTACAATCATTGGTTTTAAGACCAAATCCACACAAAAGTTTTGAAGTTGTCGCTCTTCCTGACGACAACAATCTTTCAAATGTACACATTCCATTATTATAAACACTTATTATCCAAAACCGATGTAGGAATAATCTTAGTGAACAAATCTATGAGATTGTCACTTGAGCGTACTTTTGCATATCACTCTCTTTAGAGTTTATTGGATAGTCGAATGTAGGGGCTAATAAGCGTCATTCCCACTACTAACTTGTGCAAACACATGCAACACAATCAACACCGTAATCGGCTAAATAATGGGGAAGTAATATAATCGAAATTTGCATGCATATATTTCCACTATCATGCATCGTAATTCCTTAAAATTTATGACATTAACCATGCATTACTTACATATTCCTTTCTCAATAGGAATCTACTCAATCTGGTCATACTACATTCAACATGAATGATAACGACCTTAACCATATGCATGTTGCGATTGTCATATTAATTCATTTCGAAATCCACCAAGGATTTTCATATCAATATTAATGTCTAACGACCCGTAAATATACCGTCATGACATAAAGTTACTGCCAGATATATTAGTTAGCGGAACATTATATTATCTATAATGGGAGAATATATTTGATCATTAACAAACAAATATTTCCAATTCAAACTCAACCTCAATTGCTTATTTCATTTTTACCTAGTCTGAGTGTTTATGGCACTCTGCGAATGACTTAGGTACTGGATCCATATATAATAATAGCAATTAAAGAGGCAAATATGTCGTCGACGACTATTATATTTTATTATAATTTCTCCCATAAAATTCATTGCTAATTCGATATTAGCATAAACCAATTCCTTATCAATGTAAGGATTGGTTGTTCCGCAACCCCAATATTTAATCATTTGATGCACGTGCAATTTTGTTTTGGGGTTTTCGATACACAAGACGAATCTCTTTAAGAGGTTTCATGAGTGATGAATATCAATAATAAATTGATCATTCTTCCGCGGATTTTTATCTTTAACACCGATCGGTCTTCTACGCTTCTGGCGTAGAGAAATATCTTTAATCATACTGTTGGTGCATTTATAAATAATCACTCATTTAATTTCAATATAGGCATCTGGCATATTACTTGTTAAATACTACAAGTAAGATTATTTCATGATTCGATTAAAGCGATGCGTGGAGGATCGTTTATCTTGTTAAAATTTCTCGGCATTCTTTTATTCTAACATGAGATTTTCTTTATCTCCCCTAATGCCGAGAATCGATCTTCATCGAACATGTTGCACCGAGCTATACATTGATGCTCTTTTATTCGCTTCATGCGATTTACACATATAAAACATAGTGGTTTCAATTAAATATCTCATTCTATGAGATTTTTGAAAGCAATATCTCTCTTGGCGCTTCATGCGTTTAATATATCACTATGTGATTTTAGATTCTTCAAGAATCGTTCAAATTATTTTTCACGTCATATGTCGAGAAATCACTAGAGTGAGACACTGAACTTTTGGTTCATATTCTCCATTTTCTCGGAAAATATTCGATTTATGCAAAATGTGCATAAAATCTACCCTTTTGTGGGTTTTATGTCAATGAATAATATATGAACTCATGGTTCATATATGTCAATGTTTGTCATGAGATATAATTACTAATGGACATTCCTTCCCGTATTCTCGGACAACATTTTTAATTTTCACAATCGATATATAGAAAATTTGCAATAACCCGTGAAGGATTCAATTTTTCAATATTAAATCCTCTTATGCGCGGGTATTAACAAACATTTTTCATGTTTTCAATCGAAGGGATTTAAATAATCACTTCTGGAGATTGATATTTCAATATCGATTCATCCATTGTCTCATTTTGATATGACCACAACAACTGATATCTCCAGAATAATATTATTTTGTCACGTTCGCTTCGTGGAGCGGTTGATGCATCTTAGGTTTTAGTGTGGTCGCATCCACATCATTGAATGGACTTGTACTTGTATAACATGATGCATCTTATATAATCGACACATATATCATTGCATAAATTAATTATGCATATAATATTGGTCACACTCTTTCTAGGAATATACAAGTCTTGTCATTTATAACAAGTTTCTCTGTCTCAATATGATATCCATTTTCACAAATATATCCAATACTCGATAAAATTTCTTGAGACACGGGAGATCGAGTACTTTAATTCAAACGATTTTGTATCAATGGCTCTTTCGAGGCATTGTATTCATATAGCACTTGCACGCTTTACATTCAACGTTTCTACCATATTTTCTTCTAAGATATTCTCTTTATTTCGCAATATAACATGCGTTTTAGACTATCGATGAGACAAATATTGCCATTACCATCTTCATCAATGAATATCATTTTTATGGCTTCCATTTTTCTTTTTCGATCAATAATTTGTTCCACAAAATCATAATTATCACAAGGCATAGTATAAATGAATAACAACCTACATATGATTGAAGAAATAATGATATTGATTACAAAATAAATGACCAATATATAGTCCGATCATACATGCACATTCATATTAATACCGGATATTAATCAAAACTATATCGATTATTCAGTTTGAAGAAAAGTGATGCAAATTTAACATATTGTAAACCTTCACATGGCTATTAGCAAAATGTATAGATTAACAAATTTCGCTAACTGGACAATGAGTATTCGAGCTAAATATATCTACATTTACTAAAATGGGAGCGTAAATCATCCACTAAAAACGAGGAAACATACATATTTGTTAAAGAAATACTCATGTTAATCAATCTTCGCCCCTTATTATTATTTTATTTTTATAAGATCGAGAATAAGCTTAATACCACTGATTCATGTGAGTCACCTGATGGGCTCATTTATTCAGACAATGATTGGAAATTTGTTTCTGCATATTTTGAATCAATTTTCCTCTTATCGAGGACGGACGATAGCTCCGCAACTATACGGCATGTCCTTGTCAACATAAACCAGTCAACAAGTGAGTTGGCTTTTCAATATATATATATGATTGCAATTTATATAAATAAAGCCAACCAATAATGATATAAGGAAATCACCACTTTATTTATTAGTGATCCTAATGAAGGTTCAAAACACATCCTAGATCAATCTCAAAGGAGGAAAAAAATCGACAAGAAAAAAATCACATCCCTAAAACAATTTTGATAAAAGTGAAATCCACACAAATCTGAAGCATTCAGGCATCATCTTGACATATCATCAAAATTCATGGCATCATTCTTCTGGTGTGACAGTCGGATACCAAAGTTCAGATCATTTTTCTGATCAATCAAATTTTCATTTGATTCAACGCCTTTTTCTGGCTTCCCTGTGATATTTGTTTTCTATGTGATGCCTGATAAATCAATTTTGCATTTGATTTAAGGCCTTCCTATTTGTTTTCTATTTGTCACATAACGGCATATCAACCAAAATATTGGCTTTGTCTCAATTAATTGGCCTTGACTATGTCAAGATTGTCATTGTCATAGAAAATTTGAAGATTTTTGCCGACTCACGACTTGAGCCAAAATGGCCTTGACTATTTTCCACGACCACGGACCACGCCCACTGCCAAAATGGTGAAGATTTTGTCGCATTCACGACTTGAGCCAAAATGGCAGTAAAATTTGAAGATTTTGTCGCATTCACTTCGAGGAATGACTTGCGTCAAAATGACAATTTTGTCGCTTGCACCAATAGGACGCTTGCACCAATAGGACGGGACTCGTGATTTTCAACAAGAAGTTATTTGCTTTCATATTCCACCTCCGTGTGCTTTCATATTCCACATCCGTCAACAACAAGTTATTTGCTTTCATATTCCACATATGTGGTCTTTTTTCAAGTCTTTTTCAATTGACTTCACGCCTCATGAACGACACTCTTACGAATATTTGACATATCCGACATTCAAATATGTGAATGTCATTTTCACTTTTATCAACTTTCCACATGTTCACTTTTTGTGAATTATCAACTTTCCACATGTTCACTTTTTGTGGATTTTATATTCACTTTTACGAATTTTTCACATATCATATGGACTTCAAATCCATTATATACGCCGTTTAAAATATTGAATGGCGCCGGGCATCATATATATAATTCTTCTGAAATATAGATTTATATCAAATCAATTCGAGAGATCCATCATTGTATTGATGTTATCAAGGTTTTACACCATCAATAATTTATCCATCTCATATATTTGTATTGTAAATTTACCAATAATATATATATCACAATAGCATAAATTGAATAATAACAAATCATCTCACCAGTATAGTTTATGTCAAAATGATGGTTGAATTTTCTCCTCCGGTGTCTTCCATCTCAAATCAATTGATATCAAATAAAATTTGTTGACAATAAGAACTCTCCATACATGTTGCCGAATGCCGATGGTTACTGCTTTCGTGACGAAGAATAAATACATCTCAATTCCTGATTCACATGTTGAGACAAATAACTAAGAATTTATCATTCTATATTTTGAACAGTGATTAACTACTGATTATCGTGTAATCATGAAATACAATAAACAATAAACACAAGCTTCCCTTTTATTTATTTTTCGATAATTCGGGAATTCATTTTTCGATAATTCGGGAATTCATGACATTGGCTAGCGCATGCTTCTATGGTGACTGGAGAACACATTATACGTCTAATTAAGGCTGCCAAAATTGCTCCCCTGTGAATGAACTGTGTGAATGATACTTTAATATTTTAAGGTGTCGAATGGCGAAGAGGCAGCCACTACTAGAAATAGATGTTGATCATAGGTTTTGATAGGGTTTCTGGATGCGTAGCCGGTGTATTTAGAGACTCGTGCTGATAACGTGTTATAAAACTAAGAAGATAATGGAGGAATGAGAGAGAAATGCAAGATAGAAGAAGGAAAATTGCTGCATGTATTATTCCAATGATAATCTGAGGGGTATTTATAGTAGAGACACAATGTGAACACAATAATCTGAATTAATCACAAATCTACTTAAATCAATCAGAATAATAGATAATCCATCAATGATATTATTTCATAACAACATTTATTTATTTTTATACATTTTTTTGGTTATTGATTTTGAAAGGAACTTTTCCAACAGTAGTTTGTATTCGACGAGGACGACGACTGTCCACTCGTCCCTGAGTTGATAGAGGCCACTCCCTGTGGTTTCTCGTTACATCTTTTACTACCAGAATAGTAGTACTACTTTCTTCTTGATTGAAGGATACTACCTACCAAAACCAAAAATAGTTGTACTGGTTGTTGTTGATAGATATGCCCTCACCCTCGTTCCATAATCCTCTCTTTTCTTGCTAAAGCCGTGATGATATTGCCGCTGGCTAAACTAGGTGCACTTGCTTTGAAAACACTCTGCAAACCTATCGGAAAACGCATCAAGAAAAAGGCTGGTGTTCACCCCAAGTTTCGTGAATTCATCATCGGCGTTGCCCAGGTCCCTACTATTTTGTTTTTATGCTGTTACTTTGATTTTTGCTCAAGTTTCAATTCAGGTGATGAATCCTGTAATTTTAGGATTTATATGGTATTTCACTATTTCTGTAAGAAAGTTTTAGCTGGAAATTCTGACCTTTACGGCAGTTTTGTTTGTGTTGTGTTTAGCAGCTGTTAAGAATCTGTAAGATAGAAATTCAAACTATTAAGAATTTTCAATAATCATCATACAAGATATCTAAATTTTGTGCTACTTTGTGAAGTACAAAATACAAAATTCCTATTCAGATTATCTGATGTAGAGATTATGTTGCATTTTCGCTCTGAATAGATTTTTTGTAAGATGAAAAGAAGTAGTGTTCCCCTAAAAACACAAGTAGTGTTTGGTGTGGTGAAAAAATTAAGAAATTTAAGAGACAATCTCTCGAAAATGCTCTCGTACAGATAAACAACTGTGAGGAGTGTGATATATTTCTTAGGGGTTGGGGTTGGGGTTGGTGTTGTTTGCATTATCTAGGAAACTTGCTAATATAATTTGTGGCTTGCTTCACAGGCCAACCATCAGTTTTCCACAAAACTACAAAGGAATATATATGGTCATGTGACCAATGCAGCGGTTCGTCCTCTAAATGAAGAAAAGGCTGTTCAAGCTGCTGCTGATCTTGCAGGGGAACTCTTCGTATTTTCGGTAGGCTGGGATTTCAACTGTCATATTATTTAATTTGGACCTCTGACCTTATTTCCGGGTATCAAGTTTTGGGTATTCAGTTTGTTGCACAATGTTTTATATGCTCAGTTACAAATTGAGGGTTATGTGATTTGCTGAATGTTCTTCATCTTGCTGGTTTCGAAATGGTGATTGTTATATTTTTTTATGCATGCAATGGATTATTATGGAATCACCTCCCTTATTATCATGTATCTTCATAAGTTCAAATTCCTTCGACGTTTTTAGAACAAGTTAGGACATTCTGTCAACATCTAAAATAGATTGTGCATATTGTGACTGTTCTAAAAGGATTGCTGAACTATACATGAGCAGCCAAGAAAGAACGTTAAGCACTTTTCTTCTGGATTGTATGTATATATATATCTTGGTAATACTTCTTCGTCTACTATGAGCTAATGCATGGTCTCCTTGTTGAACTTTGCTTACATATCTGCAAAAGTTCTCGAAAGTTGTACTAGGGCAGATGCAGTTAGTCACTGAGTTATGATTGTAGCACTGATTTAGGGCAACACAAGATTAAATTTTGGTAACTGTTGAACGATGGGATGCCAACTCTTCTGCTGCAATAGTTACGCCATTAATTTCCACTTTTTGAAAATGAATGAAGAATTTGCAAATTACTCCCAATCGTGTCTATCACGTGAAAAAAAATGGGTGACTGCAGTTTTCTGCTGAATATTACCAGCTAACTGTTTGTTCTGAAATCATGCATTCCCATACCTTTTCACTGACCTCCCAAATTTGATTATAGGGTTGCTTAACAAAATAAATTAAAATACAATAGAATAAACCGAGTATATGGTCATGATTCATATGCTTTCTAATACTACATTTCCTTCTTTTTTTTCTTTTCTTTCTCTGATGTTAAACTGTCCTTGCTTGTATTGTTCTTCAGGTTGCTGTAGTTGCTATTATCCTTGAAGTGCAAAGGAGTGCCAGAGCTGAGGCTAAAAAGGAAGAAAGGAGGAGACAGGAACTCGAGGTTCAAATTACTTTTATTTTTCTACTTGAATTGCTTCATATTATACATATTCTTATTCATCTTGGATCCATCATAGGGTGGTAAAAGTTTGATATATGCAAATATACCAACCATAATGCCCTGTTTCGTATGACATGAACAATATCAGAAGTTACTTCATCTTTCTAGTCAAATCATCTGGGTTCACTCATGGAACAAGTTCTGCATGTGCTTTGCGAATATTGTCATTTGTGTCTTACACTTAACGTGCAGTTGTTTTTCATTTGTTTCATGGCATTCTTTAATCTTTAGTGCAGAGCATTTTTAAGTCATTGATTAGAGTACTGCGTTTTGTTTCTCTTACATGTTAAATTCTTTGTGTTTTCTTCCAGGCCATGAAACAACATGACGAATATCTAGCTAACGAGGTTGAGTCGCTTAAACATCGAGTCATAGAACTTGAGCAAGTTGTTAAAACACAAGGAGGTGGTGCTTTCAACATGGACAGGCAGTTGGTGGTGAAGATGACAAAATGAAGTCTGCTTGATTTGGGATTATCTTACTCCGAAGGAGACAACCTTAACAATTAAAGTACGTACGGATTCATTTGATTGAAATATCGGCAAAACAATGATGATACTTCCTCTGAGCACCATCTTGGCGTAGACAAAGTTAGTCGATTTCACAACTGCATAATGTTGCAGTACTATGGAGTCCATTGAGATGATTATATAAGCTCAAAAAACTGTCATTTTTCTCTCCCAAAGGCATAAGTATGCAGGTAATTCGGTCTCTAGTCCCTTGAGCCTTGTGTGTATTGTCATATGTTGCAATGCACATTTAAGCATGTGAAATCTCTGTTTTCTAATACTTGAACCTATGTGAGTATCTGTATATTTCACAGTATATCGCACCATCTTAGAAAAAATATCGCATTATCATAGTATTCAGTTTTTCGTATCCACCTTCAAAATTCCATGAATGAGAAGTTAGTTAGTTGTGAATGGTAGACCAGGAATTGGCTTGAATCCAATTGAAAGCAAGAGGGGACAAGAAAGCATCAGGAATGCCAAAGGATTTGACCAAGGAAAGCGCGTATTGGCTTACTTCACTGCAAAGTTTTGCAACCTCTTTTCCAACTCCTGCTGATTTTTCTACTGACAAGTATCCATATCTAAGGAATGCATGATCTTCTTCCAAAGTAACCAGAACAAATAAGGACCTCAAGAGGCCTAACATCTTCTGCAACAACATAAAATTAAAAAAAAACTGCAATAATCCAAGAATTGATTTATCATTAAAAGCACAGAAAAATACGGACATCGTTACCTTTAGGGGACCATCTTTTGTGGAAGTCTCAGCATCAATAAAAGATTGTAATATTGTTCGGTCGGTGAATGCTTTGCCTAAGTCTCCAGCAAGCTGGTAAGTCTGGAAGGATCAAACAAATCATTACTCAGATTGTGAGAGAAAAAAGTATATGATGAAATATTCGAGTTTTCTTGTATCCGAGCATGCATTTTTTTGAAAGGCAACAATGCTTACCGCCATGAAAGCATGTTCTTTGCGCTGTCCGTTGAAGTTGAAGCTGTGATAATTCAGCAACAAAGCGATTCAACAGATCTCGTTCTCTATAACATAAGATATCATGCTGCACCACAAATATCAAGACAATAACGTACGACGGATGGATCGATAAATAAATGTAAGAAAACAAAGAGAGCTAAGCTTCTTTACATACCTGAAGATTAATTTCCCTCCAGATAGGACTTCTTGACAAATTACAAGGTATAAGACAGGCCAATGTCCATTCATGTGTTCTAATCCTAACCCTTTAAATGGTTTGTTATGTTTCTTTGATGCCACATATTCAGCAAAAAGAGCCTTGCTTACCTGCATTTAACTTTGCATTACTTTCTTCAAAATGTCTTTTAACTTGCGTAATTCAGCTACCATGAATCATACCTGCTGCATAAGAACATTGTTGTCACCTTCAAAAGTGGACTGTACATCGTATTCACCTTTTAGGTGGCCAACACGATTTTCAGACATCAGACCTTCATCACCACATACTTCTCGACATTCCTATGATTAGAAAATTAATGGAAACTTTTATATAGGGAGAGAAAATTCTAGGTGAAAAAACATAAATTTTAACCTTCATTTTCTGCTTTCTAGTACCTGTAGAGTTTTCATGTTATGCCAAGTGAAAGTAGCCTTAAACGCACAAGACACGACATGAAGAGTTTTGATCGATTCAGGTCCTCTTTACATATAACATTTTCAAAATAGTTGCCTGCAATGCTTATGGCATACCTGCATATAGTGTCAGATGAAACTTCCTTCTTTGCATTAGGTGGGGGAAAATCTAGCATGAAACTTAAGTCTTTGCAAGAAGTGGAAGAAGCCTTCGTTGATGACTTGGATAATCAAGAAGTGTTTTAGGCCCATTCGGTGTGACTGAAAATGCTCTTCTTGTCAATGAGAATCTTATAGCAATTGCTAAACTAATCTGATAACAGCCAAGATTGGATCAAACCAATAGGTTTCAAAGAATTAGAAAAGCTAAGTTACACTTAGGTGCTCTTTTCTTTACCTTTGATTGATAAATTGCAGTCACTGCAGTTGTCACACGTCCAGAAGTCGAAGGGGCCAAGAAAGCAGCAAATCTCTGTAAACAAACACAGAATAATCCATGTTCCTTTAGCTTGTGACAGGGTATTTCCTTGTAAATTTGTCACTAAAAGCTTTCTTTATACACCTTACCTGATCTGGATCCTTGATAGCACTCACATACCGCCCTTCTGGAGTGACATCCGCCAATGAATTCAGCAAATTCTCCCTTGCGATTCGGACATTGTCAAACCTTGAAAACAAACAATCAATGTAAATCTTTGAGATCTCAAGGAATAAGATGCCTATGATTGAAAACTATGATTAAAAAGACCAAAGCCCCTCAAAAAAAAAAAAAAAAAACAAAACAAACCTTACCATATTCTACCATTGTCAACGCCATTTAAACCAACCTTATTCCCACAGTCAGCTACACGGATATTATCGCAGACATTTCCGTTTTTATCTCTTATCTTGCAAATAAAAGCATGTATTCCTTGATTAATTCCATTGACATTCAGCTGTGAAAACACTACCGTATGCGTTGCATCCTGCAAATGGATCTCCATTAAAAAAGATATAAGTGTTTGAATCTTTCTCTAGTTGTTAGAACTGATCAAACTTACATTAGCTTTTGAGCTGATTCACAAGGACACAGGGTCGTATGTAGTTACGGTCTCAATGCCTCTGACCTGTAAATGATTAACATTTATTAAAGTAAAATAGATACTAATCAAACAAGTTTATCATCATCATAACATTTTGATCGAGCTTTTATACACACATTACTTCCATGTCCCAACTCTGTCATTGCAAAGCAACCTTTCACCTTGTATTCTTCTGTGTCCTTCAACCACTTATGAAAAGAATAAAGTTTAGTAATGCCATGTGTAGGTTGTAGATTGGATGTGTTATATTGTATGGATAATATCTAGCATGGGGATGTGTGAGTTGTTGTAACAACCATGGTGATATAAGGGTGTATTGAGACAATGTTTTGTTAAGAGAAAATCATTATCATTTTGTCATCTTTCTAAACTTGGTATCAGAGACTAGGCTATGGCGGAGCCACCGCCTCGATCCGCTTCTGCCACCGATGCCGGAGGTGAGCAAAGCACAGCTGCCTTCTCCATTGGAAGCAGCAACTCCTCTTTACCACCACCTTCAGAAATTGTCACCGGAATACCAGTTTCTGGTCTCTCATTTCCACCGCCACCACATCCTTTCTCCAGCAGCTCCTTTTCGTTCTTCACCGGAGCAAATTCGCTACTTGCCGGTACATCTCTTACTGGAATGAACCCAGGGTGCACTTTTCCATCCTTGATTCATACTTCTCCTCTAAATCGATCAGATAACATAACTCCTCCCTTTCATTCGGTGACTCCAGCTTCACCGTTCAATACTGTAAATCCGATTCCCTTTACCGGTCATCTGAGCCAATCCACCACAGTCAAATTAGCCAAAGATAACTACTTATTGTGGAGGTATACTGTCTTGCCGGTCATCAAAGGGTATAAGCTTGATGGCTATACATTCGGGACAAAACCTAGACCACCGGAGATACTGGACTTCCTCTGAATCTAGCTGTAGCAGAATGGGATTCAATCGATGATCTTCTTACTGGATGGTTGCTTGGTCAATGACTGAACAAGCATTGACTGAGGTGGCTGTTCCACCTCTCATGAAATTTGGTCCACTCTTGAGGTTTTGTTCAACAATCAATCCAGTCCAGGATCTTTGGAGTATAAAAGTGCCCTTACCCGAAAGCGCAGAGAAGGGATCTAAATCAATGGCGGATTACTTGGCCACCATGAAATCCTATAGTGAGAGCTTGACTTTCTTTGGATACCTTATCTCCAAGTCCGAATCGATCCCAGCTACATTGGGAGGTCTAGATAAAGACTATGAAGCTGCCATAGTCAATTTAACAGCTCGCATTGGCTCATTATCCTGGCAAGAGGTCCAATCACAACTTATTACTCATGAACGTTTATTGGCCAGTTTCAATCCCTCATCACAGGGGATTGCCCTGAATCCTGCTGCTCATGTTGCTAGTGATCAGAGTGGTTCTAGGCCAGGGAGGTCCAATGCAAGGCCAGGAGGATCAGGTCAGAACTCATTCAGAGGAAGAGGTGGAAATTCAAGAGGTGGAAGAGGTAGAGGAGGAAGAAATGGTGGAAATGGTGGAAGGAACTCAAGAAATTCCAAAGTTCAGTGTCAACTTTATGGAAAGAATGGGCACACTGTAGCTATTTCTTTGGCATGAGTTTGAGATGGACTTTCAACCACCACCGAGTTCAACACTGGATCAAGATCAAGCCAAGCCTCGGCATATGTGGCCACTCTAGCTCGATTCTTGATCATGCCTGGTACTTGGACAGTGGAGCAACCAACCATGTGACCTCTGATTTGGGTAATCTGAACCAAAGCATCGCTTCATCGTGGTAGTGATAAACTAACTGTAGGGAATGGTGAACATTTACACATTAAGCACATTGGTCACACAGTTCTTTACACACACATTGGTCCCCTGTTTCTGAACACAGTTATACATGTACCACAAATCACTAGAAATCTTCTTAGCCTTTCCAAATTGATGTCTGATAATAATGTGTTTGCTGAATTTTCTGAAAATTATTGTTTTGTCAAGGACAAGGTAACAAAGAAACCAATGCTCAAGGGACAACTCAAGGATGGACTTTATCGGATAGTGCCTCCGGACAATGAGTCAGAAAAGATCTCCCTTCAATCCAAGTTCTACAATCCTGCTGTTTTTCTTAGTCAAGGTTCCTCTAAGTCTAGTAGGATCAAGTCCTTAGATGTTCTTGACCCCAATAAGGACCCCAATGTTTGGCATAGGAAGCTAGGTCATCCTTCTAGTAGAATTCTGAGTCAGATTTTGAATGATTGTAATGATGTTATTAATGGAAAACTTCTGTTTTGTGATGCTTGCCAATTTGGCGAATCTCATTCCCCGCCTCATTTGAATTCATTTCACATCTTTGTTTCCTTACTTGATCTTGTGCATAGTGATATCTGGGGTCCTGCCCCAGTCAAATCCACTGAGGGTTATACCTACTACATCCATTTTATAAATGATCACACTCAATTCACATGGATCTTTCCCTTGAAAGCCAAGTTTGAAACCTTTTCTGTGTTTACACAGTTTAAAACTCTTGTTGAAAAACAGTTAACACCACTATAAAATGCATTCAATCTGACTGGGGAGGTGAATATAGAACCCTTGAGCCACTTTTTAAAACAAACATGGTATAGTTTTGAGACACCCCCGTCCCTCATGATCATGCTCAAAATGGAAGAGCTGAGAGGAAACATAGGCACATCACTGAGTTAGGGCTCACTATGTTGGCACAGGCATCTATGCCTCTCAGTTTTTGGTGGCACGATTTCCGTGCATCGTGTATCCATTATCAACTGTCTCCCTACTCTGTGTTGAGTCTCAAGTCTCCCTATGAATGTCTTTTTGCCAAGAAACACGATTACTCTATCTTCAAAGTGTTTGGATGTCTTTGCTTATCCTGCTCGAGACCATTTTGGACCACTAAGTTTCGATTACCACACATATCAGTGTGTTAACTTAGGTCTAAGTCCTCACCATAAAGGGTATAAGTGTCTTGATAGGTCTGGCAGGATCTACATTTTCGACAATGTGAAATTCAATGAGCTTCAATTTCCTTTCCTGGAAGGTTTTACTCAAGGACCCTCAGGACAAATCTTGTGTACTCCTGATCTCCTTATTAATCCCCTTCCATTTTGGTCTGGCTCATTCAGAGGGGCACAACAACAACAGTATGTCTATGACTGAGCCAGAACCAGACTTGAGTTGTCATAATGAGAAAAACACAAATGATGAAGACACAAATGATGACACACCTACCATATCAAACCACTTTGCATCTAGTCACAATCATCGAGTCCCTCGCACATTACGTGATCTAGTCATACGGCCTAGATCACTATCACCATCACCATCACATTTGCTTTACAGATCACCAACACCACTGTCACCATCGAATCGAGTCACCACATAGCATAGAAAACACAACAGATGATAACACCATCACCGGCACATCCATCCTCGAGACCCACTTTGTTGTCCAAAATCAGACCACTGTTAGAACTCACCACATGCAAACTAGGTCAAAGAATGGCATCTTTAAACCAAAAACCAACAGTATCTCATTGAGTAAAGTTCACACTTTTCCTACTGAACCAACTTGTGTATCAGATGCTATGGTGAGTGTGAAGTGGAAGCAAGCTATGATGGATGAATATAAGGCATTAATTCAAAACAGAACTTGGGATCTGGTCAAGCCTAGACCCAACCAAGGTGTTGTGGGGTGTAAATGGGTGTACAAACTGAAGTTAAAACCAGATGGAAGCATTCTAAAGCACAAGGCAAGGCTTGTAGCTAAGGGGTACCTTCAGAGCCATGGGATTGACTTCACAGAAACCTTTAGCCCAGTGGCACAGCTTGCAACAGTTAGAATCATCTTGGCCATAGCTGTTTCCATGAACTGGCCATCAACCAAATAGACATCAACAATGCCTTTTTGAATGAGCCATTGACTGAACCTGTTTACATGGATCAACCAGAAGGGTTGTTAGGTGTAGTGCCCGAAAGACAATTTGTGTAATTGTTTTTAATAATGAATGACAGAATTTATCTCACCTTATTGCTTGCTTTGTGCTTGTAAAGTAATACACTGCTGCAAACCATAAGTATATCTGTATGTAACCACTTAACTCAGTGTATGGATTACACGTGAGGATTGAGTTAGTGGTGATATACTTAAACTGTTAGTCCGTGGTGAACTTAATCAGAGTTTAGGGTCTCTTGATTAAAACACCAATAATGCGCCCTAACGCCTTAGGGTATGATAGTCTTATCCGGATTTGTCGGTAGAGGTACCTACGTGGGGCATTTATATATGATGGCATTCATATAGATTTGGACCGATTTAATCTGAATTTCTCGATATAATTCCGTAATCGAGGAATCTTATTAAATCATTAGATGATCATATATGGATCAACCTTAATCTGAGGTGATCACGAGTCTGCCGCTTGTCCCGGGTAGTGTTTGATGTGTTAGTTACGGTTCACTTAAATAATGTGTTCCAAGCCACTTCTCATTGGCACTATCTCAGGATGAGTGAGTAGTTTCGATTTTCACAGACATGGAATCCATTCCTTCCTCGCGGGAAGTAGAGAGACAGTCCCCTTATTTGTTAGCCCTAAGAAAGTGATCGATCGGCCGAGTTCATATTTAGACTAATTAGCTACTAGTCAGATATGTGAACTAATTGATCACTAGGGGGTTGATGGTAAATAAGGATAAGATATTTTGAGTCGGGTTCACGGAGACTTCCCTCTCGAGAATGGGACCGATACATGGAGAGGTTAATCCGTATGTAGTGATTATATCAATGGACGCTTATTCACTCTACATGGGTTGAGTATAAGTATACATCTATAATCGGTAGAGTTCGATTTCGGGTTTATGGTGGCGTAATCCCGGAATTAATAATTAATGTACTTATTACATTCGATGAATAATTAATTATTGGAGCTACTCGGTTATAGAGTCCATGGTCCCCGGTGTGATTACGTAATTCGGACTAATAATCTTGTTATTTGGGCCTCATTGATAATTAATTGGTGGGCTAATTAATTGATATATAGATATTATTTAGTTGGGCTAAATAATATAATACACATAAAAGACATTTTATGTGGGTTTTTTGACCCAATATGTGGCGCCATTAATGTCCTAATAATTAGAGAGAAATTAGTTTTCTTGGATAATTATTTAACATGTGATTTATCTTTTATTTGTTAAATGATAATTCATGGAATAATAGATAATAATATGATTTATCTTAATTTGTTTGGGATAATCATTTTATTTATCTTTATTTGGAAAAAGGATTAATGTGATAATTATCACTTAATTATTTAATCCTTGGAGGACATTGATTACTCTCATATATAAAGAGAGTTCTCCCAAGTCTCAATGGCAAGGTACTATTCACGTCACTATTCACCGAGAGAAATTGGCCGAAAAATTTGGCCTCTATTCTTAGGGTTGAGTTGGAAAAATCTTGGGATTTTTCTCGTTGCATATCAAGGAGGCTCGTGTATCAAGAAGGGTGTCCACCAACCGTTTGGAGAACACATCGGAAGATCAAGGCTTCTCTTCCCTATATTGGTAACTTGATTTTAACCCCCTTGTAGTTTTTAAGTCCTTTAACTATGTTTTATGATATGTAAATCGTGATCCGTCCGCTGCGCATAGATCTAATTTTGGTTAGATCTAAGAACCTGCATCCTTCAAGGGTTTGAAGATCCAGAGAAACCAGGATATGTGTGCAAATTAAACAAGGCAATATATGGGTTAAAACAAGCACCCAGGGCTTGGTTTGAAGCTCTAAAGGACAAGCTGCTCAACTGGGGATTCACTCGAGTCCTTGTGTGATACTTCCTTGTTTATGTTCAAACTTGATGGCCAGATATTATTTGCAATTATATATGTTGATGATATTTTGCTAACAGGGAACTCTCTAGTCTCGATTGAAGTTCATTAAACTTCTTGACTCAAAGTTTTCATTGAAGGACTTGGGGCAGTGTCACATTTTCTAGGAATGCAAGTCACTAGGGACTCCAATGGATCGCATCTAAATCGATCATACTATCTTTGCCTGATTGCTCAAAAATTGGAGTTGGATCATTTGAATCCTGTCTACACCAATGGTGCCAGGAACACAACTTCTACCTCAAAGCAAGGTGAGCCACTTTGGATAATCCTACTCTTTATAGAAGCATTATAGAGCTTTGCAATATCTTACCTTGACAAGGCCGAGATATATCCTTTGTTGTAAAACACCTGAGTCGCTTTATGCAAGATCCATATACAACACACAGCGAGGCCCGAAAAGGTTACTGAGATACATTCAGGGTACCCTTGATATGGGATTGATCTTTAAACCATCAGTGTTCTAGATATAAATGGTTTCTCGGATGCAAACTAAATTCAGTATGTCCAATTGATGTAAAATCAACTGGAGGTTCTTGTGTGTACTAGGGATTCTCTTATATCCTGGAGTTCCAAGAAGCAAACCGTGGTATCAAGGTCTCAAATTGTGAATCGAATATAGATCACTAGCCAATCTTGCGGTGAGGTAAAATGGATCAAACATCTCTGAAAGAAATACGATTCAAGCCGCCAAGCATTCTATACTATGGTGTGACAACACTGGGGCATGTTCTTAGCACAAAATCCTGTTTATCATGCTAGACAAAACACATAGAAGTTGATGTGCATTTTATCGTAAATATGGTGATGACAAAGAGCTCGAGAACCGCTATGTACCTACAACTGATCAAGTAGCTGACTGTTTCACAAAAGCACTGCCTACTACATCCTTTGGATCTTTTAGACACAAACTTAATGTGACACACCCACACATACGTTTGAGAGGGGCTGAAAAGAATAAAATTTAGTAATGCCATGTGTAGGTTGTAGATTGGATGTGTTATATTGTATGGATAATATCTAGCATGGGGATGTGTGAGTTGTTGTAACAACCATGGTGATATAAGGGTGTATTGAGACAATGTTTTGTTAAGAGAAAATCATTATCATTTTGTCATCTTTCTAAACTACTTATCATGATGACGCTTTGTGCCAAATACCTGTATTGCCCCTCCCTTATCATCATCAGTTGAGAAAAAAAATTTATCATTTCGTAATGACTAATCATGAGAGCATCTAACTGTAGAAATTCCATGCAAATTGAAAACAGAACTCATTAAAAACATTTGATGAAAGTACCATAGGAAAAAATGGACACCAATCTTGACAAAGCAAAATTTCTGAGTTGAGCCTCAGGCCCTTTACTGGTTAGTGAAGCTTGAAACACCCCATTATCCAAAAGATACTCAATTCTTTTCACTGTCATCTCTCTTTGTTGCTCCATAGATTGATTGTTATCAGGCAAGATAAAGACTTTCCCACCTCTTTCCCTTTGATTAAAGAGTTTGTTTTTCATCATTAGACCAAATATAGCCAGTCTCTATCTTCTATATATGTTATGTCCATCCATCAATTTTCTCATTGATTTTTCATCAAAAGTTAAGTATGGTTCTGCTGTAAGAGAATGGAGGTGTCTGGTGAGGATTTTTGCTCTCAATTAAGTTGAATTTTTCCATTTGAGGGAGTGTACTGTGAAGCTTAAGTGAAGGGATTATCAGTGTGCTTGTTGGTTTGGAAGGGCAGATGCTTAATTAAAGGAGTCATGATTCACACGAATTGGCACAAGAAATGTGATTTGATTTGATTATTAAAAAAAATAATAATGAAGAAGAACTTTGCCTTTTCTCACTCACTAGAACTCTAATTTGCTTCTCCCATGCATTGGTGGCGTTGACGATGTAAACGGCAAAATGGCATATTTGAATTTAATTATAAAAAAAATTTCACTGTTGATTAATAAAAAAAAAAAGAATTTAATTAAAAAAAATTTAATAAAAAAAATAAACGTCGGTGAATTTTACACTGTTGATTAATTATCATGGTTGCGACTTGCGAGACACATGATTCTACCTATATATATATACTTTTATTCAGGGGGAATAGCCATAACGACAAAATAACTATCAGAGAATGTTCGATTCTCCTCTGAGAAGTCATGTTGAAAGAACGTTTGGTCAGATCTTACTTCTGAGTAAAAGTCAGACTCTGCATGCACGATCCGGGCCGAACTTCGGATTAGTCGGACCAGTGGGTTCCGAATACCGGGGGCGAAAAAAAAAAAAAAAAAAACTATTAGAGAAATAGAAGTGATTGGATTAATAATACTAATAGAAGGATTCAAATAACAACAGTCATTTATGGAGTATTTGGATTGCTGGAATGGAATGGACGTGATTTCACTCTTACGTTTGTCAAGCGATGAAATGAGATGTATGAGATTCTACAGAATGCAGCAATTGACACGGTGGGTGATGGTGGTGTGTGTTGATGAGTGTAACAGGTGGCGGTGGAGCGTGCGGATGATGTGAGGTGTGTGATGGTGTGGTGGTGGTTGTGGTGGTGATAGCGGTGGTTGTGGTGAAGAGGGTGTTGCGGTGTGTGTTGATGGGTGATAGTGAGGTGGGTGGTGGCGACCGAGTGAAGATCAGTGGTCATGGAGTCGGTTGTGGTGGAGGATAGTCTAGTAGAAGGGGTGGTGGTGGGATAGGTTATATGTGAAAATGAAGTAGGCGGTGGTAAGGGGTAGTGGTTGGTAACGGTAGGTGGGAGGTGGACGGTGGTGGGTTGGGTTGGGTTGTGATGGGAAATGGTGGTAAGTTGTGACAATGGTGATGATAAGGTAGGGGGTGGAGGGTGGCGGTGGTTGATTCTGGTGAAGTAGGGTTGGTGGCGCAGGAGTTGGGTGGTGGGTAATTTTTAATCACTAGGTTATATTTTACATTTCATTTCATCTATTCCATTTATTTTTTCTGATTGAATGAAAATTATTTAAACTCTCTAACATCCAAACACACAAAAATGAGGTAATAGAATGAAAAAAATAAATCAACAAATTTTTTATTTTAAGGGGAAAAATATTAAATCAGCAATTTAGAGGCACCATTAGGATATGGATGGATTCAAATAACAAAATGATTCCTAACATCTCTATCTCACAAACCAATTAATCCCTAACGAATTCAGATTCCCTGCTCTGTAACTCCATTGTTGTGACCATAACGTGGAACCCTCTAATCACGGCACAGCAAAGAATCTGGGCTACCATCATCTCTAACACGGTAATACAATGAACATAGTGTCTGGTATTATTTTTACAAAAATACATTACGCCAAGGTTCTTAAAGGATTCGATTTTTTCTTTCTGGAACCCATATTACCAAAAGATAATCACATGATGATAGTCCATCCCAAAAAATAAAGCAACAATCAAAAGATAATCACATGATGATAGTCCATCCCAAAAAATAAGCCAACAATCAAAACACTTGAAGAAACCATACATCATTTTAACCCCTAGCTTCGACCCATCACTAAGCATCTTAACTGGTTTTCACTACGCTGTTGCAACGTTACATTTAGGAAAGATTTAAATTTAAATTTAAAAAAAATATGGCAAAAAGAATCAAGAAAATGGCATCAAGGGGGGTAAAAACACTGCTTTTTCTTACATAAGATGATGCTATTGTCTTGAATTCTCTGCCTGCGGGTCTAAGCAGAACAGCAACCAGCTTTTTTAACTGCTGAAACATCATCTTTACTGCCAACATTGATGGTCTGACCTTTAGGCAATGTTGCTGGATCATCTCCAACCTCGAGTGCTTTACGGCTAACCACCTTGTGTATTTGAGTCAGCACTTCTGTGAAGGCATTTTCAACATTCGTTGATTCCAATGCCGACGTTTCCATGAAGAATGTACTCTCTCTTTCTGCAAATGCCTTTGCATCCTCTGTACTAACAGCCCGTAAGTGACGCAGATCTGCTTTGTTCCCAATAAGCATAATCACAACGTTTGAGTCGGTGTGATCGCGAAGCTCTTTTAACCATCTCTCTACATTTTCAAAGGTAACATGACGAGTGACATCGTACACTAGCAAAGCACCAACTGCACCACGATAGTAGGCACTTGTAATAGCACGATATCTGCAATGCATCAGGAATACATGACAAGAAATGAGGTAGGTCATGAGACAAGTAACTCACCAATTCAAAGATGCTGGTTACACACCATTCTTGCAAGAAATTAATAATAATAATAATGTGCATATATCGCATGATAATAAATGCCACCAAAGAATTATCTTAGTACCCGTAAATTTGTTAGCACAGAAACTACTATGATAAAATCAACAAGAAACTTAGATGCGAGAAAATTTCATACTCTCACACTCCTCGGTATATTTGATCACCAGATGCCAATAGAAGAAACATAAGAAACTGACAAATAAAAAAAATTGGCTCCTACAACCTATGTTATTACAGCTTTCGACTTATTCTGACAATGAAAAATACAACAGATTTCAGCAGTAAGAGAGAAGCATCAATCACTTGTTTTAATAGTACAAAAAAACGAAAGGCAACACCAAGTAAAATTCTGTATCCTAATGCACTTGAGGATTACATGGTTTAAGTGTCTCACATTTTGGTGAAGCCACCATGTTCATTGCTAAACACGGTGAAGTATCTTAGTTCCCCTATTCTTTTTCATAGCAACAAAAACTTCTCAGCTTCCTTTTCCTCTCCGCCATCTAGGGACTTAACCAACATAAAACAATATCCATGGTTTCTATCTATAATTTCACTCGCATGCTTTTTTTATGTTGAAATGTTACTTCGCTTCATCTCTTTTTTCCTATCAATCTCTAAGGGACCTAAATCGCCAAACAAGAATCAACACAAAAACAACATCTATATTTTCTCTGTAAATTCACTCACGTTCTCCTACGTGTCTGCACCATTCAATTCCACTCGTTCCCTTGAAACTATTCAAAGAGCTGCCCCCCATATAATGGTTATCACCAACAATTAGCTTCTCTCACAATTAGTAATTCCAGATCTTGGATCAGCAAACTATACAAACTAAATGAACAAAACAAATTTCCTCATATCATCACAATTCACAAACTCCATTCCAGATCTAATTTAAATTGAAATTACAATCCAGAAAGAGAAGGGAAAAAACATAAACTGAAAATTACTTCATATGCTGATTCTCCCAGATCTCTTTGTTCAACACTCAAATCCATAATATAACCAAACGTATAGGGACAATATTATCATGAGCAATCACTTTTCTTGCATATCTTTTCAGAATTCCACCTCAATAATCCGTCTCTCCAGATCTTTTTCATGAACAAAATCCATATGAATTTGTATATATGATAATTGTGACGAATGTGAGAAAGGGTTTTCTAAGCATTTTACATTTTCACAGATCTTTTTACAATCCCAACTAAACAATCCATCCCAAATCCCTATTCACCTTATCTTCTCCCAATACAAATCCACAGAGAATTATTCAGAAATGTGAAGAATGTGAAAAGGAAGGCTTCCTCATATCCATGAACATCCACATTGTCACAAATCTTTTCAAAATAACGCCTCAAAAAAAAACATCCAGAATCCTAATCTACCTGAGCTATATTTATGCAATTAATGCAGAATATGAAAAAGGGCTCACCTTTCCTGACCAGCAGTATCCCAAATCTGGGCTTTGACAACTTTATCATCAACATGGATGCTACGGGTGGCAAATTCGACACCAATGGTGGACTTGGACTCAAGACTGAACTCATTGCGAGTAAATCTCGAAAGCAAGTTGGATTTTCCAACCCCTGAATCGCCGATGAGGACTACTTTGAACAAGTAATCGTAATCATCATCTGCTCTATAGGCCCCCATTTGATGATGTTATATTATTCTTTGGGGGAATGGTGAGATGAAGATGAAGAGAAAGGGCAGGGCAAGGGAGGAAGATCTGTTTAGAGGTTTAAAGCATTTTGTTTCGAGTTTTAGAGCTGAGCTGTCTCACTCTTCCTATTTTTTTTATTTTTTTTATAATGATGCCTGGATTTGTTTTGCCAGATCTGTTTCTTTATGATAATTTTATAATGGAAAATGATATGTGCACTACACATTTTGTGTGGTGTACAAACCAGTGAATGATTGATATCATTGATTAAAGTGATCAATTATTTATCGTGATTGGTCCTAACAAAATATGTAGTGTTGATTGTGTTGTATAAGATGTTGTGGTGGAAAAAGTAGTTGATGTATCACTACTCTTTTATAATATAACCATTATATGAGAGTAGTACCAAATAAGATACTCCATTAAAACCACTAGCTTCGTTTATTTTGAGTTGGAGTTTTTTTTATTTTTTGTTTTAGATAAAGTGATTGAAGTAATTATTTGAAAGTTAAGATGTTTTTTTGAAATTTGTGTAGATTATGAAATGATTTGTGAAATAAAGTACTGTAATATATAAAATAATTGTAAAAAAGGTTATAAGGTTGATAAAGTGAAATGATGAGAGATATTTTAATATTTTTTTATTTGTAGTTGAAGAAATGATTGGTAAGAGAATTGTAAGATATGATGGGTAAAGTGATATAAAAAAACTCCGAAAAAAACTCTAACGAAAACAAACGGAGTTAATTTCTTATACAGGATAAAAATGTATGATGTAAAAAAAAAGGGTAAAGGTGAAAGGATATAATAAATGTCACTTAATACAACCTTCTTACGGCTTTTGCACCATAAACTCTCTCTTTCTTTAGAGTTTTCTTGCTGTGTAAAAAAATAAAATAAAAACTCCAACCCAACGACTTCTCGGTATGTTGTCTTTAGAGTTTCGTATGATGGAATTGACGGTTATGCATCAGTGATCGAGTCTGCAAATGTTGTATGTATACATTTTTTTTAGCCGAAAGAAGTCGATATATTATATCAAACTTCAACATCTCAACTCAAACGCAAAGTTGTCACTAGAACACCTCTACTGTTTTAACAAACTCTATCATGACGCGTGAGTGAAATGAAGTGGTTTTCCATTTATTCAAAATTTCAAATGTTTGACTCTAGTTATAAGATAATTGATTGTTTCATTACCTTTGAAAATAGATTGAATGTCATGAAATAGAATTAAAATCGACAGACACGTGGCTGTTGCTTAAAGTGAGGTAAGACGGGGGTGGGGGTGGTGGGTGAGGTGTGGTGAAGTATGGTGGGTTAGGTATGGTATTGTAGGGTGAGGTAGGTTGGTTAGGGATGGATAAGGTAGGGTGATTTGGGTGTTGGGGTAGGTAGGGCAGGGTGGATGGTGGATGATGGGGTAAGATTGGGTATGACAAGGTAGATGAGGTAATGTATGATATAGTGCTAGAGCAAAGCGGGATAAGGTTAATGTGGGGTGGTGGTGGGTAAAGTGAGGTAAGGTTGAGTAGGTAAGTAGTGGGGTATGTTAGGGTGGTGGGGTAAGGTTTGGTGGGTGGAGAGGTTGGGTGAGATTAAATGATGGGTAGGGTGGATGGTAGGTAGGGAACGGTGTAAGGTGGTAAGGTTGGGTCGTATGAAGTATGGTGGGGTAGTGTGAGGGTAGGGTAAGATGGGTGGAGGAAGGGTGTGCGGGTGGGGTCAGGTTAGTTAGAGTAAAATATGTGGTGAGAAATGATAGGGTAGGCAAGGACGGAGGTGTGTAAAAATCTAGGGGGGCTAAGCCCGTCTAGACAAAAAAATGTTAAACTAAAAAATATGTGTAGTCTAGTCGGATCCATAAAATATTCTTAATCCAAATTCACCCGATTTAACTCAATATAGTCTATTACCCACTTGATTTAAAATCTTGGCTCCGTCCTTGAAGGTAGGGTTGGTGTGGATGGTGGGATAAAGTTGGGAATGGTATGGTAAGGTGCAGGGGCGGATCCACAGCCCCCAGGGGGGGGTGCTGTGACCCCACTCGGTTTATAAAAAAAAAAAAAAAATTTAGTATTAAAACTATGTAGTTTTGTTGTTAAAAAGTGTCATTTTATCGATAAAAATTGATGTTTTAGGCGGTGATTCCCATTGGAATTTTTTGGATAAAATATGTAGTTTTAGACTCCGGTGACCCCACTGGAATTTATTCCTGGATCCGCCACTGGTAAGGTGAGTGATGAAGTGGAGTACAGTGAAGTGATTAATAGGACATGAAGAAGGGTAAGGTAGGGTATAGTATGACGGATGGGTAAGGTATGATTGAAAGATTGTTCTATCAATGATGAGGTAAGGTAGGGTGTGTAGGAGGATGTGTGGTAGAGTAAGAATTGTAGTGAGGTAGGGCTACTCCACCCACCCCACCTAACCCTACACAACCCCACCCTACGTGACCTTACACACGATATGTGGGAGATTCTTGTGTGGTGTCTCCACACGTGTGGAGGCACCGTGTGGAGACACCACAACCACACAGATTCATTTTATATTTAAACCGTGTGGTTATAATCGTTTCACCCGTCATTTCACCCCAAAATTTCATCTCCACATAAGTATTTCCCACGATATGTTACCCCACCACTTGACATATCCTATCTCATCTTACCCTATCCAACCATTCCATTTTATCCTTCACCAACCTTCATCATTCGATTATTATCTGTTGTGGAATTCGCTACATTTCATTCTTTCATGTTCCAATGAGTTCATTCATTGTATTTAATTCAGTTTCTTTGATTTTCCCATGAGTTACAACTAACAAGTGTATGAAAGTACATTATCATAACAATTCATCAGAGACATTTAAATGGTATGCACATGACTAAGTGATACAAAGCCAATTAAAGAGCAAGCAAATAGGTTATTATACCTATTTATAATGTTTGGTTGGGAAACTCCAACCAAGGTGGCCACGTGTATTTTTTTTTTTTTTTTTTTCAGTGGCATCACCAAAGAAAAAGATTTTTTTTTGTTTTTTTTTTTTTCTTTGTTCATTTAGTAGTGGTGTGAAAAAAGTTTTTTTTTTTTTTTTTTTTTTTGAAGGGTTTGAGTTAAATTGTTCCATTTTAGAAGACTCAATTGTATTTTTAATCTACACATTAGCTTTAATTTATTCTTAATCTTATTATGTGTGTTGTCTTAAGATGTATCAGATTCCAATTTAATTACATTTGGAAAATGTCAAAAAGCACAATTATGTATCCCATTTCATATCCAACGAAGTGTGCATGCTCGCAGCGTTGTGCGGCCTTCCCATCTAGTATATATATATATGGAACCTGAGTCTTCTGTCATTTAATAAGCTAAAATACATTTTCAAGAAGCTTTGCTATTATCAGTGTATCTTCTCATCGTAATTCATTATCCCCAATTCTGTCTTCCTCTCCGGTAAACATTATTCGTCTAAATCCGTAGTGATTTCCCAATTTTTTATTATTTAAGGAGTAAGGACTCGACCTAAAATGCTAACAAATTCCGGACTGAACCGTTGAACCATGACCCGAAAGTTGTATAATTTTTCGAATCATAAAGTCTTGTACCATGTACCATATAAATAACTGGGAAAGTGGGTCGGGATAGAGGGCTATATAGATAATAGACATCGCATTTTACACCTTGAAGGTGGGGAAAGAGAAAAGACTACAAAAATCCCGCTTATTACCAAAGGATATAGTGTTGGAGAAAATGTGGAATTGAATTAAAATGTGAATTAAAAATGATTTTATAATCATTTTATTCGAATGACTTTCAGAAGCGTATTTTGATATATATTCTTGTATAGAATATATGTAATGTTTTATTAATTAAAACTACGTGAGTCGTAGATGAATTCGGGATTTGGAATCATTCAATTCGGGATAACGAGTGAATGGTAAATTAACGCTAAAGTCGGTTTGTTGGAAAATTGATGATATATCGTCATATCGCTATTATCGCTAAGTGTGTGTTATGAAAAGGAAAAATGGGAAGAAACTTTTCCCACATTGGTTGGAAGAAGAAAAAGAAGCAATATTTATATGATATTGTTTTAGTGTAATTGGAATAAAACCAACATTATACACCGATTCACGCTGGTAGCGTGGGGTGCAAATCCAATCCGGATTTACCCTTGGGCTTGTGCATGCCAGCGTGTCCTGCGTGACTCGATTTGAAGGTTCACAGTCAGAGTTCGGTTTTGCATTGCAATTGTTAATTTATGGTTTTGCATTGCAATCGTTAATTTATTTTTGATCGACCGTGAGAGTGAGATCATTTATGTTCCTATCCAACTTTAAGTCGTGATTAAAGTGAGGCTTTTAGCTTTCCAAGTTCCAACATAATACCGATATTTATGACATTCAATTCAATTGAAATAGGTCGTTCATTTCCATCGGTTTTTCCATGTCCTCCGGTATATAAACGAGCTACATGAATGGGAAGAAAAACACTGACACGTAAATACAACAACATTGCATACATACATACATTCTTACGCATAATCGTTCTTGCATCAAGTGAAGAGTTTCAAAACCTTTAGTAGAGTTCGTCGTTGTTCGAGTTTGCGATGCGCGCTTATTCGAAAGGTAACTCGAGAATTCAGGAGAGACAATTCTCGTGTAAACCGGAGTACATACCGGAGCAAATTTGTCTTAAGGAAAAGAATTATCTCGGCTCAGATCATGGCATATCCTTTTATCATTGCTATTGTATTTTCTTTCTATATTTTGTTGTATCTGTTTCGTCATCAAAATTAATAAAATTGTTGTTTAATTCGGTTTGATTATTTTAATTATACACGGGGGATAACATATAGCATCCATGTGCTCGGAATTACATCATCAAATTACTATTGCTAGTACACCATAAGTTTTACTACTACCTCCGTCCCAAAATGTAAGTTCTTTTAGCTTTTTAGTTTTCTCCCAAAATGTAAGTTCATTTACAAAACCAATAAAACATTTATTACATCTTTCTTCTTCTACCCTTCATTTATTATATACTCAACCACTTTTTACTACTTTGCATTAATATCAATGAAAGGTTATTTTAGTCTTTTTAATCAAAATTAATGACAAATAACAAATTTAACTAACTTTTCTTAATCTGTATGTAAAAACCTAAAATGACTTACATTTTGGGATGAATGTAGTACTAGAAAGATAAAAGCACGTATTACAACATCTCATAAACTCATAATACATATAAGACATAACAATACAACACCATATCTCCACCAACTACTTTAAGCTCGATAATATCAATTGTGTCACATTATAAAAAAAGAAAGAAAAAATGTAGATATTCAGATGAATATCTCTTACATCACCCTAAAATACACAAAAGATGATGTGTGATTTTTAAACTATATTTATTGTCACAATAAAATTATTACAATAAGTATCGCAATAACAATTTTATATTAATATTGATTAGTCGTAAGATCTAATAATTGATACATGATTTAAAATATCTAGTAGTATAAAAACATATTGTGACCCCATGAGGAAAGATATGAGAGATGCTGTAACGAGAATTTTTATGTTGTGATGTGAAAGTTCGATTATTTTTTAAATAAAAAATGTACATGCGATGAGGCTCAAAATTTTAATATAAGTGCTTGTTAGTTGTGGTATAATTTCGATAACGAGCTATTATTTACACTCCATTCGTTCTACCGCTACATCCAACTTATTAATACATTACACCCGTTTTTACAAGATAAAGTTTAAAAAAAATTGATTCCAGAGTCAAAAATCGTCTTTCTCATGATCGCTTCAGAATCGATTATACAAAAGTCGGTTTTTCACTTTAGAATTGACTTTCTCAAAAGTCGATTCCTACTGTGATAATCGTAACGCAAATAAATGACCATTTTGATATGAGATTGACCTTGGTATTTCCCTGTATGGGTCGGAGAAGAAGTGAAGAACTGATAATAGTGACAAGAGCAGCCCTAATTAAGCTGCGTTCAGCCGTTGGGGAAGTGAAAAGGAAAATGGGTGCTCTTATCATAATAGCTCCTCTGCGAATCTCTTCATTCTTTGCGTTCCTAATTCCTTTGTCTTATTCTTCCCCTTCTCATCTTCTACCAACTGGTGCCCATCCTCTAGGTATCTTTCTCTTCTCTTATTTCTTTCTCAATTCTCACACACTACACGTACCCCTTGGGCTTTCACTGACGTTTGTTAATTCTTTCAAGATATGAACTTTAGTCTGACCTGATTCAGTATATGTCTGCTATTGTGCAGATGAGAAGTTGTATGTTTCGGAGGTGATCAACTGTAAAGATGGCTCCAATTCCTTCACTAGAGATCGTATTAACGACAACTACTGTGACTGTCTTGATGGCACTGATGAACCCGGTACTCTATTTTTCCACACTCCTGTTTCTAATATGAAAAGTTATTAATAATAATTTGTACAATTTCAGCAATCGCAGTTGCTTTCTTTGGTTTATTTTGTTTTGAAATTGAGGGTTCATTATTATTTGCACTATGCTTATTGTATTAGTCCGTAAGTGGAGTTTATCTTTTCTGCACTGTTATGTGATGGTTGGATGATGATTTGACAAAAGAATGTTAATTTCTATTGGATTGAATCAAACATTGTGTTGTTAGATCGATAAAGATGTTTGCTTTAAGAACTGAAATTGAATTACATATCATTCAACTGTTCATGCTTTACCGTCAATAACATATTTATTTTGTATTGTCTATAGTTTGAAAAAGGACTGCTGATCTTATCATATGGTGGTAGTGTGAGTTGTTTGGTGTATGTTACATTTGATATGCTAAGGATTGAAGTAATATTGAGGTAAATTATGTATTTACTTTTTTTTTTGTTGGTGTGTGTGGGTCTATGTGTTTGTTTTTTGTGTTGCAGGTACCGCAGCTTGTCCTGCAGGAAAGTTTTACTGTAGGAATTTGGGAAGCCTGCCTAAATTTCTGTTTTCTTCCCACGTAAATGATGGCATATGCGGTGAGCCTCATTCTTGTTTGCCTTTAATATTTGACTGCATAAGTCATTGCTTTTGAATTGCTAGAGTAGTATTACAAGGACTGTTTATTTCTTCGTGTGCTTAATATTGAACATTCTGTTTCAAAATCTGATTGAGGCTTCTTTGATGGAAAAGTATATTTCAGCCATGTCAAGCATAGGTTTTTTCACGGAAATACCATGACAGACACTTTATACTTGTACATGCTCCTTGACCGACGGGTCCACTAGCCAGATGGAGTTGGCTAGTAGGTGAATGTGAACCTATTAACCGGCCATCTTAAGTATGTATGCCTTTTATTGACTCATTACCCTTGACACTATAGTTTAGATGCCCTTTTCAACCACGTATTGTCACTTCATCCTTGTCCATATTACATCTATCTACTAATTGTATTTATTAGAAAAAAACTGTTGAGCAAGGGCACTATGCCACAATCTAAAGTTGATAACCATATACTTTCTTCATGTTTATTCTGGTGATTAAAGAGCTTAGTATATTACTTTAATGAATCGTACAGAAACAGCCTCATACAGAAATATAAAGTAAGACGCACACAGTATGAGAAATGGTCTTGTCCTTCCCTAGACCTTGTGTAGGTGTGATGATTCCATGCATTACACTGCCCTTTCCATGAATTTGAACCAGTCAAGTATTTGCTCCTGTCCCAGCGTCAATTTTGGTGTTGTAGTACTACAAAGTACCTGTAAAGTCTATATTTTGTTGACCCTTCCAGCTGAATTTCAAGACAAGTATGAATTTTTGGCAGAAGACTCTTAACTCTTTCTCGTAGAGCAGTTGCTGCAGGCTGTTGCATAAATCGTCTTGGGGCATTTTTGGTAATAGGCTGCATGCTTGCTGTTTGCATTTTCTTTCATTATTTTGATCTTCTTTTCAACTTCCTTGTGAACACTAGATTGCTGTGATGGTAGTGACGAGTATCATGGCGTCACTGTTTGTCCCAACAGTTGTGTTATGGGTGGAAATTCCGCGTATCACTCAGTATATCATAGCAAAACATACAAGCAGCAATCATCTGCTGATGTTGAGAAATCTAAACTTGGTCTTAATACCAAGGACACATTCGACAAACTTAAAGGTATTCTACTTTTGTAGTTTTCATTTGAGCAGAAACTGCAGAAGAGCAATGATAATGATGGAGCTGTTATGTTATTTTCAGGTTTGAAGGTATTTCTAATTCTACAGGTGGTTGTTATTATCATTGCTGCCATCTGTTGGAGATTTCGTCGGGGAGGCAGGTTAAGAAGAAGACATTTCCGCTGAATAAATATCATGAGACTCACTTTACTGATGGTTCGTAAATATCATGTACAGTTTCCAATTTCTTTCTATCCCAATATGTCAATACATCTGAATTCTCTGCTATTCTTCTACCCCCCCAAACCCCTAAAGGTAAAAAAAAACAGAAATCCTGCTAGAATAGTTTTCCAAACAAACGTAATGGCATGCCGTACATCGCTGCCTGTCCTGCAGTTTCTAGCATGGAAGTATGTAATGTTATGTTGAACTTTATTGTGTGTTGAGTAGAGTCAATGACTTGTGTTTATGTATATTTAATGCTTGCAGGCTGTGTTCTTTTGCTCCACCGTCAGCTTATTAGCATCTTACAAATCCAGACATGCTATCACCAGAAACCAAGCTTCACAGATCTCTATATACACTTACAGATGTACTTTCTTTGGCGTCTCTTCTGTTTGTTGGGCTTTAGGGTCAAAGTATCTTGAGGAGTCCATAAGAGAGCTGCGTTTGAAACTAATGATTATGATAAACTCCCACCTCACAGGATCTTTTGTCAGAATCCCAATCCCTTTCTATTCCTCCTATCTGCCTCTTCCCTTTAAATAAAAGAACAAACGTTATTGATGAATTTTTGCACCCTTTAGTTTCTTTGAGACCTCTGTTCTTGCCCACAAAATCGTTTATTCATGTATTCCATCCTACATGGGTCAAAGCCGCAAATCCCTTTCCACTTGGTTTTGTCTGTCAACCTCGAGAGCCCTCTTCATTCTGCCTGTCTTCCTGAACCCCACACTCATCTCCTCCTTGCAACTTCATGGCTTGAATGACGGTCAGTCTGAGTGTGCGACAAGCATCCTGTCGGAATCAAGGATTTGATATAACCCTGATATTCATGTCTCTGTGAAACTGGGACAGAACGCTGAGGCAACTAAGGTCCTGAAGAACATGGCTGGCGCTGGCTATGTTCACCGCTATGGAGCTTTGGTTGGTGAGATTTGTGGTGTCAGAATGGCTCCCCTTCGTGTGGTGCAGAGATGGTGGAAATTTTTGGGTTTCCATTCAAGGCAAGAAATGTTGGTTAAAGTGGCAGCAGCAATGAGAGCAAATAAAGAAGATTTGAAAGGCAGTTGGGATTAGAAAGCGAGGACATGCTTGTGGAATTTCTGAGTTAGTTGGTTCTTGAGGAGTGTTTAGAGTGTCATCAATAATTTTTGTTTTGTTTTGTTTGACATGTAGTAATGGAAATAGCTCTCAATTAAACAACAAAAATAAGAGAACACAGAGCTGAGCTCTGAAAGTTGATTACAAACAAAATGGAAAACTGAATTCATCGGCTAATTTTCTAGGCCTTATCTACCAAGGCAGTACTGAATAACAGAAAGGAAAGAAGGACAAAATACTAGGACAATAGCAAATGACAGCTAATTGATTATTCTAGGGGATAATAAGTTACTGGGGTCCATTGCCACGTGTTATCACACGTGTAAAGTGATGTCCCTACATCATTCCTTCCCCTCCCCCGGACTTCAGAATGTTGGTCTGTTTTCACTTGAATACTGGGCTTCCATCATCACCTGGGGTGGTAAGGTGAGTGATCGGACACATTGAAGGTGGCGAAACCTTCCAATCTGCTGGGATGTCCAATACATATGCATTTTCATTGATCCTGGACTTGACAAAGATAGGGGCCTACTTTCCTGGGGTGAAGTTTGTTGTTGACACCAACAGGAAATCTTTCCTTTCTCAAATGTATCATCACAAGGTCCCCGGGCTCAAAAATCTTCTTCCTCCTCTTCTTATCTGCTGTTGTCTTATACATTGCTTTAGCAGCTTCCAAATGCTCCTTCACTTCAGTATGCAATTTCTGAATGGTTTCTGCGGGTTTACTCTTCACATTAGGTAGAAGAGCTAGATCAGTGATCATATTAGGTGATTTGGTATAAACTATGGCAAAAGGGGACAGTCCAGTTGATCTATTCACCATCGCATTGTAAGCAAATTCCACTTGTGCAAGGGCCTGATCCCATTGCTTAGGCTTGGCTGCTGCCACACATCTGAGCATATTACCTAAGGTTCTGTTGACTACTTCTGTCTGGCCATCTGTTTGCGGGTGATATGCACTATTGAATTGGAGCTGAGTTTGGAATCTCTTCCATAGTTCTCTCCAGAAATGAGCAACAAACTTGACATCCCTATCTGAGGTTATGGTCTTGGGTATGCCATGCAATCTGACTATCTCTTTGAAAAACAATAGGGCAACCTTACTAGCATCCATAACCTTCTTGCAAGGTAGGAAATGGGCCATTTTAGAGAATCTATCTACCACGACACATATTGAATCACATTGTCTAATGGTCTTTGGGAGCCCCAAGACAATCCATGGACAGCCTTCCCAAATTGACTCGCATGTGTAGGGTGTGTACAAGCCTGTGTTTTGTTTGTTACCTTGGTACCGACAAATACCACACCTTTTGACATAGGTATTCACATCTCGTCTCAGCTGTGGCCAATAGAATCTTTCCGAAAGGAGAGCCAAAGTTTTGTCCCTTCCTGTGTGAGCAGCCATGCCTCCTTCATGTAGTTCCTTGATCAGATGATCCCTAAGGGAGGTTCTGGGTATGCACAGTTGGTTGTCCTTGAATAAGAACCCTTGTAGCAAATGATAGTGATCCACAAACTCCTTATCTTTACATGAAGGATGTAGGAGCTCAGATATAAACGAATTAGATCTATGCGCAGCGGATGGATCACGACTCATACAACACAATACATAATTAAAGGACTTAAACTACTACAAGGGGGTTAAGATCATGTTACCAATATCGGGAAGAGACGCCTTGATCTTCCGATGTGTTCTCCAAACGGCGGTTGGTGGACACCGTTCTTGATACACGAACCTCCTTGATATGCAACACCAAGAAAAAAACTTAGAGTTTTTCTTCTACTAAAACCCTAGACAAGAGAAACCAATTTTTCTCTCCTTTTACAAGTGGTGGTCGAATTTTTTGCCAATTTTTAAGGCTTGGGAGAACTATCTTTTTATAGGAAAGTAATCCTTGTCCTCCAAGGATTTAATAATTACATTAATCCTTTATTCTAAATAAAAGATAAATAAAATGATTATCCCAAACAAATTAGGATAAATCATATTATTATCTAATATTCCATGAATTATCATTTAACAAATAAAAGATAAATCACATGTCAAATAATTATCCAAGAAAACTAATTTCTCTCTAATTAAACAACATATATTGGCGCCACCATTAAGGGTTACTAAGCCCACATAAAATGTCTTTTATGTGTATTATATTATTTAGCCCAACTAAATAATATCCATGCATATCAATTAATTAGTCCAACCAATTAATTATCACTGAGGCCCAAATAACAAGATCATTAGTCCGAATTACGTAAGCTCACATCGGGACCATGGACCTATAACCGTAGCTCCAATAATTAATTATTCATCAAACAGAATAAGTACATTAATTATTAATTCGGATTACGCTACCATAAACCCGAATCGAACTCTACCGATTATAGATGTATACTTATACTCAACCCATGAGAGTGAATAAGCGTCCATTGATATAATCACTACATTCGGATTAACCCTCCATAGATCGCCCATTCGAGAGGAAGTCTCCGTGAACCCGACTCGTAATATCTTATCCTTATTTACCATTAACCCCTCAGTGATCAATTAGTTCACATATCTCGACTAGTAGCTAATTAGTCTAAATATGAACTCGGCCGATCGATCACTTTCTTAGGGCTAACAAATAAGGGGGACTCGCTCTCTACTTCCCGCATGAAGGAATGGATTCCATGTCTCGTGGAAAATCGTAACTACTCACTCATCGTGAGATAGTGCCAATGAGAAGTGGCTTGGAACACATATCTAAGTGAACCGTAATTCAACACATCAAACACTACCCCGAGACAAGCAAAGACTCGTGATCACCTCAGGATTAAGGTTGATCCATATATGATCATCTAATGATTTAATAAGATTTATCGATTACGGAATTATATCGAGAAATACAGACTAAATTGGTCCAGTCCTAAATGAATGCCATCATATATAAATGCCCCACGTAGTACCTCTACCGACAAACCGGATAAGACTATCACACCCTAAGCGTGTTCGGGCGCATTATTGGTGTTTTAATCAAGAGACCCTAAACTCGATTAAGTTCACCACGGACTAACTGATTTAAGTATATCACCACTAACTCAATCCTCATGTGTAATCCATACACTGAGTTAAGCGGATACATACTGATATACTTAGGGTTCGCAGAAGTTGTATTACTTTACATGCACAAAGCAAGTAATAAGGTGAGATAAATTTCGCTATCCATTATTAAAAACAATTACACAAATTGTCTTTCGGCACTACACCCAACATTACAAGGTCGCCAAATCTCCCCAAAACTGACCACCTTCATATTCTTCAGAATTGTATCAAGTCGGTCATTTCTTGTTGCATGATTGTGAGGAAATTTTGTTTTCGCTCAACGACGCCCACAGATTCAACTTCCCCGCTTTGTGGGTCACCACAAATGAGAACTTCGGAGATATAAAACCACCTAGCATGCATCCGGTTTATGTGCTTCGGGTATTAATGAATCAGTAGTGTCTCGTGATCACCGCTGAGGACAAACTCTTGGTGTAGGAGATAGTGTTCCCATTGTTGCAAAGCCCCGATGATAGCATAAAATTCTTGTTCATAAGTTGGTCCACTTAGACCGGTGGAGATAACTTTTCACCTAAAAAGGCTAGGGTCTCCATTCTTGTGACAAAACGCGCCTTATTCCTGTGCCGATGCATCAGTATCTACCTGGAACAATTTTTCAAAGTCTGGCAATGCTAAAACAGGGGTTGTGGTTAGTCTATGTTTCAGTTCTTCAAAACTCCTCAATTGATATGTTCCCCAATGGAAATTTCCTTTTTTCAAGGAATCTGTGAGTGGTGCTGCTAGTAGACTAAACTCTCTTATAAATTTCCTGTAGAAGGATGCCAGACCGAGGAAGCCCCTGAGGATCTGGTGATATTGGTGGGTGGGGGCCAATCTCTAATAGCCTCTATCTTCTTTGGATCAGTGTGTATCCCCTCAAAACTTATGACAAATCCCAGAATGTTAGCTTTTAGTGTAGCAAAGTTACATTTCTTTATATTCAGGAATAATTGGTTTTCCCTCAAAACTTTAAAAACCATCTCCAAGTGTCTAACATGCTGGTCCACATCAGAACTAAACACCAAAATGTCATCAAAGTAGACAATAACAAACTTATTAAGGAAAGGTTTTAGTACCTCATGCATAAGTCGCATGAGTGTGCTGGGGGCATTGCACATCTCAAAGGGCATCACCAACCACTCATATAAGCCTTCCTGAGTCTTGAAACTGGTCTTCCACTCATCCCCGGGTCTGATTCTTATCTGATGATATCCACTTGTCAAGTCTATTTTAGAAAACACCTTAGCTCCAATTAGGTGGTCCATCAAGTCATCTGCTCTGGCACGGGAAACTCGTGATTTGACTCGTGATCTTGTTAATGGCCCCGCTATCTACACACATCCTCCATTGTCCCTCCTTTTAGGCACTGTAAGAAAGGTGTACGGCACAAGTGGTTGCATTGCTAGCCCGATCACCCCTTGTTCAGAGTTATTCCACCATGTCTTGTAGTAGTATTCGGTGCTCTCTCAGACAAAGCATGTAGTATGGTAGGTTTGGTAAAGATGCTCCCGGTACTAGATCAATATGGTGTTGCACATTCCGCAGAGGTGGTAGTCCAAAGAGGTAATTTCCAGTAGGATATAGATCTTTGTAACCTTCCAAGCAGGTTCTTTACCCTAGTGTCCATAGTTTCTCTGTCTCGTTCTTCTGTTGCCTCCCTCACAAATAGACCAAACAGTTCTGATGTGTCTTCTATCCCAGATTGAAATTCTTTGCCAGTAGTGATCAATAGTTTGGGTGTATCTTTTGATGCTCCTCATCCGCTGATTTCTTGTTGATTCATGGGTACTAACACCACTTTTTTACTCATCCAACTGAAAGAGTATGTATTATCTTTGCCCCTATGCATCATGTCCCTTTCAAATTGCCAAGGCCTTCCCAACAGGAGGTGACATGCATCCATGTCCACCACATCACAGTCTACTTCATCTACATAGGCCCTGCCAATGGAGAATTTCACCTTACACACCTCAGTTACCTTACTTTCTGGCCCTTTTTTTGATCCACCCCATCTTATAAGGGTGAGAATGAGGAGTGGTTTTCAACCCCAGAGCTTTGACTGCAGCCTTTGAAACTAGATTCTCACTTGAGCCGCTATCTATAATGACATTGCATTCCTTCCTATTGATAGTGCATCTTGTCCTAAACAAATTGTGTTTTTGACTTAGGCTAGGTTCAGCAAGCAATAACCTGTCCACAATACAAACCAACATATCCCCTTCGTCCCTTTCTAATTCCTCTTCTTCTTCATTCTCTTGCTCAATAGAATCCCCAGAGTCTTCTCCTTGCCTGTCTGTCAGGGTAACTTGTTTTCTAACAGGACATTCATTGGATAAATGTCCAGGTTGCCTGCACCTATAACACTTCATCCCCCGGTTCTTTGCATAAGGGTCATTGTGTTTGGTTACTTCTGCTTTGTTACCTTTCTGTTTGTTTTGTTCTATGGCTTCAGCACCTTTCGAGGTAAAGGAGCTACCAGTATTTGGGGTGAAAAGTTTTCGCTGTAAAGGGTCCCATTGCTTCTTCATTGCATTTGCTTCTCCACCGTGTAAGCTAGCTTCACCGCCTCATTCAAACTCCAAATGGGTGTCAATTCTAACCTATCCTCGAACTCATCACTCAACCCCAAGGTAACGTACCACTTGAACATCTTCATCTTCACGGGTATTGTTCCGGCTCCCGTTTATAAAATTCCTCGGTATATTCCTTAACATCCTCCCATTTTGCTTACAATTGTAAAAATCTGCACTGTAAAAATCTGAATAGTTTGCTTCAAGTAATTCGCATGTAAAAATCCATCGACCAAGAGTCGTTTCATTTTGGACCAAACCTGGATTTTGCCCTTTCCTTTCAACACCCGATTGTTCTCGCAATTGCTTCCACCATGCCCTAGCTCCACCTTTCAACTTGTAAGACACCGCCTTGCATCTAATTGTTTTAGGGGTCGATACCTTCAAAATAGTCTTCAACGGAGTCGATCCAACAGAAGTCCTCCGCATTCATGCTTCCATCAAAATTAGAAATGTCCATCTTTAATCAAGTTCTCGGGGCATAGGAGAAAACCCATTCTTGGCCACGGTCTTTGGTGGTTCACTTCTATCATCCTTCCAGTGATTCCATTCCGACATTTCCAGTTCGGTGTCGTCGCTGTCGTCCTTACTCTCCGGTGGGCGGCCCATGTCATCTCGTATTGGTCGGATTTGACTCGGTTCTCCCATTTTCTCTTTACCTTTGTTGCTTTCCACTCCTTTAGTTGGTAAATGGGTTCCTTCTCTCCCATCTATCGGTGTTCTAGGTAACTCCTGATCCACCGGTTGACGGTCTCTCTTCAACACACTCAGATCTAATCTCATCTCTGCAACAGCGGACCTCATCTCTCTCATGAAGGTCTCCACCACTTCCCTAAGGGACTTCAGATCTCGATCTACGTCGGAGATCCGGCCAGCTATCTTGCGCCATTGTTTGCCATCGGTGATCCAAGGAAAACCTTGTCTCTCGATACCAAATAATGGAAATAGCTCTCAATTAAAACAAAAACAGAAAACAAGAGAACACTGAAAGTTGATTACAAACAAAATGGAAAACTGAATTCATCGGCTAATTTAAAAGGCCTTATCTACCAAGGCAGTACTGAATAACAGAAGGAAAGAAGGACAAAATACTAGGACTATAGCAAATGACAGCTAATTGATTATTCTAGGGGATAATAAGTTACTGGGGTTCATTGCCACGTGTTATCACACGTGTAAAGTGATGTCCCTACATCATGTAGTAATGAAAATGACCATACTATAAATAAAGCTATGTAAAGGCTTGCTAATGTTAATGAGTGGAGCTGGCTTAAGGGTCGTGTGTCTCCTACTATTCCGGTTATTGTTCTTCTCCAATACTGGATCAGTAACTGCATATTGATGTCTCAATTGGTCCTTGAATGGTGTTTAGGGATGTCACGTTTACGGGAAACGTCATTCTTCACTTTGATTGTCATCCTCTGCCAATATTCATTACAAAAACAGTGGAGTGACTCTGCATACAATGATACAAACACACCCTAAAACACCGTACTTAATGCAGTTCAGTGACAAAAGGTTACATCCAACACTTTTAGAGCAAATCTTAACATCAAGCTTGGTTCAAATGAGACGAGTTAGCAGTTCAAGGCTCCGATTTTGAAGACACAGAGATTCAACAAAAAAGCTAGAATTGGATCATTGTAAAATAGGATCAAGAGCCTACATGGTATTCATGTAGCAGAGACAGGTGACATGTCAAACAAAGAGCAGACGATAAGGAACGGAACGATCCATACAAGAACAAGTTTTACGAATGGAACAAACAGATGCTGGCAACAAATCACACATTTTCACAAGTTCCATTTGTAGATACCGAACCAACCAAAATAACTACTTGAAATGAGGATGTTACTGAGGTCACTTTTTATTGAATTTCTGAATTTCTGTGTATTGTAATGTATCGGCTTATAACACAACCGTTGTAATATAATTTGACACACGACCGGTCCAATGCAATAGAGACCGTCTACTCGAGAATGATTTCTGAATTTGTTGTTGAATAAATGTGTTGTGTCTGATTTAAGACAATGTTTCCTTCCTAGGTGTTATTGGTGCACATACTCTACCAGTGTTGTATGAGAGGTATGAAAATCAGGTGGATGGCTTTGCAGACAGTGCCCTTAGACGACAGCTTCAGAATCAGTACCGAAAGCTGGATTCCAATGTTCTTTGCAGAACTTCAACTCGCAAATTCGCACTGAAGAAAAATGCATACGTAATGACGATGAACGGATATATATGTATTGTCCATTTTTAATATTGATTGATACGAGTCATAATATCATTAAGGGCTCGTGTTATATGTAATTTCAATTTATCGCTATTGAGACATAAAGTCTTGATGAATTAGCTGTTGGAATATTATTTGTTATTGTTGGAGTTCTTTGAATAAAATTGTTAACCAAATTATTCAGTGAATTTTCTTAATAAGGTTTATGTGACCAGTACTGGTATTCTTATTAGACTAAAAAATTATGCTTGAATCTCTCTCGTTTCTCCAGATTTTAATAACCAGCAGTTTCCGAGTTAAATCAACTCATTCTTCTGTTGATTTTTTTTTATATACAGTATTTAATTACTTAGTTGACTTTTCTTTTACAAACCTTAATCAAAGGAAGAATATGATGTCATTTTCCAAATTTTATTACATGTTCCTGCAGAATCTCTTGTTAGATTCAAATGTGTCTGCAAATCATCGTACGCCTTGTTTCAAGATTGGAACTTTGTCTTAGCCCACACGAAAACCTCGTTTATGAGATCTCATAATGATACTCGTTTACTCATCTGTTGTCGTGAAAACTTGGCAAACAAGCGAGTCATCTAAATGTCTAATGATTCATCACTAAGCAAGTTCTTTAATCAAGATTTGCCTCCATTCTTTAGCAACACATTTGGTCAAATCAGGCTCATAGGTCCATGCCATGGAATTGTTTGCTTATATGGCCGGTTATCCTGACAACACTGTTCTATACAACCCTTTAATCAGACAATTCAATATCCTGCCTAAATCCTTAATACCTCGCCCTCTGGATGCAATGGCCAGAGGGGGTGATGTAGGGCTCAGGTTCGACTCGTTGAAAAACGATTACAAGGTTATACAAATCCTCTTTTGTATATCAAGCCATCATGGGCTTGAGTATATTATTGAGATATACTCACTAAACACAGATTCTTGGAAGAAATATGAACCCAATGTGCATGCAAACATCATGTACACTAACATATGGAGCATGGTGTACAAAAAATGAGACATTTTGTTAGTGGGCAAAGAATGGAGACTCTAATGAGGTGATTCTATCTTTTCATATGTGTAATGAGACATTTCAAGAAACCCCATTTCCATCCATCTGATATTGAAGATCTTGGTGGAAGCCATGGAATCACAAGGGCAATCTTACCATATGATGACTCAATTGCATTGGTTGTTTATTCTTCAAAAGAAGTGGAGAAATATTTTTGACACATGGGTGATGAGGGACCGGAGTAGGTGTAGGAGGAGGGGGGGTCATGGAGAAAGGTATCAAGAATTTCAATATTTATAACGAGCTATGTATACGTTTCGACCAAAGAGAAGCGACCATTATGGATGGAGAAATGCTGATATTAATTATCACTATTGTGCTACGATATCATATATGTTCTTAAGATTATGACATGCTTATGATTTTAACATATTATAGATATCATGACATAAAGGACTATATATGTATATATGTTGTGCATGTTTGTTGTAAGATATGAAGAGATATGCATTCAATGCTTGACAAGGTATAAAACAAGTCATATGTGATATGAAATATTTGATGACATGCATGAAAGATATAGAGAGAAGTAAGAAATGTGTTGTTATTTATGACGGTGATAAATAATGCAATCAGTTGGAGATAGTGAGATATGATATATATATATATATATATATATATATATATATATATATATATATCATATGTTAACTATGTATGAGAGCAATACGTTAGGGTACACAACATGTTTATGCTTGACGGCAGTACTAAGTAAAATCAATTTGATGAACTATGTATGACGGCACTACGTAACGATACAACAGTGTGTTATGCATGACGTCGATACGTAACGGTGGATATATATCACTAGTACGTATTAATGAAAAACAACAACAATTATGATACGTATAGATACGATATGCTAACAAAAAGAAGTAATTTCAGTTTAGCATTGATTTCAAGTATCATGTGCAATTGATTGTTATGCGATGCAAGTAAGTTAGTTCAGTATTTTTATTCCATTATCTTGAATGCTTTAATTGCTATGTGAATATTTAATGTTAGTTCAATATTTCGGGTTCTTATGTTTGCTACTGTTGCTTATGCATTTCATATTTGTGAAAGAAGACTTGAAATTTTTTCATGACTCTAGTAAATGGTTTAGTTCTCTTTAACGCGACATTCCTTATTCCTTACTGAGCGTCATAAATCACACCTTACTTTTCATCCAGATGACTTGAATGATATTGTAGTCGGTCTGACAATATAATCGATGTCCATTTTGAGGATGGTATTATTGTGGTGTTGATCTTCTATGAGCTAGGACATGACGACAACTCGATCTAGGCAAGTTCGTGATGTAATAATTTATGTAAGATTGTTATAGTTGTATTTGTTGATTATTGTAGAAGATTATGTATCAAATGAATTAGTATGTAATGGATTTATTCATTGATGGTCGTAGTAATACGAGTGTTTTCATGTACAACTTCCAGAGTTAATGGTTTGAAGGTAGATAGCAGAGAGGAATGTTTTTCAGCAAAGTAGACAATCATGACAATATTATTATATGCTGCAAGTTTAGGGGATGGCCTCCACAAGGGCACGTGGTTTCTGATTCCTCCTAGTTACTACATTAAACTACTGATACCCTTTTTTTTTTCTTTTCTTTTTTTCTTTTTTTGTTGTGAGGGTGATACCCTTTAGAACTCAACCAGCTGTATATAGCTGTACCCATCTTCCTTTTTCTCCCCATGTGACTCCCCCCCACAACCATCCCCCCATGAGACCTAGTGTCTTTGTGTGAGAATTCAAGAATTTTTTTAATGAGAAACGCTCAAAGTGTAGAAGTGGGAGATTGTGGGGATATGATGATGTTCTTATATATATATTTAATTAATATTCTCCTCCTCTACCTCTAGCATGCATGTGTTTATATAAACTTTGGGATAGCACATAGAGTAATGATACGTTACAGATTAACGAACGACACGGTGATCTGATCTCCGCACCGTTGATTATAATAAGTCTAAATTGATCATGATGTAATCTAACATTATCAACGGTATAGATTAATAGCTAGATATCACCGTTGTGGTGCCCGTATCATTACTCTTGCACTTATATATATATATCTATTTAATCATAACTGTCTTGATCAAGCAGGTTAGAATTGTTCACTTTATTGCAGTGCAGCATTTAGTACTTGTAGCTATGGCACAGTTACCTCCAAGAGTGCCAAATATGGCAGCGATTTGGCCACAATTTTCACCACAGAAAAAGATCATCATGTCTCCAATGGATGATCCATCATGGGCAGATGAATTCCTCGATTTCTCGACGAAGCGCGGGTCCCACTCCCACCGCCGGTCCATGAGCGATTCGGTTGCGTTTCTCGACATCCCATTAATGGCGGTGGAAGAGGAAGAGTGTAGAAGAAGATCATCGATTATTCCAGGGAGTAGTAATGGTGGATTGTTTGAGAAGTTTGATGATGATGAGCGGGGCATTTCCCTAAATACCACTTTTGAGCAGCAACAGCAACAGCAACAGCAGTTGATGATGTCGTCGTCTATGTTTAATAGAGATGATAATATGATTATGGGATCTGGTGGTGGTGGACCCAACTCATCAAATCCATCCTCACCGTCTGATTTCAACAATATGAATATCGACGATGAGGATGATGATGAGAAGGAGGTTCCATCTGATCAGCATTTGCGTATGCAGCAGCTGATGATGATGAAGAATGAACCTGAAGAAGATGAAAGCTCTTGCAAATCTGATCAGGGACTATTTCAAGCTCATGCTCACAACGGGATTATGGATAATAATAATAATTCTGGTGACAAGATTATGGATCCCAAAAGAATCAAGAGGTAAATTTTTATTCATTTATTAATTAATTGTCTTTTTTTTCTCTTTTTTCCTTTCTTTTAAATAACTCAATTACAAATCCTTGCTAACAATAATTTAGCACTTAATTAACATACAAAGATGCATACCATTACACCAAACATTCTTGCTAACAAAATGACACAACACATTTATACACCATTTATCAGATATAAATTCTATTGATATGAGTCATGATTAATTGTGTAAAAATGTACGGAAATATTAGTTTCACAACAAAGTTAAACAACACACGTTTAAACCAATTGAATAAAGTTTTATTTTGTTGTGCTTTTCTTTCGTTTGACAATTTGTTATGAAACTAAGACTACTCAATCTAAAAATCTCTAGTGTTTATTTTGTTGTGATAATTTTGTTATGAAACTATCATAATTAATTAGGCCTATCTTTTACATGTTATTTTACGTTGTAAATAGCATGCATGCAGCAGCTATTAGAATTAAAATCATTTTCTGAATAATTATATTTACTAATTACTACCACCGGGTTGTTTAGAATATTGGCAAACAGGCAATCTGCACAGAGATCTCGAGTGAGAAAATTGCAGTATGTCTCGGAGCTAGAACGCAGTGTTACCTCACTTCAGGTTATAACAATTATACGAATTCTGGAAATTAATTTCATATAAATTTTATCACTTATAATTAAGTTTTGACAAATTTTTTTTTTTTTGTGTGTGTGTGTGTGTTTATTTTAAATATAAAAAAAAAATGCAAAGGCTGAAATATCAGTATTATCACCAAGGGTAGCATATCTGGATCATCAGCGTTTGATTCTGGGAGTTGACAATGGTGTTCTTAAGCAAAGAATAGCTGCTTTAGCTCAAGATAAGATTTTCAAAGATGGTAATTAATTTTTATTCATATACATTTTACTCTCTCTCTTTCATTAAAGATTTGTTTATTTGTTTGTTTTTAAAATATGAATTGTCAAAAAAAAAAAAAAAAAGGATATGATCCAATAATTCAGGCACAATGTATGGCACATGACTTCAATTATTGGGCTTTTATCTTTTATCTTTTATCTTTTATCTTTTATCTTTTCCTTCCTTTATTGATCAGTTTTAATTAAATAATCTTGCATATGTATATGTATATGTATATGTTTACAGCTCATCAAGAAGCATTGAAAAGGGAAATAGAGAGGCTAAGGCAAGTGTATAATTACCAGCAAAACCTTAACAGCAAGAAGGATAATGAACCACACATCAATTCACAAACATCCCCTGCTGCTGTCAATGGCTATGCAGAAAAAGAACAGCTGGTTAACTGAAACTCAAACCCAATTAATACCTATTAATAGGTATTAATAGGTATTAATTCTTTTTTCCTTCTACTTTAATTACTACTCAATTTTTAGTCAAATAATATAAAAACATGCCTTCATATTTATGTGAAGCATAATTAAATAAATAATTCATATATATATTAAGTGCTATATTATTAATTTTGAAAGTAATTGTAACAGACAAGTAATTAATGAATTAAGCATGGAATATTAACACGTTACACGTACCGTGAAGAAGAAAAAATAGTAAATAAAATAATATATGTAGCTCTCAGCTGCTTCATATGTGCAGGAAGATAATGACCTTGGCTTGAAGAGGAACATCACATGCATCTCTTACCAATTGGAACAGTTGTTGTGAATGTGGTCCATCATCAATATTATTTGTAACATGCATTTATATATTATATTTTTTTTTTTATATATATATAAATGCATGCATGTGCAAAACAATAGAGATAAGGCTCTTTCCATGACGACTACACATGCAGTAAAATATATCAAGGTTGTGCTGTGAGAAAAGGTACTTGTTTAGATCTGATTTTCATTTTTTATTTTTAACATAGGCATGTGGGAGGTTAGATTCTTGTTAACCTCTGGAGTTTCTTTTTATGATTTTTTTTCTTTCTTTTTTCTTAATTGTATCATTCAGATAAATATGGGGTTTTTTTTTTTTTTTTTTTTTTTTTTTGTTGATTCAAGAAAGAACGAAGGGCCTGTCTGGTAATTGTGACATAGTATTGCATCTCTTGTTTATTCATCTTGTAATTTGTTTTTTTTTTTTTTTGTTCTTTTTAGTTTTGTTTAAGATCGAGTTCTTAATTTGATTCTTAAGAATCGTTATAAAACCATTAAGTAAAAAAGGAAAGGTAAAAAAACAAATAGAGGAATGATTTATAATGATGCACATATGATTTACTTCTTTTCCCAATTAATGTAATCTCATGTAGGCTTGTAACTTCTTGATGCATGCATTATATATACATGTACATTGTACTTTTGGTTTATTCTAGCTAGAAGCCTTTATATATATATATATGTATATATATCTTACAATGATAAATGTATTGCAAGATGTTGGGAACTGTACGTGTACTCAGGATCTAGATCCGAATCGACAGAACCGACCGGAACCGGCGCAATCATATATATGGTGACCGCCGTTGGTGCTAGCATGCCCACGGTGCTGACGACTCTTCAGGATTTGGTTATATCCATACATAGTCAACACCGATCGAATAGTTCGATCAACGCAACGAAACAAACATGTACTTGTAATACGCAAAGCTAATGATCGGCTTTTTCTAAGTGTCAAATCTTATTGGCAGCCAGATCTCGGTAATCAGCTTCAGAATTGGTGAGTCAACGTCGATCCCACATTGAATCTGATCGAGTACCAAAGTCGGTCTTGTTCCTAGTTTAGGCCAACACGACTACTGAACGTGGTGATTTGTTAGATCACCGGTTCTATAAACTAATATGCACAAAATAAAAGAGTTTAAACTATGAAAAACAAGATAGCCGAGCTATGATCCACCCCACTACTATCTAGTCCTAACTCATTTCCGGAAGTGTTTCGATCTACTCTAATGGTCTCGGCATCGTTGAAGGGTGTCGTCTCCTATATCCGAGAATAGACATTATTTCAATAATATATCTACCCTCCTATGTCAGGTTCAACAGTCCGCTGATCAGATTTAACTGACCCGACACGGTCTACGATCAATGAGACGCTCATTAACAATCATATATAAACCTCACACACGAAACCGAATCTGAACAACTCGGTCGGTTTTACAGGGTGATCCTAGAACCCCGGTTCCCGTACCCTCTCGCAAAATACATCTATAAAGGCGATACGTGAAATACGATTATCGAGTCGCGAATTCAATAAAGGTCATTAAGAATAAGCTCTAGAACAATAACAACACCGAGAATCTAACAATCAACTCATCAAAACACTTCAATCAACAAGCTAGGATTTCGATTTCATAGACTATCACATAACTCGACTATCGAAAAATTAGCTACTCATTCTATCAACAAAAACAACAAGAAATTAACATAGCAAAAATCAAGATCGAAAGCAAGAACAAGAAAGGAATTGAAATACCGAATATAGTACGCTGTAGAAAATCGAATCTCCGAGTGAAATCTCGTTAATAACGCGTCAAGCTATCACCGAGATCCTCCAGATTACAACAATCTACAACTAAACTAAGCTAATCTACCTACAAATCTAATCTAAGCTAAGAAGATGAAGAAAAACGTAGAAAATGGCTGAAAAAAATATATATATATATATATATATATATATATATATGAAGATGGGGTTTTTTATAGTGTTTTGGGAGATCTGAACGCTAGGCGTGCGCCTAGGCTTTGCTAGGCGTATGCCCAGCATGCTGAAAAATCGGACTGAAACTTTCTGGACCAATTTAACCCGTAGGCGTGCGCCTAGCATTTGTCAGGCGCACGCCTGCCGACACATTTTCAGTAAATCGTCCATAACTTTGTGTGTAGACCTCCAAATTCAGTGATTCAAAATGCGTTGGAAAGCTAATGAAATTTTCTACAACTTTCATGAAGATGACCAGCCCAGAAAATGCCTCTATTGGATAAAAATGCAGATGATTGGAAGCCAAGGTTGTAATACGTACGTACCAATGAATTTCGATCCGTTTGAACGTTTAAGCTTCGGGCACACGCTCCAACCCTCGTATCTCGCCTTCCGGTCATCTCGAACACCTAATACCTGTACAAAATCACAACAAATATCACACGTAACCCCTACAGGACACTACGGTGATCGAGAGTATAGTAAATACACCGAAAAAGACCGAGAATCCCGGACTTTACGTCCTAGGTCTCGAAATGATAACCAATGTGTAAATACATCAAAATACAACCAAATGTCTCTGAAAACATATAAAACGAGGTATAAACGGGGTATAATCACATAGTAAATGATAGTCAATTTGACTCTCAACATCTAACGCCAAGATCTGTCCCAAAATATAAGTCATTTTCGGCGTTTTCATACATATTAAGAAAGTGGTTATGCGAAATGAATTTAAAGGAGAAATGACTATAATGTCTTTTGACTATCATTAATACAACATGTATATAGTGGTTGAATTGTTAATAAATTATGAGTAAAATAGAAAAAAGAATAAGAAACGCTTCATTGGTAGCGTATAATGACTTATATTCTGGGACAATCATAAAGAGGCAAACTGACTTATATTCTTGGAAGGAGGGAGTAAATTGTTTAAATAAAATTAGCATATTGATATAGAATCTTGCCGAAAATTTGTGACTCATAGAGATGTCTTGATCTCCTAAATCGTTCTCCTGGCAACAGTTGATGAACACTGAAATGCAACGTTTGGTTGTTGGAACCGCTAAACTAGAAAAAACTGGATTTGCCTTCCACTTTTGGTAACTGTTAAGAGAAAATTTTGTTGGAGTTATATGAATCTGAATCCGATTGGACCAGAGTGCACCGACCCAACAACATTGTTGTCGCCTCCTCTACACAACCACCGACGAAGCGGTGCCCTCAGCATTGCATCTATGCGGTCGGCAATGGTAGTGGATGCAGTATCTAAGTAAGGAGGGACAATAAAAATTTTAATTAAGAAGGCATATAAAAATTTATGTGGGGTGAGGGGGGCAAAATATTTAGTATATATATTATTAAACTTTTTCGGATCAAGGAGGGACGGGTTCCCCCGCTGGCTCTACATAAATCCGCCATTGGGTCGGTATTGTATTTTTTGTATCAGATTTCTACGGATTCATCTTGATCTCGATTCAATCGAGATCCACAATGGATCGAAGCGTGAAATAAAATATTTCATATCTGGATTTTGCCACATCAATTAACTACAAAACGATCAATTAAACTATTCTAAAGTGAGAGAAAGAGATTTAGCCAACCAATTTAGATGTTGTGATCTTCCGGATTATATATTAATGCGAAACATGATGGACGTCGATCTAATACTCGAATCTCATCAATTGTGCCTTATTCTTCCCAATCGCAACCAACTTTTCTCTTTTTACTAATGAAAGTGGTATGTATAGAATCTGAATTTGTGTTAGAGAACTCTTTTTATATAAGGTAATAATGAAGTCAAATCTCGATGTGAACATGAGAGAATTTTACCATAGACCAATTCCTTTTCCTCAAAGAAAAAAAGCAAGAAATTGTAATAAAAAAAACCCGTTAATTAATTAATTATTTACACAATGACAAAATTAAGAGATTTTTTTCTAGCGTCATATATGTCGAGTGAGATAATAGAAAACATTTTTTATTTGATATAATATTTAATCAATAAATAGTAATAATTTCATATACATTAAATAGTCCAACGATTTAATAGGTTATCACGACAATGTTTAGAATAAGTCCGTCCTAGAGATGTCTATAAAGATTAAAGACAATATTAGATTAGATCTGATGCTCTCAAAGACCTCCTCAAATTTTCAGAAAAAATAAAATGTAGTTGTGCTTTTGATCGAAAAACAAAAGCTAGTAGTATAATTTATATTTCTTTTAGCAATTCTAAAATATAATATAAATAGAATTTATTAATTCATCAAGGAATTTGTCGGAAAAAAAGGGGTAGCATGAAATTTAAGGTAAAATTTCATATAAGTCTTTTTGATGCGCTTAAATCAACCATGTGATTCATTGTAGAATAAAACTATATATGTGATCCAGATAAACCCTCATAGGTGTCTCTCCACATTAAAGTCTCCACTTAAAATTTCCCGGAGATAGCGGTGTAGCACGATAATTTTGGGGAAAAAACAGATTTGGCTCTAAAAACCATTTTTGTTCATCTAGCTTGGCTCCACGAAAACCCCCAATACGGAATGGAATGGAATTTGCTTAATTGCCAAATCTAGGGCTGAGCTTGGGTCGGGTTGAGTTCATTTGGGTTGAGTTTTTCATAGTATTAGTCGGGTTGGTTTAAAAAAATACTAACCCAAACCGAACCAAATTATTAGAAAACCCAATGGTTTGGTCGGGTTGGTTTCCGGGTTGGGTTGGGTTTTAAGCATAAACAATGATTTATAATCAAACTTTGATGTAATAAAATCCACACACGTATTCTATCGAAATTTAAATATTTTACCACACGTCCATAGAAACAATATTTAAAGACAATTTTTTTATGGACATCATATTATGAATCCAATAATTCATGACACAACCAACAATGATATAGAGATCAGAATAAAAGAACAATACTTAAGATTAAAGAAATCATACATGAAAATTTAAAAGTTAAAGAAATGATCCATGATTCATTAGAAAAAGATTATATTCATCAAATAGTATTTTTATCTAATTTCGCAATCCTATAGATGTTTTCTTCATTTTTCAATTATCACACCATGTTAATAAATGTTAATCGAAAATGAATAAGAATAACCTTTTTCATTGGCTATCAATAGAATTATCTATCAGAATGTCTTTCGGGTTGGGTTGGGTCGAACCAAGAAAAAAAATAAAAACCCCAAACCAACCCAATAAAGATTCGGGTTGGGCCAAAACCAACCCAATATTTTTGATTTCAATTTGGGTTGGGTTATTTTTAATTTGCTCGTTTATTGGGTTTTTCTTTACCACCAAATCTGTGATTTTCCCGAAAGAAAAGCGAAAGAGCCCGCCAATGAAAAACGCCACCCTCCATTTTCAGATTTTTGTCAAATTTTTAGCTTCCTGAAACGCAATCAAATTCTTGACTTTAATTTTCACAATCCAATCATTATTACTCATTCAAATATACGCTCACGTACTAATTCCTCCAAAATAAAATATAATAAATTAATTGTTTTATTAATTTGTGTGCACGCGTTGTAGGACGGATATAGTAGTTTGTTCGCTACTAATTCACAAACATTATGAAATTATTTTCAAAGTGTTTTGTGTGTGTGGAAAACATGATCGACAAAGAGACAAGTAGCATCAATGTTGTCACAACACAACGTAGGAGTTGGCAGCAAGTGAACTTCCATTTCTTTAAATAGACTATAAATCCATTGTACTTCAGGAGAGATTTTATGGTGCAACGGTTGTAGGAAGGTTATACCAAGTGGCATATATTAGAGCCTCTCATTTTTACTCTCTTTCATATAATACACTTTTATCGTGTGTGAGAGGTTAGAAATGAAACATTCAGAATGTAATACCACTGCAGAAACCTTCCTACTCTCTAAACAGATTTTAAAATTTCACGCACTTCAATAATTGAATTGAAAAAAGAACGGCATCGTCAAGATTTGTAGAGAAATTATAAATTCAGGTCTCTGTAACATCCTTTATTTTATTTTAGGTTGTGTCAGACCTGACATTTTGTTTTAAGTCCCTCGTGCAATTGTGTAAAAAGTTCTCGCAAATTTGCAGACGCCCGGTGAAAAATCCCACGTGCCCGTGGAATCCTCCTCACTAATGTTTTCTTTTACTTTGCTCAAAAAAAAATCACACGCACCGTGGGATTTTTTTCACTGCGCCGTCGCAAATTGCACTTTTTCTTTTACACAATCGGGGGACTTAAAACAAAATGTCAGATCTGACACAACCTAAAATGAAATAAGAGGTGCTACAGAGACCTGAATTTATAATTTCTCAGATTTGTAGCCTAGTCAGCATTTGAAAATACGTGATGGTCTAATGAAGAAGCATGGGAGATGAAGAAGCCCACATAGATTGATTTTTTTTTTTTTTTTTTTTTTTTTTTGGGGCGATAGATTGATTTTTTTTTTTAAGATATGGCAAGATGCATTTTATATTATAGTCTTCCATTGAGCATCCGTACGTAGGTGCATGAATGAATTTACTAATCTTGTATACTGCAAAGGATATCGGGATAAATGAAATTACTTAAGGTATCGCAACCCACAGATTGTCATGCGATACAATGATCATTATTAATGAATTATTTATTTTACATTTTGAAATGCTATATCTTTAAGTTTTCAGAATATGTTTTCTACCGTAGTAAAAAATGGAGTAGATGTTGCGCTGGTTTTATTATTAAATTTTAATGTTGAAATCTTTAAAATACAACTTTTAAAGCATTTACAATATCTACTGTAAGTATTGTAATACACATTGAGAATTGTTTAAATTCTTAAACTTTTATGTTTTTTTAAAATGAAAAACTATAATGTAGAAATATACATTTGTTTCTTTCATAGAGTATTAGAACAGCATAACCTAATCAAACTAATCCTTCAGCCTCCGGAAGGCGCTAAAAGAGACATCTCCGAACAAGATTCACTGCGATCTATAATAAGCGCAACTGAGATATCTTGCTTAAACGATCGGAGTCTCTTTCATTCCGACAAAAAAAAATGATGATTATTCATTTGAAGAATTAACTCTAAAGATAATAGGAATAAAAATAATTAATACTTAAAAATATATCACGAGGTCGTTGAGAAAAGTAGCGCGGTTATTTCGAAAATATATATCTAAAAACTAAATTTTGTTAAATAATTTTGCTCCTCTAGTCTTGGCGCCCATTCAAAAAGAGCCCCGCCAGCCACCTTTCCAATTTAGAATCTTTGTCAATTTTTTACATCTCTCCCTCAAACCCCATCAAAATTTTGACTCCAATTTTTGAAATATACATTTCCTAATTAATTCCCCCAAAATAAAAACCAGTCCCTCCCTCCAAATGTTTAGGCGCCTAATTCAACTGCTTCTTCTGCTACAAATACATTCTCCAATTCAAGCAGAATCTCATCATTTCCGGCCGGGCTTTTCCTAAGTTATAACACCAGAAGAAAAAGAAAATAGAAAATGAAGAAGTCGATTTTCATTGATGAAAATGGCAACAACAACAACAACAACAACAACAAGGAGAACATTCCACCGAGCAATTTAAAGGGGTCAAATTTGTGCAGTAAGCGTAACAACAGCAACATCAAGTTGAAGAAAAGGTGCAGAACAAATACTAGAATCCCGCTTAGAGATATCACCAATTTGTTTCTCCACAGCCATGATCACCCTACTAATTTTCATGTTCTTCATCATCTTACAAGAGAAATGGTATATTCATCATCATATGGTGTATCTGCAGCATCAGATGCAGCAGATCAATCTCTTTTCTCTTCGTTTTCTTCTGTTATCAAACAACAGAGAAGCTTACCAGCAGCAGTTGATTCCATGGATTCCCAGAACAAGAATAAGTCCAAGATTTTGAGACAATTTTATAGATAGATAGAGAGATCTATACTATTACTATACTTTTATCTTCATCATTTTAAGTCATTAATTTATTATACACTGAAATTAAATTAAATAAGATATTTTGGTAAGCCCGGCCGGAGGTTTCTGAGTTCTTCATTTGATGTATTTCAGAATTCATAATTATACCGGAAACAATCATATCTTCTTCTTCTTTTTAAATTAATATGAATTGGTGAAATTCATTTACTTTACACAAATTTTATGCACAATTTCGCTTTTTTAGGAAAGTAATGAAAATGTATACTTTGGCATTATTTTGACTAGACTAAAATTTTACCTTCCATAGACATACACACACACAAACAAAAAAAAAAAAAAAAAAAAAAAAACTAGAACAGTAGAAATGGATTTAGTGACCATTATAGCTACAACATGAGTGAAAAACACATCAATAATGAGAGTTTTCATTAACTTTTAACAATGACTTTTATGGAGTTGAACAAGCCACGAAGATGGAAACTTTTCCCACAAAAGATGATTTAGAGTTAATTACAAGCTTGAATATATGTTAAAATCTACTTTCTATGCTAGATCTAGGTTAACCTTAGAAAAAGAAACAACAAGATAAAGTTTTGTGTAGATTTTTGTGATAGATCTCTTGTCTGTTACATCAGAGTACATATACTCACAATACATCAAAACTTAAAATGTCATGCACACTAATACACTGCCACATGCCCATGACTCTACCCTCCTATTATTCAATGGATAAACATTACATAATAAATATAAATAAATCTATTTCTTAACATCTCCCATCAAGCTAAATGTAGGGACAACAACTACATTAAGCTTGGTTATGAATTCCATAAGCTGTGGTCCTGGTAGAGCTTTTGTTAATGAGTCTGCAATCTGCATTGATGAGGGCACAAATCTAACTGACAGTTGCTTGTTGAGTACTTGATCTCTCACATAGTGAACATCAACTTCTATATGTTTGGTCCTAGAATAATAGACAGGGTTGTAAGCAAGAAAGGTAACACTTAAGTTATCACACCAAGCCATTGGAACACCAGTCAGTTGAACACCCATCTCCAACAATAACTGTTTGATCCCTGATGACAGATTGGCCAAGGATCTATATTCAGATTCTGCACTTGACTTAGAAACAACACCTTGCTTCTTAGAACTCCAAGAAACTAGGGAATTGCAAACATAGACACAGTAACATGCAAATGATTTTCTGTCTGGAGGATAGCATGTCTAGTCAGCATCAGAAAAACCATTCATAGTAAGGGAGCCATCGGAGCTAAAGAACAATCCATAGTGCAATGTGCCTTTGACATATCTAAGAAGCATTTTCAATGCTTGCCAATGAACCTGAGTAGGAGTTTGCATATATTGACTTAAATATAATTCACAGAATAGGATAAGTCAGGTTTTGTATTGGTGAGATACTGAAGCCCTCCTATTGCACTTCTTTAGATGGTAGGATGATGCATATGTTCTCCTTGATTAGGCAACATATGTTGTTCATGTTGGAATAATGTCCTAAACCCAATCGGGTTGGACCGGATCCGACCGGTTCGGATCATTTCTACTATTTCTTTATGTTTATACATATATAAAATGGCTTTTATGTTGTCATATATTTGTTTTTTTAAAGAACCAATTGTGAATTGTTATATGATAACGTCATTAGTGTTAAACTGTGATAGAGAAACCATGATAGGCGATTATGGTTGATGAGATCTCTAAAACTTTAATAAGTTTGATACTTAAATGTCTTTAGGCTGATGTACTATTATACAGGGCATTGATAGTACGAACAGACTAGCACGTATTAGATGTCTTCTGTCTTTAAGGGCATGGATAGATCTCGTCTATCGAAGTGTAGAGACACTTGGATTGTATGTGGACGTGTATTAGACAATGCGTACGTTAGACTGACCCACTTACAAGGATAAGTGTCACACTATGTGACGGTTGTGTAATTATCCTTTGGACCGGAGTCTACATGGCATCACGGTGTGGATTGTCATGCTTTGACACTATTGAGGTTTCCCCTAGCCGCGGGCGATCATGCGGTAGTGATTGGGTGTGATACTGAAGCATGTGGAGTATACATGTTTGGTCGTCTGGGAATCGCGTCCCCTATTAGTAGGGGTGAATATCCGAAAGGGCCTTCTTATAAGGAATGTCTTACTCTCGTGAATCTTTGCAAAGTGAAAGTAAATGAGTTACTTCGAGAGATCTTGATATCCAGATTATAAGATAACTTCGTTGGATGTTTGAAACCCCAACAACCGCCCGATGGAAATTAATTCCAGCGATATGATTGTAATTTACACGTAATCGTTTCACATGAAATGTAGTAGTCATTGCATTTGACTCTTCCGATGATTTGGGGTCACGGTGTGTTGCTAGACGCTATCCCGTGATCGTTAGGTATGAAGGGCATTTTCGTAATTTTCACTTTGTGCATATGGCCAACATATTCGGAAGCCTATCGGGTCACACACATATGAACATCTAGCCGGATTAAAATGTGGTTATAGATGATAACCAAATAATAAAAGTGTATCTCGAGACTATAAAGGTTATAGTGGTAAATTAATATGGTGGTATTCATTTATTATGAATAAACATAATACAAGATATTAATTATGTTGATTAATTAAATACACATATGATGTGTACATGTGTCGAAATTAATTGTGTATATTGATACACATGTATTTTGCAAATTTAATTAATCATGATATTATATTATCTAGTATTAATATAAGATATATATATATATATATATATATATATATATATATATATATATATATATATATATATATCCGTGTGTGTGTGTGTGTGTGTGTGTGTGTGTGCTTCCAGCGTGTAGTGCAAATTGGATATGAATGTGCATGATTGTTTCCAAAATATATATGTATAGATCTATATTTGTAATATATATGTGATATATATATACACATGTGTAAATTGATTTATGGTAATAAGATAAATATAGTCAATATAAGATATTGACAATATATTGGAAATATTTAATATAAGATATTGAATATTAATGAGATAAATCAATCAATTATATTTTTCTTATTTTACTAGTAAAAGGTTTTCTTCCTCTCCACTCCTATGGGGCGCCACTTTTACCTATAAATATGAAGTGGGTGTCAAGCTCTTTTGTACACCATAATTCCAAGGGCTAATAGTTCTTGAGAAAAATAGAGAGCTTCCTAGGAGAGTTTTATGAGGGAGGAAAAGTCGGTCTAGCAGCCGGGTTTTTCTAGTAGCAATCCAATGGTGGATTCCGGCGGGTTGTTCGTGTGGACTAGTGGTAGAGGCCGAACACTTGGGCGGCTCCGTGCATCATACTCTCCATTGACGGTCAAAGCGTCGATCTTTTAGATCAAGCAATGTAACACCGTCTACTATCTTATTTGTTTATTGCTTAAACGAAGTCGATCTTGGGTAAAAGGAAATCAAATTTTTGAATTCTGTTGCGTTCCCGCGTAGATTTCTTAACTGCAATCTTTTTAATATCTGAGAAGCATAGTGGCCTTGTGTTAAATAGAGACCTTCTGGAGTCCTGTGTGCCTCCATGCCTAGAAAGTGAGAGATGGAGCCCAGATCTTTTAGAGAAAATCTTGAGTGAAGCATATCCACAAATTTCTTTATCATCTTCTGAGAGCTACCTGTCACCAATATATCATCAACATACACCAATACATAAAGCAATTGATCAGTAGTTTTAAGTATAAATAAAGAGGAGTCTGCAGCAGACTGTTTGAACCCCCATTCCAGCATTTGAAGTCTTAGGGCAGCAAACCATGCCCTAGGGGTCTGTTTAAGGCCATATAGAGCCTTATTTAATTTACAGACATAATGAGGCTTTGTCTTATCTTCAAAACCTTCAGGTTGAACCATATAAACATCCTCCATTAGGGGGTTCATTGAGAAAGGCATTATCTATGTCAACTTGATGTATATGCCAGTTCAAACTAACAGCAAGAGCTAAAACAACTCTGAATGTGGATGCCTATTAGATGTAATATCCTCAGATCAATCATAGATTGACCCGATTACGCAGCGGAATGCATCAGATCTAGATCTAAACGAAACAAAGAACATAAATTAAAGATCTAAACCTACAAGGGGGTTTAGGAGCCTACCTTTTTATGGTGCTTAACTCCAAGAACAAAAGGCTCCTTGAACACGTGTATGAGAGCAGCCACAGCCTTCCAACGTGTGTCTCCCAGCAACACCAAGTGGATGGTGTTTCCCGCCGCCGGACCTCCTTGATATGCTACCGGAATAATCCCGAAGATTATTCCAACTCGAAACCCAAAGAACTATAGCCGAAAATTCCAAGCTATATTCTTTTGAAATAGGCGTGATATGTAAATGTGTCAAAAGGCTTGGGAGAACTCTCTTTATATAGGAGAGTAATCCTTGTCCTCCAAGGATTTAATAATTAAGAGATAATTATTACATTAATCCTTTTTCCAAATAAAAGATAAATAAAATAATTATCCCAAACAAATTAGGATAAATCATATTATCATCTAATATTCCATGAATTATCAATTAACAAATAAAAGATAAATCACATATTAAATAATTATCCAAGAAAACTAATTTCTTAATAAATAATTAATATCAAATGGCGCCACTTTTTTCTCAAAAAGGTTCACACGCATTTTTCTATATTTGACCAATTAGGTCAAAAGGTCAACACACTAATTAATTTTGAGTTACACTTAAAATGTATTTTTCGTGTATTTAATTATTTAGTCAACTAAACAATTAATCACATATCAATTAAATAGTGCAATCCAACTATTTAATTATAATTTGAGTGCAACGACGAGAAACCTATATTATATTAGGAGCACGTCGGGGACCATGGACCCATATTCAATAATAGCTACAATAAATCGAATAAAAATTATTCATCGATGAGAATAATTATATCCAACCTATTAATTCGGTATTACACCACCATAAACTCGAAACTGAACTCTATTGAATATAGATAACTTACACTCAATTTATGAGTCGAAAGCGTCCACTGATATAATCATTACATACGGATAAATCCTCCATAGACTGTTCACTTCGATTCGGGATATTTCCGTAAACCCTTCTCGAAACATATTATCCTTATTTACCATTAACCCCCTATCAATTAGTTCATAACCAATATAATATGAACTCGGTCGATCGATCAGTTTCTAGGGTTAACAAATAAGGGAACTGTGTGTCTACTTCCCGAGGGAAGGAATGGATTTCATATCTGTGATAACACAGACTACTCACTCATTCTAGAATAGAGCCAACGAGAAGTGTTGGACCACATACTACGAAGTGATCCTTACTAACACATCAATCTCTACCCAGTCTAAGCAGTTGTCTGTGAACACCTCAGGATTGAGATTAATCCATATATGATCATCTTGTGATTTGATAAGACTTCTCGATTACGGAATTATATCGAGAACTCAAATCAAATCGGTCCAAATTTCTATATGATTATCATCATATATAAATGCCCCACTATTATATTACCGCAGTCCGGATAAGGTATCACACCTAAAGTGTTTCGGGCGCATTATTAGCAAATTAATCTAGAGACCCGTACTCACGATTAATAAACGCCACTGAACTAAGTCAATTTTAAGTATATTTCACAAACTCAATCCTCGTGTGTATAGCCATACACTGAGTCATGTGATTACATAATCAATATACTTAGGGTTTTCTGTAGTGTATTAATATTGGCAATAAATGCGAATAAATAAGATGAAATAAATTCTGTCATTTATTTAAATAAAACAATTACAAATTGTCTTCCGGGCATAAAACCTAACAATGCCTTGGCTACAGGACTAGAAGTTTCTGTGAAATCAACCTCATAAGTTTGATGAAACCCTTTTGCCACTAATCTGGCCTTATGCTTGAGTATGGTCCCATCTGGCTTCATTTTGAGCTTAAATACCCATCTACAGCCAATCGGATTTTGTTTACTAGAAGGAGGAACAAGAGTCCAGGTCCCATTCTTTTGCAAGGCATCAAATTCAGTGATCATAGCAACCTTCCATTCAGTGCAGCTCAATGCTTTTGAGACTTTAGTTGGTTTAGAAAGATGATCTGGAAGGATGGAAGACTGGATTTGGGCTGAGTAGGTTTTAGGCTTGAAAATTCCACTTTTGGAGCGTGTTTGCATAGGATGACCTTATGTTAGAGGTCGTGGTATGTCAGACTCATGTACCGAAGAAGTATCAAACAAGGAAACAGAGGTCAGGGGACTAGAGCAGTTTTGTTGTGAGGACTGTGAGGAAGTCCTTTCTGGTGAAGGACATAAGGGTATAGGACTTTGATTAGGGGAAAGAAAGTTTTGAGTTGAGCCCTCTCTAAATAATAATGAAGGCACATGTGTGTTAGTACTGATAGGTGAGGTCTGGTTTTGCTGTGTGTGTTGTGATGTCTCAGGGTTGTTGTTGGATGAAACAGGGTTGTCCTCTGATGTTGCTTCCACAGATAATGGCTCGTGCTGAGAGTAAGATGAGTTACCAATTGGCAGACTAGTGACCAATTCAGGATCAGTAAGAACTTCTCTATGAGGTCCTAGCAAAAACTTGTCTTTAAAAGGGAATTCTGACTCATTAAAAACCACATTTCTAGTGATAAAAACTCTCTCAGACTCATCTAAACATTTGTAGCCCTTATGGGAGGGACTGATGCCCAAGTAAGTGCACTTAGTAGTGTGAAACCTGAACTTGGTTGAGTTGAAAGGCCTAAGGTGTGGAAAACAAGTACATCAAAAAACCTTATAAATCTTATAATTAGGTTTCTTTTGAAAAATGACCTCAAATGGTGATTTGTTATCAAGGACAGGAGTAGGGAGGACATTAATAACAGACACAGCTTCAACAAAACTATCCCACCAGAATTTTAAAGGTAAAGAAGCTTGAGCTAATTGAGTCAACTCAAGTTCAACTATGTGCCTATGTTTCCTTTCTGCTCTTTCATTTTGTTGGTGGGCATGAGGACAAGGGTGCCTGAAATGTATCCCTTGTTGTTCAAGATATGGTTCAAGTGATCTATACTCTCCTCCCCGATCAGTTTGTAAACATTTGATTTTAATGGAAAACTGATTTTCAACCAGAATTTTAAAGGTTATGAAAGTGGAATAAATATTTGATTTGTGTTTTAAGGGAAAGATTCAAGTGTATCTGGACCGGTCATCAATGAAATGCATATAGTAAATGTATCCAAATGTGGATGGGACAGAGTAGGCCCCGATACGCACTAAACCTTACCTTGAAACAGCGGCGCGTAAAAGCGACATTACATTTCTGGGTTAAACGATCCTAACCTGGCGATTGTACCGGGTCAAATTGTAGTGCTAGTATGGTGAATCGTAGTATCGTATCCACAGGAACTTGGTAATTTCTTTTACGTGTGATTAAACACCAAAGAGTCATTATTAACTCGATCTAAATCGCAATTTTATAACACAGATCACTACTATTCTAGTTAACATAAAATAAATACGTAATTTGAAGGTTATTCTAATATAATATATATAGATATATAAATATATATAAATGTACATAAATTGCAAAGTATATATATAGATATAAATATATAGATACCAATATATTAAATGTATATTTTAGAAATCGCCAAAACTTATATAATTGGTTTATACGATCTTTTCAATTAATTGAATTGTGTTCGATCTCTCCTTTTATTTTAGGTCCAATTGAGTAAGTGAAGCGGTGCACTCTCGAGGTAAACAATTCCTCCTCACACGAGCGTATGAAATTGTCATATGTCCATTGCATCGAGTCCAAGGTCCACAATTATTACGGTAAACGAATTAAATCGAACAGGTCCCAGTACAAATCTACCTTTAGATAAAAGGAGTCATTCCGTTCGTCAAACGGTCAATTTTATTTTAAAGGCTCCGGTTGTCAAAGCCGGACGATTTAACTTTCCGGTTTAAGTTTCAATTAAAGCGATGATTTAACATTATTACGATCTCGAGTACAAATTATAATAAAATTCATTTCTCCCAAAACAAATTTACCCCCGGGTAGGAAATCGGATTCCGTTATCACGTTGTTCACACGGCCAATTTTACCCTCCGGTTTTTCTATCTTTTATTTCATATCCTGGACTACGAGGCGTCAATTCATAATTAGATTATGAATTCTCAGATCTATTAAATATGTCAATACGAATACGATCAAAATAGAAAAAGATTCAATTAACTCAATTTTAGTCATTTTAACTTAACAACATTTCTTTAACGAAAAGATCGAAATAAAACCGATTACATAGTTTTGGCCAAGATATTATATTTAGCCTAAAAACATTATAACAACGAAAAATATAAAAACAAACATAAATACTTAAGAAAAGTTACCCGAATACGGGCAGTTGATTTGTAAATCGTATCTTCCCGGACATTACAACTTCTTTAGCAAAACCGACTTCCGAGATTTTCCGAGCATTATAACGATACTAAAACTACATTATTACGGCGTAAGGCCTTATTTACAAACTACAAAATAAAAAAGAAAAAAAAGAGAGAGAGAGAGAGAATATATATATGATATGGTTTATATATATTTGGTACACTTCACTCTGTTGAAATGAGGCCCTATTTATAGAAAAATCTTCCAAGGCCGGACCGGTCCGGTATTAGGCCGGCTCGGTCCGGACTAATGATGATCCCCACTAACTTGATCACTCCAAAGATATGCGTTGGAGATATTTATTTTATATATAATTATTAAACTTCTAAAATTCATATCTCGAGTTCGGATCTCCAAAATTGCAAACGAAATGCCAAAATTAAGATCTCGAGAAACTCTACAACTTTCATGAAGGACTTTTCTCCAGATAACGCTTTCTTGATAACCTCGTGTTCCTCCGAAGCTTTTACGGGATTTTTATTAATCCAAATCGATTAGCCACTTGATCACTGTTTAAGTTGTAGACCTCCAATCTTCATAATTTAAATTGCATTGGAAAGCTCTTGGTAAAATCTACAACTTTTGTGAAGAACACTTTTTCTGAAAATATCATTTTGATGAGCCATTCGTTTGTCGAAGATATTTCTCTATTATTACTTATCCAGATTGGTTGGTAAACTTATCCACAAAGCTTTTCAATTGACCATTTAAACTTGTGGCACTCTCTAAATCATTCCAGGAGATATGATTAAACTTCAATATGTCGATTCTCGGGTCTTGGTTTATAAATCTGCAATAAAATACCACAAATATACATAAATCGACACGACACTCCGATTTACTAAAATCGGTACAAAATTATAACTTTTATTATTATTATTACTAAATACTCTAAATTATAAAGATTAACATTTTATATCATAATTTCATATATTTTATATAGAATTCGTTGATAAAACATAATAATATAACGTATATTTAATCATATAAAAATAATACATCAAATTACTCCCCACTTAGCTTTTGATCGTCATAAGCGAAAATAGCTTGTAATAAAAGATCATATAATTTTTCAGATTATAATTTATATTGTCAATATTATAAATATATTATCTATCTTAATTTAAAATCTTAAGAAGACAGAAAGAGTATATAACTGAAATAACTTAAACATTAAATATTATTTAGATAAAATTATATATGTAATACTTAAGAAGTATAAATAAAATTTCATAATTATTTTTAATCGCAACTATTATGAAATTCTGGAATCGGAAACTCGGTCAGGTAGTTGACAAAAATGGCTTATAAAGTTTAGGTTCAAGATGTTGGTTAATCGGAAAAAAAAAAAAAAAAAAGAAAAGAAGAAGTCAGTAAATGCACTCATACATCTTTATATTTTTGGAAAAAAACATAATCTCGATTTAATAGCATCTTTTTTTTTTTTTTTTCTTCTTCTTCTTTTTTTTTTTTTTTTTTTTTTTTTTTTTTAGATTAAGAACTTAAAAGCGTGAGTGTGTGTAGAAAATCAAACTTACAGGCATTGCTTCATCAAGATTGATCGAAGTACTACTCTTTCAATCGAAAATTACAAGTCCGGTTTCCTTAAACTTGTAATAATTCACGAGATCTTATGATTCAACTTTTCCTCTTTCATTTTATCTTGTGCCTTCATTCCCAAAGAATAGGACATTTCGTGATAATACCTGCTTGGACTACTATCATCGGCAATCGGGAGCTTAATTACCTCATAGTGATATAGGACATTTAAGTGATAATACCCTACTCACTCCAATCATTGGTAGCTACAACCGATTTGTTATTTTTATTTTTAAGTTGTTAATCATGAGATAAGGAAGATCACGATATTTGATTAATTCTGTGTAAATATGGTGCTTCGTTCTTAAGAATATTAATATATCCGAACTTATTACCAAAATCGGCTATGTTGCAAGTGTCATGAGGTAAGATCGAATATACTACTACTTATCTAATCTTTCCAATCTCAAAGATATACCAAAATTTAGCTTTTATGTCTCCATCTCTTTTTATAAAGACGTATAAACTTGCGGTATTTCAAGGAAATGTAGACCAAAATAGCTAAAGCTCGGTTATTTAATCACAATTGACAATTTGAGTGAGGTCTTGATCACTCTAATCAAGGTTGAGAGTAGAGTTATTTTCATTTATAGTTATATATTTTGTGGTGCCAAAAATCAATAAACTTAATCCAATTCCAAACTCATAATTCATATTGACAATGATTCTAAAAATTTTACTTATAAATATCAACATACTTATATAATTTTATAAAAACAATATCTAATATTAATTACTCAATTATATAAACTTAAAATCTTATTAAAATCTAAATTAGACATATAATATAATCATTGTTTTTTTTTTTTTTTTTAAACTATTTTTCGAAAATTTTAATGAATTTTCTAACCTAACTCTACTCCCCACTTACGAAGTGGCATCGTCTCGATGTTCAATAAGTAGTAAAGAAGTAGGTTCGAAAATAAAATTAAAATTATCTATTAACGTTATTTTTCTGATTTTGTTTTAGCGTATACTTAATTAAATCATTAAATAAAAAACAAACAACTTAAAAATCTAAGACATATATATTAAACAAGATACATTATTATAAACTTAAAAAGAAAAACTTAACTTAACTAAATTAACTCCAAACTTAATTTTAACTTAACTTATTAAAACTTAAATAACACCCACTAACAACTCTCTATATAGTAGACGAACAACCCGGTGTATCAACCGGTAGCAAACCAAACCGACTATCTCAGGCGGAAAAATTTCATCCGTCTCCAAACTCTTCTACTCCATTCGAGGAAGAATACACAAACGCGAGATCATCCATGAATTGGGCATAGGTTTCCCTTACTACCTCTCGTGATCGCAAACTCCAACCTTTGTCCTTTGAATCAATATACCCCAATCAACAAATACACCGAATGCCAAAGCAAAAAGTAGAAGCATTTCATTCTCAGTCAAACTTCCAAAATCCCAGGTGGGATAAACTCGAGAATTTATAAAATGCTTCCACGCCTTTAGATGCGGAAGTAGAGCTCGTGTCGACATGTCGTGATTTGTATCAAAAAGCGGGAGCAGACATTGGAAGCGACTCGTGTACTTTATTCAAATGATTAGAGGGATTTTGTAGTCCCCATTGCATTTCAAAATGTGGCATCGTAACTGGTGGAATTTCAAAAATTTGGTTTATAATAGATGAAGAGAAGGGAACAGCCACTCCTCTTACTAGAACAATCTGAGTGATATCAACCATAGGTGTCGTCATAAGAAGCAGAGTAAAATTCTCGCACTATTGAGACATTTACCCGCCCTCTCGTGTATCTTGACAAATTTTTTCCAACCAAAACTTGAATGATAGTTTTCCCCATTGATCAAGCTTATCTAAATTTAAACCTTTCTCCATTAGGATTGGAGAATTTGCAAAATGATAGTGTAAAATGGTATTCTCGTTAGAAGCTTGAGATTCCGGATGATCCGGTGTATCAGGCTCGTAAGAATTAACCGACGGTGAGGAGTGGTTCGACATTTAAAATTATAAAAACAAAAGAAGGAAAGTTGAAGACAGTGAAAAGATGAGCAATGGTTTGCCTCTCCTTTACTTCCTTAAATAGATAAAAAAAAACAAAAACTTACGTGTGTGCATTAGACGGACTCAAAAATGACTCAGCCTTGTGTTCTTCACGGCCCGGTCCGGGAAACTGCCGGCTCGGTCCGGCCTCATCTTCCTTTTCTTGAGGGACAGAGGTAAAAGACAACTTGAGTTTTGTTTTTTACTTCACGTGTGAAATTTTGGTGATCTTTTGAAGCAACTTGATTTTGGTTAATTGATTTTGTTATGAGCGGATAAAAGCGACACATTATATTTTTTAAAACGACTTAATACAAAAATTATTTTTGAGTTTTTATAGTTTTTATGAAAATGAAACCGATTTAAAATACAAACTAAATTTTTATAAGCGATGATAAAATCAAACTAAAGCGAAAAATGAAAACAAACCAATAGTTAAATGACAAAAGTCGAATGCAATGAAATGTGTAGTAAACATGTTTAATCAATCATTAAAATTCAATCTTCATCATAGTCTTCCTCCGGATCAACTTGAAAACTCGAACTCGAAACGCATCGAGAAGGCGATGCTCGAATCGTAGTCGTGGTCCTGACTGAACTATCAAGACCCATCGAACTCATGCCAGTCGTGACATGTGCAAACTCAGTGAATCCTCCCCAACTCGACATCATTTGGTCTCGAACACTGTCGAAAAATACACTGTCCCACTAGATTGGCTTCCAAAAAGGATATGACGATGGATGAAAGCTCGACGGTGGTGGAATAGGTGTTTCCCACTGTGGTAAGGTATAAGAAGCAGACTGACAAGGTGGATAGGCAGGATCATCAAAAGTAGGATTACGAAGCAACTGCTCGTTCCTTCTTAAACCTCTACGAATATCATCATCACACCACTTTGCTAGTACTCTCGTGAATAAAGCCACATTGGCTTGACCACGTGCAACATCTCATCACTAAAGATTGAAACATGTCATATGTGATAGTGTTGGAGAAAGGAGTTTGTTGAGGTGACTAGAAAAAGATGGAAAAGAAGAAGATGTAAAAGCGGTGTGGAGTGTTTGAGTTTGACGTCTTCTAAGCAAAAAGCTAATACTACCATCCGGAAGACTAGTCAAACTAGGTCCAATCGATTCCCATCACCAGAGATAACTTGTCATTAGGCAGGAATGGTACTCCCAACCTACGACATAAATCGAGAGATAAAACAAGGAAGTAAAGATGACTCACAGTGCAGCGATGACAATACTCTCAAAAATTCTTTTAAACATGACTTTTCCAACATCCACTCTAACATCATTTACCATTGCCAGGCAATACAAACATCTTCCTTTCCAAAAGCGGTATGTTTACTAGAAGGATAGAGATTATGGCTAATAAATCTTTTAATTGCCCTCAAACCTCTAAAAGCAGTTCCGTAATTAAACCGATTTTCAACCCACACCGCGGTCGGGTCAAAAGCGATCTGGCTCTCAGGCGATCTGCTCAAAACTAGCAGGATCATCTAAATTATAAACTACCTGTAATCCTCCTCATCGGGAAAAACCTCAACTCCTAAGATTGCATTAATGACGGCAGGTTAAAAGGAATATTTACGGCTCGTAAAGTGCACATTTCGACCGAGTAAGTTATTCTTCTGACAAAGTAGATAAAACCGAATAAAACTCAGCTACTATAGTCGTGTTAATCTCCCCTTCCCTTCTGGCTGCTAAATCTAACCACTGACGCCTTCTAAAGATATTCTTAACTTCATCACCTAAGTCATCCAAGTCTAATCCTTTTTCAACCAGAACATCACACTTACTATAAATTTTCTTATATGCTTTCTTAGCCTCAGGTGATGCGGTTGTTTCAAAACTTACGGCTTCCTCCTCAGGTGATAAAATTACTGTGCCTACGACAGGAGTTGAAATTGGAATTTTTGATTTTCTCTTTTTAGAGACTCTAGTACTCGACTCAGCCATTCTACGATATTGGTAATGCCAATCAACAACAAAAGCAACAACAAAAACAACAAAAAATAAAAATGTCACAACACACTCAAAAATCAAAACAGTTGAAATTAATCTAAAAATTATGAAAATACTGAAATTGACAACTAAATAAACTAGATTATACCTTAATATGTAGAAAACGTTGAAAAGTAGGCCGGGAAAAGTTCAAAAGTCGCCGGAATGAAATGGAGCTTGTTTTTTACCCTTTTGAATTTTTCAATTTGTGTTGAAGAGAGGAGATGATAATGAGAAGAAATTAAGTAATGGTGTAGTGTGAGATGAAGTTTTGTTGAAGAAAAGTGAAAAAATTTCGTAATGGTGGGGTTTGGTGTTTTTGCAATTTGTCAGAAAAAAAAATTAGGGAAGAAGAAGAAGAAAAAGAGGTCCCCCGTCTTTTTTATGATTTTCGACCCCGGACCGGTCGGGTTAAAGGCGGATCGGTCCGTGAACAAATTTTTCTATTTTTTCGATTTTTTATGATTTTTGAATAAAACTTATACAAATCCTAATAAAACTTAATTAGAATCTTAAAAATAAGTTTATAAAATTTTCTTAAAATAAAATTTGAAGGAACTTTTATAATTTTATAACAATTTCTAAAAATTTAATAAAATCTTTATAACACTTTAATAAAAAGCTTATAAAAATTTAATAAATTTATATCAACTTTTATAAAACGTTTAAACTAAAAAAAACAACTTTTATAAAACTTTTATAAAACTCCTCAAATTTTCATAAAGATCCAATTATAAAATTCTCAGAAGTTATGCGAAAATTTTATAAAATAAAATAAAATAAAAGACTAAACTTAGGGGTTCACGACTTTCGATTTCTAAATCTTCCAAAGTTACGATATAACGCTCAATCAACCTAACTCCTAAAAATGAGGCATTTGAATTATCTCTCGGAATTCCATCGGGATTTTCGGATAACCACCTAATCGTTCCTTCCTAACAATATTCAAACACTCATCCAGGATTTGGTTGTGTTTTTCCCACAACGTCCAACATGTTCACTTTTTCCATGATTTTGCATCTCATTAGAAACTTTGCCCTTCTTTTATCGCACTTCTTGATGTTCCATTACATACTTCCCTCAATCTGATCTCTCTCAACAATTTCTTGTTTTGTTCAAAAACTAAAGCTTCTATATAAAACGCGACATCTTTATCAAGGCCTAATTTCAAAAGTAAAATAAAACTCCTATTCTATCTAAAAAAGACATCCAGGTTCTTTTTACGTCTATCCGGTAAAAGATTTAAAAGAGTTTAAACATAAAAATACACAAAAATAAAGTAAAGATAGATAGCACTTTGGTATTTGGGTGATTCAGTTTCTCTGTTTTTCGATTTTGATTTTTCGCTTTTCGGTTTGTCGGGGATCAATCAAGTAGCATTATTTCTTCTTTCGGTGTGATTCCTTCTCCTCCACAAATAACTTTACTCTGTGTCCATTGGCTATAAAAGTTGTATTTCCATCGATTAGTCCAACGACTCAGTTTTGTAAACCGTGTTACTTTAAATGGACTGTCCATCTTGATTTAAGCTTACTGGAAACAACTTTAAACGTGAATTGTACAAAAGCACTCGATCACCTACATGGAACTCACGCTTTAAGATTCTCTTATCATGGAAAGACTTCGCATGCGTTCCTTGTAGATTCGGCGTTTTCATAAGAATCGAGACGAAATTCTTCTAGTTACATCAATTGAAGCAATCTATGATCACCGATGACCTTAGGATCGAAATTTAGAAATCTAATAGCCCGAGAAGGCTCGGTGTTCTAACTCAACTTGAGAGATGACATGACTTACCAAAGACTAGCTTATAGGGAGAACAACCAATTGGTGTTTTAAAGTCGCTCGCACGCCCATAACGCATCATCTAATTTAATTGCCCAGTTTTTACGATTTGAATCAACTGTTTTTTCTACGATTCTTTTAATCTCTCTATTTGACACCTCTACGACCGACCCTTTGGTTTGCGGATGATAGGGCGTTCTAGTTTATGTGTTACACCATATTTCTCAACTAACTTAGTAAATGGTCTATTACAAAAGTGTGAACCTCTATCGCTAATGATCGCCTCGGAATGCCATATCTAGTGAATATGTTCTTTTAAGGAATCGTATGACAACCTTGGTATCATTAGTGGGAAGAGCTTCAAACTTTCTACCCATTTTGAAACATAATCTACCATTACAAGAATAAATCTTTTTCCAAACGATATAGGAAAAGGTCCCATGAAATCTATACCCCAAACATCAAATAACTCACATTCTAAAATAGGTTGCATAGGCATTTCATGTTTTTAGATACATTTCCCCATTTTTGACAAGATTCACAAGAATTAACATATTTATAAGCATCTTTATATAGTGTAGGCCAATAAAAACCACATTGTAAAACTTTAAAAGCGCTTTTCCATCCTCCATGATGACTCTCGCCTCACGATCATGACAAAGCGATAAAATACTTAAAATTTCATTATCAGGCACACATTTTTCGATTATCCCATCCGAACATTTACGGAAAAGGTCTGGTTCCTCCCAAAGTAATAAAATTTCAAGTCGTAAAAGAATTTCTTTTACATTTGCCAAGTCCAATGAGACGGAATATAATCACGAGTTAAGTAATTAATGATATCTCCAAACCAAGGTGAGATTTCCTTAGAAGGAATTCTATTTTTAATAATTGCATGGTTGAAGGAGTATCTATTCTAAATAGTTGTTCATCAGAAATGAATCTTTAATTTCATTCCCTATCTCTTCCTCGATCTCCATTCTACTTAGATGATGCACACTACATTTTCACTTCCTTTTTTATCTTTAATTTCAATATCAAATTCTTGAAGTAGGAGAATCCATCTAAGAAGGCGTGGTTTAGCATCCTTCTTACTCATTAAATACTTGGTGAATAATGCTGTGTAGACTATTACCTTAGAACCAACAATATAAGATCTCGAACTTATCTAAGGCAAAATTACAGCCAGTTCCTTTTCAGTAGTTGCATAATTAAGGTCGAGCTGCGTTTAATGTGTGGGATGCATAGTAAATAGCTTTGAGAATTTTATTATACCTTTGACCTAAAAGCAGCTCCTACTGGCTAAATCGCTAGCATCACACATAATCTCAAAGGCAAACCCTCATCGGTGCTACCAATCACAGTGCAAAGATAATCAACTTCGCTTTCAGGGTCTTAAATGCTTCCATGCATTTACTATCAAAGTTAAAAGGTACTTCTTTTTCAAGTAAATGACTTAGAGGCTTTGCTATTTTTGAAAAATCTGCAATAAATCTCCTATAAAATCTGCATGTCCAAGAAATCCTCTTAGAGTCCTTAGATTAACTAGTGGCGGTAATTTTCAATCACCTCGACTTTAGCTTTATCAACTTCAATTCTATTTCAGAGATTCTATGACCTAAAACAATTCCTTACGATACCATTAAATGACATTTTTCCCGAGTTTAGAACTAAATTGGTATCCTCACAACGTTGTAAAACTCTTTCTAAGTCGACAAACATTTACCAAAAGAATCTCCATAAACACTAAAGTCGTCCATAAAAATTTCTAAGAATTTCTCAACCATATCGAGAAAATATAGACATCATACATCTTTGAAGCGTAGCAGGAGCATTACATAAACCAAACGGCATTCTTTTATACGCAAAAGTTCCATAAGGACAAGTGAAAGTAGTCTTTTCCCTATCTCTGCTTGCAATGAAAATCAGTAAATAACTGAATAACCATCTAAGAAGCAAGAATACTTATGACCACTTAAGCGTTCCAACATTTGAACTATGAATGGAAGCGGATGATGATCTTTCTTAGTATGATCATTTAGTTTTCTAAAGTCAATGCACATTCGATAACCTGTAATTTCCCTTGTTGGAATCCATTCATTCTTATCATTCTCTTTCCTTTGTGAAACCTCCTTTCTTTGGTACAACTTGAGTTGGACTCACCCATTCACTATCTATATAGGAAAGATTATTCCCATTTCTAATAGCTTAATCACCTCTTTCTTAACGATTAACTGTAAATTCGGGTTGAGGCGGCGTTGCGGTTGAATACAAGGTTTAGCATCTTCTTTCAAAATTATCTTATGAACACAAATCTCAGGGCTAATACCTCGAATATCGGCAACTGTCCATCCAAAAGCTTTCTTATGCTTTCTTAACATTCTTATTAATTGATCTTCTTGCTGCTCAGTTAAAGTTGATGAAATAATAATCGGTAATAGATTATCGTTTCAAGAAAAGCATATTTTGATTTAAAGGTAGCGGTTTCAATTCCAGATTCTTCGGCGGATCTTATTGACGATTTAAGAACCGGTCCTTCTAGTTCTAACTCCAAATACTTATGCCATGGTGGCTTAAAAGTAAAGCTTCCTTTATCTAGAGAAAGGATTATCTCTTTCATTTCAATGTCTTCCTCATCTTCTTTATAGATAGACAGAGTTAAGCATTCTTCTAATCATCTTTCAAAATTGGTAATCGATTATCATAGAGATGAATGAATATCTTCTATAAAAGAACATGATTACGTGATGTATATGGATGGTTCATAGCTTTAAAAATATTGAAAGCAACTTCATCTTCATTGACTCTCAAAATTAACTCTCCTTTATGAACATCGATTAAAGTTCTTCCTGTAGCTAGAAATGGACGACCTAGAATAAGAGGCGCTGAATATCCTTCTTCCATTTCCATAACTACAAAATCTACTGGAAAATAGAATTTGTCTACTTTAACCAGTACATCCTTAATCATTCCTCTAGAGTACTTAATCGATCTATCTGCCATCTGCAGAGTCATTTCAGTCTTAGTAAGCTTTCCTATGCCTAGCTTTTTATAATCCTCATAAGACATGAGATTTATACTAGCTCCAAGATCACATAAGACCTTCTTAAACAGAAATCCTTCAATTTCACATGGAATCGTAAAACTTCCGGGATCTTTCAGTTTAGGTGGTAACTTATGCTGCAGAATTGCAGAACATTCTTCATTCAGGCATATATTCTCATATTCCTCTAATTTTTTCTTATTTGATAGTATTTCTTTCAGAAACTTTCCATAGGCAGGTATATTAATCAGACCTTCAATAACAGGGATATTAACATGAAGATGACGAAAAATATCAAGGAAACGAGCATACTTCTTATCGTTTTTGCCTTTTGATTTGATCTTTAGGAGGGTAAGGTAAAGATTCTAAATCTATAACCTTTGGATCCTTAGTCAATTTCTCTTTTCCTTTTCCTTAAACCTTTGAGTATTACTTAGTCGCCATGTTTGTGTTCTTGAATTTTTCCTTTAAATTGTTCCCCTGAATCAATCTCTACTTGAGAATTTTTTGGTTCTTCCTGTTTCTCATTTATTCTCACATGTTCCTTGAATAAATTCCTTAATTCTTTATCCATAGGGTCTTTCAAAATCCTAGGGATTTTTACCCAATTTTCACCTTCATTTTCGTGTTCCAAACTTATTCCTTTTCAAGAAATTATCTATAATTTCTTCTTCCTCATCGATGAATTCAATTTCATCTTTAGTTTCATCATTCTTTCCATCTAAATCATTTTCTACTTCATTATTCCCAAGTTTTCTACTCCATTGCTTCCATGAGCTTCCTACTTCTCGTAACCACAACATTTACCTCTCTTGGGTTTTATCGGTGTTGCTTGGTAATCCTCCCTGGGTCTCACTTGTTGTTACGTTCACCTTCCCTACTCAAATGATCTTCCATATTCCTCAATGAAGCTTCTATTGTTCTCATTACGGTATCATGTCCACTCATAGATGTTTTTATTGTACTCATATCTTTAGTGATCTGTACCAATAGAAGTCATCATTGTTTCCATATTCTTAGCTTGAGTAGATACTACACCCATCATATTTTCCATTAGTTTTTCCCATTTTTCAACTCCTTCTGCAGTTGAGTTGAACTCGAGTTCTTGGTATACTTTGAGTGGTATGTTGAGGATAGGATCTTGGTAATGATTGTAAATTCTCGATTAGATGTATTCTCTTGATAAACTTGGTTATTATTCTATATGGGATTTGGATATGGCGGTTGTCCTGGCTTACTAGGGTTTTCGGACCATCGATAAGTAGGATGATCTCTTCTAATAGCATTAAACGAGTTTGAGTATGCATTGTTCAAATTCCTATCTTCTTGAAGAAAACTCACCTCCTCTCTTGAATATCCTGTTGGTTCTTCACTCCCTAATGCCACATTATCATGACTTGAGTATTCATTTGGTGTACTATTTTTCGAATTTTGGTTCTTATTCATTTGTAAACCATCAAATTTCCTACTCAAATTCTCCAAGTGTGCTAGAACTTCCGTATTAGGCGTACATTCTCTGCAAAAGCTACTTTTCTCAGTGCTAGAACCGGTTTCCCACATTCTGTTATTTTTGGAAATCTTTTCTATAGCATAAATCGCTGTTTGAGCTTCACTCATCATTAACGAACCACCACATGCATGATCTACATCCGCATGCGTGAGTCTTTTCTCAATTTACTGACGAGAAGAGTTGAATTTGCATATCTAAGGAATAACCATGATCGGGACACGCTCTTAACAATTTTTAAACCTTTCCCACGCATTCCCAAGAGTTTCCTCGAGATCCTTGTCTAAAGTTAGCAACCTCGACTTTTAATTCCAAATTTCGTCCATGAGTGAAATATTGTTTGTAAATTCAGTTTGAATCTCCTCCCCACTAGTAAGTGAATGATGTGGAAGAGACATAAACCAATCTCGGGCTTGTCCTTTTAAAGAAAAAGGAAACATAGTCATTCTCGTTAATTCCTTATGAGCACCTTGACTTTTGGTTGTATTACAGATTCTTCAAAAGATAGAGATGATGATGTGGATCTTCATCATCCTCTCCTAGGAATTGGGCTCTTGCGTCAATTAAACCAAAAGATGAGACTTAATTTCAAATTATTCGCTCCTTCATTAGGTAAAAGTATGGGATTATTAGTCGGTTTCTCCTTACGGTTTGATCACGAGATAGGTCTCGGGTTTGGTGGATTATTACGATTATTTCGGTTCCGATTTTGATTATTTCTATTATTATTATTATTATTATTAGGGTTAATGGGGTTTTGTCCATGCCACTAGAGCATGTTCCAAATTCTTGTTCGGTGTTTCATCACCGATTGAAACCATTCTCGTATTTCTGTTTGAAGATGATTCTTGGTCGATTTCACGACTAGTATGACCGCGTTACTCTCTATTCTTAAGCGCCTTTCGTAAGTGTTTATGTGTCAGCTTATAAGGAGCGAGAGAGGGCCTTACCACTTACGGTCATCAACTAACGAAAATAGAAAATAACACGAAATTGATAGTAGTAAAATTGGTAATTTTCCTAAAAGGTAACAACCAACGAAAAATAAAATAGAAATGAGATAAGAAAAGTGTTGACTTATTCTCGAGAATTTTAAGCTAATACAAGTAGTAACCATAGACACATACAAAAGAAATTAGCGACGTTCCCCGGCAACGGCGCCAAAATCTTGATACCGCCTAAACCTTACCTTGGAAATAGCGCCAGAAAGCTGACATTACATTTCCTGGGTTAAACGATCCTAACCGGCAGTGTACCGGGTCAAATTGTAGTGCTAGTATGGTGAATCGAGTATCGTATCCACGAGGAACTTGGTAATTTCTTTTACGTGTGATTAAACACCAAAGAATTTCATTATTAACTCGATCTAAATCGCAATTTTATAACATGAGATCACTACTATTCTAGTTAACATAAAATAAATACGTAATTTGAAGGTTATTCTAATATAATATATATAGATATATAAATATATATAAATGTACATAAATTGCAAAGTATATATATAGATATAAATATATAGATACCAATATATTAAATGATATTTTAGAATCAGCCAAAACTTATATAATTGGTTTATACGATCTTTTCAATTAATTGAATTGTGTTCGATCTCTCCTTTTATTTTAGGTCCAATTGAGTAAGTGAAAACGGTGCACTCTGAGGTAAACAATTCCTCCTCACACGAAGCGTATGAAATTGTCATATGTCCATTGCATCACCCAAGGTCCACAATCATTACGGTAAGCGAATTAATCGAGCAGGTCCGAAGTACAAATCTACCTTTAGATAAAAAAGGAGTCATTCCGTTCGTCAAACGGTCAATTTTATTTTAAAGGCTCCGGTTGTCAAAGCCGGACGATTTAACTTTCGGTTTAAGTTTCAATTAAGCGATGATTTAACATTATTACGATCTCGAGTACAAATTATAATAAAATTCATTTCTCCCAAAACAAATTTACCCCCGGGTAGGAAATCGGATTCCGTTATCACGTTGTTCACACGGCCAATTTTACCCTCCGGTTTTTCTATCTTTTATTTCATATCCTCGACTACGGCGTCAATTCATAATTAGATTATGAATTCCTCGAGATCTATTAAATATGTCAATACGAATACGATCAAAATAGAAAAAGATTCAATTAACTCAATTTTAGTCATTTTAACTTAACAACATTTCTTTAACGAAAAGATCGAAATAAAACCGATTACATAGTTTTGGCGGTATTATATTTAGCTAAAAACATTATAACAACGAAAAATATAAAAACAAACATAAATACTTAAGAAAAGTTACCGAATACGGTTGATTGATTAAATCGTATCTTAGGACATTACAACTTCTTTAGCAAAACCGACTTCCGAGATTTTCCCGAGCATTATAACGATACTAAAACTACATTATTACGGCGTAAGGCCTTATTTACAAACTACAAAATAAAAAAGAAAAGAAAAAGAGAGAGAGGAGAATATATATATGATATGGTTTATATATATTTGGTACTGCATTGACTGTTGAAATGAGGCCCCTATTTATAGAAAAATCTTCCAAGGCCGGACGGTCGGTATTAGGCCGGCTCGGTCCGGACTAATGATGATCCCCACTAACTTGATCACTCCAAGCGTATGCGTTGGAGATATTTATTTTTATATATAATTATTAAACTTCTAAAATTCATATCTCGAGTTACGGATCTCCAAAATTGCAAACGAAATGCCAAAATTAAGATCTCGAGAAACTCTACAACTTTCATGAAGGACTCTTCTCCAGATAACGCTTTCTTGATAACCTCGTGTTCCTCCGAAGCTTTTACGGGATTTTTATTAATCCAAATCGATTAGCCACTTGATCATTTGTTTAAGTTGTAGACCTCCAATCTTCATAATTTAAATTGCATTGGAAAGCTCTTGGTAAAATCTACAACTTTTGTGAAGAACACTTTTTCGAAAATATCATTTTGATGAGCTGAATTCGTTTGTCGAAGATATTTCTATTATTACTTATCCAGATTGGTTGGCCACTTATCCACTTAAGCTTTTCAATTGACCATTTAAACTTGTGGCACTCTCTAAATCATTCCAGAGATATGATTAAACTTCAATATGTCGATTCTCGGGGTCTTGGTTTATAAATCTGCAATAAAATACCACAAATACCCACATAAATCGACATTTACACTCCGATTTACTAAAATCGGTACAAAATTACAACTTTTTATTATTATTATTACTAAATACTCTAAATTATAAAGATTAACATTTTATATCATAATTTCATATATTTTATATAGAATTCGTTGATAAAACATAATAATATAACGTATATTTAATCATATAAAAATAATACATCAGGCCCCATAGATCAGAGTGAACTAGATCAAGGACATTTTTAGCATGAGAATCAGAAGTAGAATAAGGCAGGGCATGACCCTTACCAAATTGACAAGCATCACAAAATAGTAAATTTCAATTAATGTTGACAATACAAAATTTCAGAATTTGACTAAGCACAAGTTTAGAATGATGACCTAGCCTCTTATGCCAAACATTAGGATCCTTTTCTAGACTCACAGTTCCAAGACACAAACTAGGAGAACCAGTTAGACCAGAAGGGGCCTGAACACTAGTATTATTGCTGACAGATTGAATGAGAGCATACTTGGATTTGGAGTGAAGGGAGTCCTGTGGACGAGCCATTATCTTGTAGAGACCATCACTGAGAACTCCTGTTAGAAGCTGCATCCATGTTGTCTTGTCCTTCACATAACAAGTAGTAGAGGTAAATTCAACAGTAATATAATTATCAGCTAGAAGTCTAGAGATACTAATCAGATTCTTAGTGATTAAGGGTACATGTAAAATATCTTTTAGTGCAAGAGTTAAGTGTGATTGATGTGTGACAATGTTGCTATAACCAATATGAAGGATGTGGAGTTTCTCACCATTCCCAACTAACAAAGGCTCAGAACCACTATAACATGCACTGAGATGAAGGTTGTTTAGATCAGCTGTAATGTGATTTGAGGCTCCACTATCCATGTACCATGCTGAGTCTCCCACAGACTGAAGGGTGGCAACGAAAGCCTGTTTTGAAGCAGTGTTGTTGTTGCTACTGTTTGGAGGGATAAAATCGTCTTCAAATCTGTGCCAACAGGAAGTGACAATGTGCCCTCTTTTGCCACACAATTGACAAACCATTGTGTTACCAGAATTGTTGCCATTAGAACCTCTTCCTCCTCCATTACTCTTACCTCTTCCTCTACCACCTCTAGAACCACCATGTCCCCTGCCTCTTGCAGCATTTGAGTTGGATGCATTGGGCCTACCACTGTTGTTGTAATTAGAGAAGTTCCTAGACATAGGACCTTGAGCAACATGATCAGTTGGAGTAGGAAAACCAGCAGCAGCAGGTTGATTGAGCCTTGCAATGAGTCTTTCATAAGTAATTTGTTGGGACTGTACATCTTGCCAACTGAGAGAACCTACTCTGGATGTAATATTGACAATAGCTGATTCATAATCTCGATCCAATCCTCCTAAAGTGGCCAAGATCAACTCGGATTTAGTGATGGGATATCCAGCAGCTGTCAAATTATCAGAATATGACTTCATCTGTGCTAAATAGTCGGACATAGCCCTTGATCCCTTCGATGCTTTGGCCAAAGCATCTTTAAACTCCAGCATTTCTTGCCTCAGATCTACTATTATATAAAGTTTCAAGAGTAGACCACACTTAATAGGTTGTAGAACAACCAACAACTTCACCTAGGATCTGTTTAGTTATCGAGCTCAACAACCATCCAAGTAATAGACAATCCTTAGTAGCCCATTCATCAGATACATGATTCATAAATAAGGCTGGTGTGACAGATCTGAGAGGAAAGTCTTGTAAATGAGACACAGGACTGAGAAGTTGATCTTCTAGAAAATGACCCTTAATAATGGGCAATACTGTGTAGCGCCAAAGTAGGTGATTATTTCTATGTAGATTGACAGTACAAACTTGAGACAAATTACCAGAAAAGGGCGGTCCAAGCAGTGGTGGTTGAGGAAACGGACTCATCGATCTTAGTGATGGAGATAGAGCTGGTGATGTAGATCGAAAGTGAGTGTAAGAAGATTCTGGCCGGCCAAAATTCAAAGTTGGAGCTGGCGTAAACGACGTTAGAACTGAGCTCATAACCGGAATACCAGTAACAACACCATCAGGAAGAAGGGAAGCAACACTATAGTCTGGGTTTTGTTGAAAAAAGGTTGAAAAGGTAGATAATAACTGGGATGCATGTTGCCCGGTAGAGATTATGGTGCTCTGTATTCTAGTTGAAGAAATAGGAGTAGAGCTCGCGGTGGCCGGAGCCTCGGAGGTGGCCATGGATGCCAACCTTGCTCTGATACCAAGAAATAAACAACATGATAAAGTTTTGTGTAGATTTTTATGATAGATCTCTTGTATGTTACATCAGAGTACATATATTCACAATACACCAAAACAGAAAATGTCATGACACACTAATACACTGCCACGTGCCATGACTCTACCCGCCTATTATTCAATGGATAAACATTACATAATAAATATAAATAAATCTATTTCTTAACACTTAGTTTAATATTGTTTCTCAACCTGACCAATATTGGTCAGTGAAGATGAGATGATAAATGGGGTTTCGATATTTCCAGAAGCAACTCCGAATTTTGTGAAATGTGATAGGTTAACGTGTAAATCGGTATTGATAAGATTTCTGATATATATGTGCCAAGTGTGGATAATGTCAATATTATGAATCAGTGAAAATACATCGGGAGTTGTTTATCCACTGAAATTGTATTATAAGTGTGTAATTAAGTGCACAGTGTGATTGTATAGTAGGTTAGGTGTGTCGTATAAAAGTAAGTGTAATAATAATAATGGCATATATATAGCAAGGAGACCTTAACCAACATTTCATAACTTATTTTCAATTGATGATTTTTTATAATATTTTAAGTTGGGCTCTAAAGCCCAATCCGGTGATAGCACACTTTCAGTCCTACTCCAACTATCATCACTTGTTTCACACGCGCCGCCACCAACGGATAGTTCACCGCTTGCTTTTCCACTTCCAAAATATTCAAGAACCTCCCATCACTTGAAAATCTATGCCATCAAGCTTGCACCCGACATTTGGAAAACGAAATTTCCGGCGTTTTTTTAACTGCGTTTGTTCCACGCTCTCCTCAAAGGCGTCAGCATCTTCCAAGACTCAATTCCTTCAACTCTGCCCCCTAGTCTATCAATTCTTCACCTTCACCACAGCTTTCTTCTGCAAAATATCGAAGATAAAGGCGAGATTTCAGGCTTCTGAACTAAGTTGACGGTTCAATGGTAGTGAGAAAATCCGAGAGAGCTCAAAAAATGGTACTTATCCACTACTTTTACTAGCCCGGCTTCTTGAGCTCTGCATAAGCCGACCCTAGTTGTTTTCTTTTTGTGAAGGTATTTTGTTTGCAGACTTTATATGGATTGCTTTCGAATTCGCTTTTTTAGCTAGAAAATGGTCAAAATCAATTAGGGTTTCCTGTAAATTTGTTTGTCTAGTGCAACCAATATTTTCTGGGTTTGATAAGTAGTAGTATCAGATCTTCTATTTTTGTATCAGCTTTTTATAATAAGATGAAGGGCGTTGATTTCTTCCTCTCTTTTTTTTGAACTTAAGGGCGTTAATTTCTATTATCTTATTTTACAGGTGTAGCTGAATTTGTGAGTTAGCTTTGGAAGTTAGGATCTCAAGAATTTTACAGTATGGCTTCAAAAGGAGGTGGAAATGGTGGGAAAGAAGGATTTAAAGAGAAGCTAAAGGGGGAAGATAGCAGGGTCTATTCTAGGAAGTCATTTAAAGGGTTGGAAAATAGTAGCCAGATGATTGATAGTGTCTTAGGTAAGGAGCCCCAGACGGTGCTTGGTTTTGAGGATGGGGATTTGTTGCAAAAGAATGTGTTGTTGGGAGTAGACTCAGGCGATTCCTCAAGTCACCAGGAAGTGATTTGGGGGAATGGAATGGGGAAAGGGTTCCCAAGGCTAGCAAATCGGGTAACAATCAATCTGTCCATGAAGTCCACGAGTGAGATGAAAGAGCTAAAGGCAAAGCTGGAGAGTGAATTGGATGAGATTCGGAGTTTGCTGAAGAAGATCAGTGATAAAGAGCTTCCAAAGGCTGGAAGCAGTTCTGGTAAATTGAAAAGGGCTCATTCTGAGCTAGAATCTGTAGATGCAGCCTTTGCTTCGAGACCGTTAAATCAGTTAAATGGTCCGATGATAGTGAATAGTCCGGTTCAAGGTGGGAGTGTTAATGCAGGGAAACAAAAAGGAGCCCAAAATGTGAACCAGGTGATGAAACCAAAAGAAAAATTTCAAGCTCCAGAAACCAAGAAGGTGAAATCAAGCGGGAAGAAGGGTGAAAGGGGCGAGTTAGCACAACCGGCTGGCTTGCAAAAATTTCCAAGTAATTTCGTGAAGAGCTGTGGCTCTTTGCTTGATAGATTGATGAAACACAAGCATGGCTGGGTGTTTAATAAACCTGTTGATCCTGTTGCTCTTAATTTGAATGATTATTTTGACATCATCAAGAAGCCAATGGACCTAAATACTATAAGATCTAGGCTTTCTACGAAATGGTACAAATCCCCAAGATTTCGCTGAAGATGTAAGACTTACCTTTCGAACGCTTTGACGTATAACCCCAAAGGACACGCGTTTATGTGATGGCAGAGATCCTATTAAAGATATTTGAGGAAAAATGGGTTGTCATTGAAGCTGACTATATGCGTCTATTGAGGTCTCACTTAGATCTTGGTGATGGTTTACCTGCCCCAACCTATAAGAAAGCTCCTCCAGCACGCATTCCACCACCTGAAGCGATAAGGGAGTTGAGTAGGCCAGTACCTATCACTCACGAAGTTGATCCCAGACCAAAAACAATGAATTCTTCTGCTCCTGTTAGGGGGGGAGCACTAAAGAAACCAAAGGCAAAAGAGCCCAACAAGAGGGAAATGACATATGGTGAAAAGCAGAAGCTTAGTGAAAACCTGCAGAGCTTGCCCTCTGAAAAGCTTGAAAATGTTGTTCAAATCATTAAAAAGAGAAATCTATCCCTCTGCCAAAATGATGATGAAGTCAAAGTTTACATTGACAATGTGGATACTGAAACACTCTGGGAGCTTGATAGGTTTGTAACCAACTATAAGAAGAACTTGAGCAAATTTAGAAAACAAGCTGAGGTTGCTGCTACTCAATCAACTGGGGCGGGTGAGCCATCTATTGGACAAAAGGTATACTATTCTGTCATCATATATAATGGCTTCACTATTTTTTGTTTGGTGCAATGACATAGGTCTCTATTCTTTCTTGTAGAATCCTGAGAATCTTGTCCCGGCTTCTGTATTCGTTCCAAATGATGCACAAAGAGGTGAGCTCTTGTTTGTTGAAATCTTCAATTTACTTGTCCCAAGTAGCACACAGAACATAATGCTGGACGATGTCCTTCATATGCAGAAGCTGTTCCACAACCTTTAAAGGAAAAGCAAGAAGATAACGTCACCAAATCTACTAAGGAAGGCAATGGTAGCACTGATTTGGAATCATCATCAGGCGGTAATGCTTAGCTTTTACTTCTTCGTTTTTTTTTCCATGCCAGCATCAAATGCATTTTTTTTTTTTTTGGGGGAAAGGAATCATCATTATCTTGTGCTTTGTCTTGATTACAGATTCAGACAGTCAAAGCTCCTCTGATATTGGATCTGATATATGATATTCATCTTTAGATTGTTGCTTGTCCAGGTGGGTTGTATTTCATTTATTAGTTGGGCTGAAGTCCTTAATAGGAAACTACACGTTCATTACAGTTCATGAGTGGAATGTCAAATCATTTGCCTGCATTTTTGAGTTTTTTTCTTATAGCTGATTATGTGTTTCTAAGTTGGGAGTTTGAAATTTCTTTTTTGTAAAGACATAGCTTATGCATTGTTCTGGTATAACCATTAATTAACCTTTTAGTGATTCAGATGTACTACCTAGCTGACTAGCTCCCATTTTTTGGTAGCTGATAATGTTGATAGAGCCCCTTTCGTTTTGCACTTTTTGAGCAAATAGTCCTGCTTAATGTATAGTCGTGTAGTTGACACTTGCTATATTTTTTTAATTTTTTTATTATTATTAAATTTTTTTTTGAGTGGTCACTTGCTAGTTAATCATGTACAAATTCGGTGATATTTTATATATGTATAATCCCATTTCTATGGAAATATTGCCACTCAAATATTGCCACTCGAACATGATGCGGAAATATTGCCACTCAAACATGTTGGTGATTGCATTTGATGATTATTGTGTTATTCGATAACATAGAGGTGGCTTCTTATATGAATATTATGGTTGCAGATAATCTTGAAATAGACTGATGTTGACATTCTTGACCGCTCGGATCCTGAATCTGGTGGTTCTGTTATAGAGATAGTGTGTTCCTTTGAAAATCTCAGACTGCACAACCGTAGCCGGGTGGCTGGTGGCCTGAGGCCTCCTTCTTAGGCTGTAGTTCTTTCTTCTTTAGCTTTTGTATTGGAAGCAATTGTATGGTAACTGTAGACAGTTAAGATAGTTGGGGTTGTTTAGTGGTGGCTTAGCTTTTGTACATAACTAATTCTAAGCAAATGCTGGTTGGTTTTCCTTTTGTTATGGCAACTATCTTGGTAGTAGATAGTTCAAAAAAGTTGTCTTTGTTGAAAATCTAGTCAAAATGTATATGTATCTGTGCTTTGATATCTCCGTGTAATTGACCTCAATAAGATATTCTTGTGTAAATCATTCTCACCCTCTCCTCCATCTCTTTTGAACTTGCACAGTGATGAGAATCGTTGATTTGAATAAGAAACCTTATTACTTCAAAATTTGGATTTCAACAGGCACTCGGGGCTTACATATGAATTAACTATTGCATTTACTTCAATAAACATATCACAACCCTAATTATTTCAGTAAGGAACAGTTATGTGAGTGTCCTGTGTCTTGGATCTGTGAGAACTGTCTCAACATTGATAAAGTTCGATTCCGCCATCACCCTTTCAATGTCGGTCAGATAATACTCATCCAAGAAAGGTTCTGTGCTTTTCATCAATGTAAACAGCACTGGTGATAATTCCTGAAATGCATACAATAGAACCGAATGAACGTATATACTTCAAATGATGTGGCAGAATTGTATTTGTGTTTACAACTAAATTGAAGAATAATGTCATGTCCACCATCTTCAAAGACAGGGATAATGGCCGTTTGTGTTTACACTAAAATGAAATATGGTGGGCATGTCCACTATCTTCAGATACAAGGATAGAAAGGGAAGAGAACCAGAAATAGAGATGAGTAATGTTATGAAACTTGCCTGAAGAATCTTTGATTTTGGCTGTTAAAAAACAACAGATTTGAATCAGAAGTTAAGGTATATCTTTAGGTAAAATATCCAAATATCAATTTCTTGAATTACCCCATAAGAAGGTTGGTACTTACCGAGTTATCTGTCAAGGCAAAAGTTCCTCCAGGTCGTAACAATCGAAAGGCTTCCTTCACAATATTTCTTATGGCTCTTTCAGGGCATTCGTGAAACTGCACAATAATCACACTCAAGAGTTTGCATAGCTTTTATGGCCAACAAGTCAGCAAAAAGCACAAATTAAGATACTACTAAGGACACTACTATTTGATCAGATAGTGTGAATTTAATTGTCAAATGGACTGCATGACACTGATGTTAATTACTTCCCTGGCAAGTAACAGGAATCAAAGGCTTGTCATTATTTAATCAAAATAGGTCTTAATAGCTATAAGTACATTGCTGCTAATAGTCAGGATTGGTAGCGCATTTACGTGAGGCAATAGAAACAATGTCGAAGGATTTAGAAGGCAAGCCTGTGCTTTCACCATTAGCATGGATCCAGCTTATGGGATTCCTCTTCAAGTCTCTTTTCTTCTCTTTGAACTGAGCTACCGCAAGAAAGTAAGGTGACAGATCAACCCCCTGCACGCTTGGATCAAAACAAGAGAAAATGGTTATATAAAATAACGGGACTTAAATTATCATTTGATTGATCACATTTCTGAACTTTTTTTTGTGTGTGTGTGTGTGTGAGTGTGTGTTCTTACTCAGAACTAGGAAAAAAGACTGCTTGGCCAACTAATGAAGCAGGATTTGCAAATGATACTTACAGTTACTTTAGCTGACGGATATTTATCAGCAAGGAAACAGGTGCTCACGCCAACAGAACAACCTATATCGAGTATGTCTTTAACAACAAGGTCACCTGAGTGTTGATTATGATGACTCTCAATCGCCTTAATCCAGTTCCCACGAACTATTTGATTCGCTTCTTCAAGGGAAGACGCATACGGTATTGCCCTTCTTACCATTGACATAGTAGCTGCCTCTACTTCTGCAGCAGCCTTGATTGATATCAACCAATGTACTTTAGTGTTTCTCATGACATAGATGGTTAAGTTAAAAGGTAAACATAGCAACTAACAAAGATCAATGGTATCAGTGAAGAACATACTGCAGATTATTGTTAAATATTCTGAAAATAGGACATTCTAGAACATGGATGAAGCAATTCAAGAAAAGACCATGATAACCTTAAATCGATCATATGATTAATGTATTACCAGCCAGGAAAGGTTTCCTTCGTCGTAGGCATGAAATGGATTCAGATAATCTGGCCAGAAAAGGAAACAATGAAAAGGGAACGACTTCTTTGAGGAAAAAAGAAGAAACACATTGCCTGCAGCCCTGCATTAATGAAAAATGAAAGGAAGAAACTGACAATCAGGGTATACAAGGGAGGTGTTCTCAACGCTTTCCAATTCCTTGTAGACATCTGATTCCAGTATCTCTTTTGTCATTTTCCTCCATGGAATATTTGTTTTCTCAGCTGTGCTGTTCCAAAATACAAATCAAAAACATCAATTTCCCAATCAAATATAGTAAAATGCAGATTGCAGCGTGATAATGAAAGGTAAATACACATCAGTCATTGCCTTAAGTTTTCAAATGGAGTTAAATAGGCAAACATAGTTAGGAAAAATCAGTTTTTTGGCCTCTGAGTTTAGTTCATGAAGATAACCTAATGAACACTTGTCTTGCACCGAATTTGAGAATGGAGTAAAGGGGTTTAAAGGAAATGACAGCTCCGACAAATCGAGATAGCGGTGTTTCACCGGTCCACCGTGGTCTTTCCAGCTGGCCTTCTTCAAAAGTCGGTGTCTCAGTCGCTCGGCCACTTCCACTCTCTGTAGCAGTTGAAGAAGATTCTGCCATTCTGATACTACACTTTCTGACTGAATTGTGGCCTGCACCGGAAGTTCTGCTCCCAATTGAGGGTCTGACTAAAAATTCAAGCTTATAGTCAAGCTTGGAGTGGGTACAGAACGCCATTGTTAAAGATGGTTTAGTTTCAGAATAGGGGAGACGAAGTGAAGATCGTTTGCACCATGTTTCCAAAAAAAAAAACTCACGATCACATATCTGATTACACAATCTAGCCAGCCAATGGCAGATAGCCACGTCTGCATATTTTTTTTTAAAATAAACAAATATATAGTACATAAACAAAATGAGCAATAAGTGGCAATACCAAATTGAGTTTATGATACTACACAAATAATATCCCACTTGACATAAATTCAATCACTTATATGCCTAAGACAATGCTGCGCATATGCACGTTTTTCATGAAAAACTTGTGATAAAGTATTAGTTAACATAGATGTTATGTTTCAGATCCACACGAAATTTCTATTTATCTTTACATATTTCCTATCAATGATCTCAAGAATCAAATGCTAATCCCAAGAACATATTTACATCTGTGACGAGACATTGGATCATTTACATGAGACCTTTAATCCAAACCACTTATGTTTCCACCTCTAAGGACCATTGTTGTAGAGTTTATGTAGCCGCTCTCTCTGCTACATGCAACATTATATATATATATGTGTTAACACAAACCCATACTGCAACTTGCTATCATCTTTATCTCACATAAAGCTTGAATTTGAATAATGCGCACCATCACGAGGGTTTGCCTGATCGATCGATATGTGTCGGCTCATGACACTCAAACATTTGGTCCTGGTACGCATAATAATAGGTGATGCATACGTGTTATTGTTATTCTTTATGCGTCTTATTCTCCTTCATTTTAGTTTTTAGAACACATGTCTTTAGACAATTATAGATTTCATGAGTTATAGGCAAAAGCCCTCTATCGTGACAGCTTTCAAACAATTACATGATATAATATATTCTGGTGATATGGCCCCAGTTGAAATGACTGCATGCGCTATCATTAATTTGTAAATTAAACGGTAAATTGAGAGTACTTTAATTGCGGAAGAAATCATCGGGATCGCTTCCTACATCCATTGTTATTCGACTACGTCTCCGTTGTTGCCGTCTTGATGAGAGGATTCCGACATCTCTCTCTTGCCTACAACCGTTATGTGTTGGTTTTTTTCAGATGCTTTATGATGGAGTAAAGCATTGCTTTTATAAAGCGGAGAGAGGGCGAAATCCGAATGACTTAGTGTTTAGCTTTAATCTCACCGTCCATCAAAGCCGAGTTTTAATCGGATTAAAACTCCTTTTAAATAACCAATAAATAATAAATAGCATATTTCTGGAAACGAATTTCCTATAAGACCACTATTACGGGAAGGAAATTAATCGGGCTCAATAAAAGCCCACGACATAATTATTCTTACATTCTCCCACTTGGTCGATAGGAACATTTCATCAGTGTTTTCCTTTCAAAGGAACATAAGGCGCGCATTATATGCTAAACATTTCCTTTAGTCGGTTAGCGTAAGTGTCGTCATTAATCTAGCTGTCAATGGGAGTCATAGCGGTTACACATCATTCTGCAACATGCTCCCTTCTATGTACCACAACACTGACAACCGTCTTAACTAGACCATAAGCGAAGATTACATAAACGGTCCCATTATGTCTTTGCAAGAGACAATTTCTGTTATAATATATCCATTCGTAAGGTGTACACAATGGAAAACAGAAAATAATAATGATGTAGAAGATTAACATTAAGAGCTCAACTTATGTCAAACGTAAGTACAAAATAAATGGCAGAACATGCTAATTAGGAGCTATCCTCAAGACTCATGCTTTCAGTGTCTCCCTGTTATGTCTTTGGGGGTAGTCCTTTCATAAATATGTCTGCAACCATAAGATTTGTCAATATATGTTCAATGACAAACAAATTTCTTCTAACATCTTGCTTCAGTAATAGATATTTAAGGTCCATGTGTTTTGGTCCCTTAGATATCATGTCATGCTTAGAGGATCCATGTCCACAGATTGCAAAACCTCATAACATGCCACGACTCTACATTCATGGTGGATGAGTAAATAAACTATGAACTCGCTTTTCCATGATACGGCACCTCCGTCTGTAAGATACACGTAGCCAAGAGTACAAAGTCCGGTGTCGAGACATCCTCCAAAATCCGAGGGTGAATAACCAGCCACTGTGGGTGTCCCGATTTTCAATATGTGAGCATGTAATTCATGTTCCTTTAAGTATCTCGGTACTTTCTTAGTGACTTTCCAATGAGACATTCTTGGTTTGCTTTGAAATGTACTTATCATGCCAAAGAACATGACTAATGTCAGTCTTGTACAAACTCAGTACATATTTGTAAACTCTCTACAAGAGAAGCATAAGGATGTTTTTTTTTTCATATCTTTACGCTCCAACTCATTCTCATGGAATAATATTAGAACAATAATGGAAGAACATGTCATCATGCCAAATCTTTCCAAAACTTTATCAATATAGGCTTTTGAGACAATCCTAAATATTAAATGCCCTGTCACGGAATATTTCTATCCCTAACACATGGAAGCCCCACTTAAGTCTTTCATTTCAAAGTTCTTGAAGAGATCGGCCTTGGTTTCATGTAATACACCAAGATCACTGTTGGCCAATGATAGATCACCAATATACAGAATCAAAAATATGAACATACTCCCACTGATCTTGAGGTATATGCAAGTGGTCGATTGTGCTCTCATTGAAACCAAAACGAGAATGGTTTCATGAAACTTTAAGTACCGTTACCTCGAAACTTGTTTCAGTCCATATATTGATTTCTTAAGCTTGCAGACCATGTCTTCATGACCGTCAACAATGAAATCTTTAGGCTGACGCATATAGACTTTTTCTTTCAAGTCTACATCCAGAAAGACTGTTTTCACATCCACCTGTTGTAACTCGAGATTATAATGAGCTACTAGTTCCATGATAATTCTAAAGGAGTCTATCCCGGACACAAGAGAAATGTCTCTTTATAATCAATGCCTTCATTCTGATTGAAAACCTTTGGCAACAAGTCGGCATTATATCATTCAATATTACCATTACAGTCGTGCTTAGTCTTGAAGACCCATTTAAAGCCAACTGGTTTGTGTCCTAAAGGTAATTGAACGACTTCCCATACTTGATTTTCATCCATAGATTTCAATTCATCTTTCATGGCATCAATCTACTTACTAGAATTAACTTCCTTAATGGCTTGTGAAAACGAAACCGGATCTTTACTTGTCTTTTGTTCATATTCTACTTAATGATAAAGCATATAATCATCAGGAATAGCAGATCTCCTTTGTATTTGAGATCTTCTTAATGCTGGTTCCTGTGGTGCTTCATTACTATTTTCATTGGCGATGATCTCATAATGGAGTTGTTGATCATTTATTGGATTTTCTTCATTGTTCGACGGTTCAACAATGGAGAGATTCCCAATACTTTTCGGAATAGGGTTAAAAGGGACGGGTACCCTTATTTCCTTTGTGATCACATCACGAATTTTATCACTCCCACTGATTTCGCCATTCTCATAGAGTATAGCATTACCGGTTTCAACAATTCTCGTAATATTGTTAGGACAATAAAACTATATCCTTTGGATTTTTAAGGTAACCTCAAGTAACCACTAACGCTTTAAATCCAATTTCTTTACTTGTGGATTCTAAATTTAGCCTCATTGGACATCCCCATATTTGGAGATGATTCAAATGAGGTTTCCACCCTTTCCACCGCTCAAAAGGTGTCTTTGGAACCGCTTTATCGGGAACCTTATTAGCAATATAATCACCATGCAGAAAGCATCCATCCACATTGATATAGGCAAGTCACTATGACTCATTATAGATCTAACCATTTTCATATATGCACGATTACGCGCTTTTCACATACACCATTCCGCCATGGAGATCCAGGCGTTGTGTATTGAGCAATAATTCCAGCTTTTGGAGAATTTTTGCAAAAAGTCCAGGATGTTGTGTCCTGCTTTCGTCATACATTCCATAAAATTCACCACATTTATCCAACCTTATGATTTTCACCTTTCTATCTTGTTGCCTCTAGACTTCAGTTATGAACATTTGTAAAGTGTCCACAGATTAAGATTTGTCATGCAACAAGTATAGATAACAATAATGTGAATAATCATCGATAAAGTGATGAAATACTTTTCTCCTCCAAAGGTGATATCATCAAAAGGTCCACAAATATCTATATCGATTATTTTAATAAGCTGGGTACTTCTTGTGGCTAAATTGAGATACAAAATATTTAATGAGGCTAAGTTAAACAACACTTGCATAAGAGTAGTAGTATACACAAGAAAATAAGGTGCTCCTGTGGTAGTCACCATAAATTCTACACTTAATGTCATGATACTCGCACATAATCGAGTGATATTTTTGTAAAGAAGATTTAATAAGGTATCTGTGGATATCCTTGACCTTCGTAATATACACTCAATATATCTTTTGTTGTGAAGGTAAGATAATTTTCAACAAAGAGAACATCAAGATAAATTTTATAATCATCAATCAAAATCCTAGAATCCATGTTATTATCTAGAGTTTTGAACAAATTAAGAGGGCCCCTTTGCCAATCATTTGAACTTATGTGGCTACACTTAAAAGCTAACAACTTAATACAGCATAAAAGTTGCTTATACCAACTAACTAGGGTCAATTCCCAATGTAATCCTTAATTTGACATATCTCATAATTTGAACCATTTGTCAATTTAACTGAATATCAATAAAATTTTCAATCACCTCACATAATGTGATAAAACATCCATGCATCATCATGTTAAGTCTTTGTGGCAATACCCAACACTTGACACCATTGACATTCAAGTATCGGCAATCATATAGAGGTCAACTAAACATTATGTTGACATAAACATGGCAATGTAATACTTAAGTATGGTTCAAATATATATGTCTGTTGCCTTACTAAACTTACAAAATAAATATGTCACGATCTAATCACTAAACATAATGTGAATAGTCGTCATATGCGGAAGAAATCATCAGGATCGTTTCCTACATCCATTGTTATTCGACTACGTCTCCGTTGTTGCCGTCTTGATGAGAGGATTCCGACATCTCTCTCCTGCCTACAACCGTTATATGTCGGTTTTTTTCGTATGCTTTATGATGGAGTAAAGCATTGCTTTATATAGGCGGAGAGAGGGCCGAAACCGAATGACTTAGTGTTTAGCTTTAATCTCACCGTCCATCAAAGCCGAGTTTTAATCGGATTAAAACTCCTTTTAAATAACCAATAAATAATAAATAAGATATTTCCTAAGTGAAACGAATTTCCTATAAGCACCACTATTACGGGAAGGAAATTAATCGCCAATAAAAGCCACGACATAATTATTCTTACATAATTAGAGAAGTTAAGTCCCTTATCTCTCGTGTTTTAGCTTTTGCATTATCCTACCCTTCAATATATAGGCCAGAGTATGAACTTGGTTGGTTAGACACTGTATGACTTCTTTGCTAGAAAACTTTGTTATCTCTTGTTTGTTGGATCGACTCATTTCATCGATCCTTGAATTATTTCAAGAATGAGGAGAAAGTTGTAACTAGGAGACTTTTATTTAATTGCTACGTACCTAGCTTTAATGAAACTTCTTTCGTTTCTGAAAAAAAATAAACATTAAAATATCATTTCATATGAGTAACATGCGAGACACTGGAAAACAAAAAATGCAATACAGAATATCTCATGCATTGAATGAGAAAGAGACCTGTTATAGTAAAGTCTCCCCCATTTCTTGCCTTGAAAATAGCATTATCTTTTGATTTTAAAGCCGCACTGTTACGATATACTATTTACAATATAAATTATGGCTCAATATTGTTCTGTGTCTGTCAGAGGCAAAGACCACAAGGGGAAATTGTTACCGGCATTTTCCGTTATGTATCGATCTGTTTGCACACGAAAACTCTTCAAATAAGAATTTCCCGAACAAAAGAGCGGCGGGATTGTTGCTGTATCGTATCATACTACCTTAAAAGGGAAGAACAAAAATTAGAAATTTCATTTATGAAATAATTAAGGGTGCCTTTCGCAGGGAACTTCTGCCGTAGAGATTCTCTATTAACGGAGTCCGGGATGATCAGAATGCATAAACAAACAAAATAATTTTGTTTTTTTTCACACCGATATGATATCCGACGATTCTACCTAATAGAAATTTCATGCATCATAATGTTCTGCCTTTGAATTCTACATCCATTAAAGGTGTCTCTCATCCCGTATCTATGATATCTACTCTATCCCTTTTAAAATAACCGATGAAATTGAGAAAAACACATATTAAAAATGTGAGTGAATACTTTAACTTTTGCACCAAAATGACTATAAAAAAAACATCGACTATAACTAATGTAATGTCCTTTTCATTATCTCACTCGTTGATAAATAAAAGTATATATAGGAAAGAACAATAAATAGTACTTTGAAAATTAAACTCAAACTCGTTGATAAATAAAAGTATATATAGGAAAGAACAATAAATAGTACTTTGAAAATTAAACTCAAACAGATAGAGTGAAACAATTTTTTGTGTGTGGCAATTTTATCAATTAACTAGGAACAAAGGGAGTATTTGATACGAATACAATACAATTTTTTTCGAACCACATTCGAATGTTCGTCTCATCTCCTTCCATATGTTTTATCGATTTTTATTTCATTTCATCATTTTCTAACGGTAACGATAATAAACATTTTTCATTCCGTTAGAATAAAATTTCATTACATTTAATCATCTTATAATCATGTTCAAACATTAGAGTATTATAAAAATAATCATCACATTTCATTTTATTAATGCGAATCAAACATGTAATGCTAAGATGATATATAACGTATTAGAACTTAGAAGCATTTATATATATATACACAACACAACTATGGGAGGCACAATAGAACTGATATTCTCAATAAGAATCAAGTTGACTACGTACTAAATGAAAACTATAAATGTTAGTATTATTTATTTTTTTGGAAAGAAAACTATAAATGTTAAACAGTTTGACTGATTTATTAATTTCTTTAGTTATAGTTTAGAATGAAAATACGACTTTAATTCGTTCAAACTCCATTTTAAAAGGACATCAAATGCAAAAGCATACTACTCCGCTACTAATTATCATTTTCTTGTCTTTAATTGCCGCTACTAATTAAGATGACATAATAAAAAAATAAACTTTATTTACATTAGAAAAATATACAATTAAAAAAATGTTGTTAATATATTCAGAATAAATGAGAATCTCCTTACGTTTTGAAATGACCATGAATCTACCCTTCTAATCTGCCAAGTAAATTTTTTTTTTATGAAGAAAATATGCCAAGAAATCTGACGCCACTAATTTTAAGACATATCTATGATTCTAAAATCCTATTGGTAAAAATACATTGAGTCATATTTTATCCATGACGAATTTAAATTTTAGTAGTGCTATGTCGTAATAATATAATCATACTTTTATTATTGATTATTGTATAAAAATATTGATTAGTACTGCTTCCATCCTAAAACGTAAAAGCATTTAGTTTTTTTGATTTTACCCTCTGCTTATTATATACTCACTCAATTTTTATTACTTTACATTAATTTAGAGTTTTTAATCAAAATGAATGACATTTATTTAATTTAACCTATTGTTTTTAATGTGTATAAAAAATTCCAAACGGATTTATATTTTGGGACAGCCTAATTTCTTTTCCAAAATTGTGATCCGACAGGGTGACGAGTCAAATGCAGTGATGATGCTAACAATAAAGTCTATGCATTCATGCAGACACAGAGCACCTTTCGTGGCAACAATTTCTGTAATAAAAAGGGGTATATGGTTCTTGTTTTCCTTCCCCATTTAGTCCACCACCCCCTTCACTCTGCCTTCTCTTTCTTCTATTTCCCCCCAACCCCAATGGATTCCTCAGTACAACCATCAAGCATTGTCCATTTGCAAACTCGTTTTACAATCAAAACCAAGAATCTGTCTTACACTTTGTCACCAATCAAATATGATTACTTCAATTGGGATTCATGGCAGGAAGATGGTTCTTATAACGTTAATCAGCAGCAGGAGGTTAAGTACATTTTGAGAAATGTTAATTGCGAAGTTAAACCAGGTGAGATGACAGCCATTGCTGGACCAAGTGGAGCAGGGAAAACGACGTTGTTGGAGATTCTTGCTGGATCAATTCCTCAATGCAGAGTTATTGGTAAAGTTGTTGTGAATGATGAGCCGGTGAATTCTGCGTATTTTCGGAAACTTACGGGTTATGTTAGACAAGATGAAGCCCTGTTTCCATTGCTTACTGTTGAAGAGACACTCATGTATAGTGCTCGTCTCAGGCTCCAGGCAAGCACCATTCTTTTCTTTTTAGTTTTGATTTTATGCCACTTTTCAGAGCATTTTGCAGCAAATACTGTAAAATAAACCAGTATAATTCACCAAAAATCATCTGTAATTCAACAGGTTTCACACTCAAATCTCTGAAATTTAGAATCTTTGCTGCTTGTAACGCATAAAGTAAAGAATCCGTGTTTAAACTATGGGCCGTACAGATTCTGATGCAGTTTATCATGAATATAGAGATTCTGATTTTTGAGTACAATGGCGAATCAAGAAATATTTTTTCAACGTATGTAATTTTTCTTTTTTTCAGGGGGTCCATAACTTAGATCCGCCACTGTTTGAATATGACGGACGGGTAAAATAAAAAATATGTTAAAAGATTGATGCAAGTGTTCTTACACCATTTTAATTTAGTATTGTCTGCATTTTTTTAATGAGTTTATGCCACTAAAAATGGCTTATGAATTCACCTCTAATTGTAGGGAGGAAACAAAGAGGTGAAAGGAAGAGTTGACAAGTTGTTGAAGGAGCTATGGCTTGACAACATTGCTAGTGTGCGAATTGGCAGTGAATCAAAAAGAGGAATTTCAGGTGGGGAGAAACGTCGAGTATCGATCGGTGCAGAATTAGTCCATAATCCTGCAATTGTTTTGATTGATGAACCAACATCAGGGCTTGATTCTGCATCAGCTTTTCAAGTGATGTTAATGCTGAAATCCTTGGCTAAAAATCATGGTAAAACGATCATTCTAAGTATTCATCAACCTGGCTATCGGATTCTTGAATTGATTGACAAAGTTGTCCTCTTATCTGATGGCTTTGTTCTTCACAATGGATCTTTGTCCATGCTAGAGGACAAACTCAACGCCGTAGGCCATTTCATTCCTCATGGTGTCAATGTTCTTGAATTTGCAATTGATGTCTCAGAAAGTTTGTTTATGGGAGAAAGTGATATTGAAAGTTGTGAGACAGAGGGAGAAAACACGCCGACAGAAGATTCAATATCGAATGTTTCTGGTGAGGAAAAACGAACCAGATACCCCAATTCGATGTTTAAGGAGGTTATGATATTGGCTCAAAGATTCTCCAAGAATATCTTCAGAACCAAAGAGCTTTTCGCAGCAAGGACAATTCAAGCATTTCTTGCAGGGATATTATTAGGGACAATCTTCTTAAAGACGTATAGTAATTCCAACAACTCAAAGATGCAGAGCCAAATGGGGTTTTTCGCATTTAGTTTGGCCTTCTTGTTGTCCTCCACAACAGAAGCTCTCCCAATTTTCTTGGAAGAAAGGAGAATCTTAATGAGAGAAACATCATGGGGTGCCTACAGAATCTCGTCTTACATAATCGCTAACACGATCATCTTTCTTCCTTTCCTTTTATTGGTGGCTCTTCTCTTCTCTACACCGGTGTATTGGCTTGTAGGATTGAGAAAAGACATTGATGGATTTCTGTTTTTCTCTTTAGTGGCATGGATGGTTGTCGCGACGTCCAACTCTTTCGTCGCGTGTTTTAGTGCATTAGTACCTAACTACATATCTGGGATGTCTGTAATTGCAGCAATAATGGGATCATTCTTCCTCTTCTCAGGCTACTTCATATCCCAGGAGGACACACCAGTCTGCTGGAGGTTCATGCATTACCTGAGTTTGTTCAAGTACCCGTTTGAAAGTTTTCTGATAAACGAGTTTGGAGGAGAAAAGAGAAGAAGAAAATGTGTTGAAGGTGCTGGTGGGATCTGTCTAGTTAACGCAGAAGCGTTTCTATCGAAGCTGGGCATAGATGAATCAAAGAAATGGAATAACTTGGCGATTATGTTGGGTTTTATCATAGGTTACAGGTTTGTTTGTTTCTTGATTCTTTGGTTCAGATGTTATAGAAAAGAAATTAGGAAGATGTTGAAGAAAAAGCTCTGATTTGAAGTATGCATTTTAATAAGTGTATTAGCAAAAGACAATAATTGTCAAGGAAAATGACTAAGCATATCATGTACTTGTGAGATTTCATCAAGCAAAAGCTAAACTAAGCATATGAACTAACAATGCTATACATTGTCCATAACCAACAATCATCAAAAGCGGTACAAACTGCACTTAAAATTTTTTTTTTTTTTTTCTTTTCTTTTTCAGATTCATATCAACAAGTGAACTCGCTTAATACAAAGATCCCTATTAAAACACTAAAACCATCCACAAATTAAAGTAATCCGAGAAAAAGAAATGACATCCCTAACAATCATTTCATCAAACAGATTGAAAGCATCGGGGGCACTCTCTTGCATTTAGCATAAAAATTCATAAGGTAAATTTATCATGATCACAAATTTTAGCTTGGCAGTTAAATCGACTTTCAAAACGGAACACTCTTAATTAACAAAAAGGCATTTTTCGCATCTTAACAAGCATATCAGTTCTCGTGGTGTAGTTGGTTATCACGTCAGTCTAACACACTGAAGGTCTCCGGTTCGAGTCCAGGCGAGAACATTTTTCTCTTTCTTTTTTTCAACATCTATTCGTTTCCATTTTCCTTCCCTGTTTAGCAATTCAAACCTGGCCGAATGAACGCTACGTACTACTGCGTAATCTGATAACATGAAAAGCTATTTGCAACGACATGGGAAGATATCTGAAAAGTTTCTCTTTAATTTGAAGAAATGCTAATAAATAAAATAAGTATCTCCAACGAAAGAGATGATACTAAAGGTGTTTGATGAAGTCCTCAAAAAGAGACTTCACTTATTCTTTTGGTGCTTCAGTGTAAAAACATAGTTGCTCTTACTTCATCTGTCTATGTATCATCATTTTTAACTAGTCTTGCAATAAAGAGATCCTCATTCATAGATCTTCAGGCTTTTCTGGTTCAACCTAATTATGTCCTTTAGATCAATACCACAAAATCTCCTCTCTGATCGATGATGGACTAATGCAGCATGTTAATGAATGATGTAACAGAGTATTTTCGTCTTTTCTCGTTAGGCCGCCTGTATTGATGAATCCTAACAATAGGAAGACGGTAAAGAGTTCAATGCCATAATCATGTGTCAGTTCATGATGCAATTAAGCAACTCATAACTATTTTGTTTTATGATCATGCTACAGCACAAGCTTGCTTTTTTTTTCTTTTTTTTTTTAATGCCCCGGTATCCGGAACCAACTGGTCAGATAATCCGGAGTTATGTCCGGATCGTGCCTGCAGAGTCTGACTCTTACTCAGCGGTAAGGTCTAGGCAAGATCTCTTTCAACATGACAACTCAAAAGAGAATCGAACTTATGACATCTTTAGGCATTCTCAAGTCACTTAACACTTGAATCAAAGTGCTTGATTGTTACAACACAAGCTTTATAGCTCAGCAAAATATGTTTTACCCATATTGCCTAAGTACGTACTTTATGCTTACAATCATTCATTCATTCCTTTTTTCCAACCGCGGCAAACAACCATAAAAGGAATGTATATGCATTCTTCTTCTTTTTATTTTATTTTAAGGAGGAATGAGACTTACTACGCCAAATCATTGATGTTTGTCTGAATTACATAAAATGGCAACATAGAGTCCAATGCTTTTTTTTTTTTTTGAAAGGAGTCCAATGCTTTTAGGCCCACCAAATTTAGACATTCTTTTGCCAAAAAGTGAGTTGAGATATTGTCTCTTCTCTCCACAAAAAAAAAAAAAAAATGAAAAAAAAGAAATGAAAAATGGAAGGATTTTATGCCCATCATCTAAAAAGCAACCGAGAGTATTCCGTTACATTACTAGATAACTTTTGGTAAATACTAAGTGAATCGCTTTCGAAGAAAATAACATTGGAGAGACTCTAGATATATAGAAGCTAAAGAGAAAGGGGTAAAATAAAGGCCATGACCCAAAATTTTTGTAGACAAAGATTTCTATATTTATGATATGGCATTCAAAGACCCCAAAAAATAAGGCCACTACGTAGGCTCTTAGTGAGTTTCAAGCCAAACCGCCATTAATAGCTAAAGGAGCATTCCTATCCTATGTTCTACAAGTGTCCTATGATTATCGCCTTATTAAGCCACGAGTCACGACTGCTCTATAGTGGCCTTGTAACTGCTCCACAACATCCGTCTCACTACTTCGGCGCATAATAACTCATTATCCCATGATGGAACACTATATAAACGAGTCACTTTCCTCGATCACAAGGTACACCCATGATACATTAAAATTACGCTCATACTACATTTAAAGCTCATGGATTTATAGAAATTCTGTTATCATCATCATCATCAAGTGTCCTACAAAGGCAAGTTTCGAGACCTCTCAATTAAGTCTAAAGGCCATTTGGAAATGAAACAGAATAAACAAATAAAGAACACTAGTGGCATTATTAAGGTATAATGATATAATATTTTTATTGATTTGATGAATGATTTGGTACAAGAATACAGGGAAATATATATAGCAATATACAACTTAGCTTAACAAGAAAAGTAAAAGAGCTAAGCTAAATGAATCGAGCCATATCTATGAACTTGTTGTAACACCCCGGCAATCCCATGGGCACGGGTGAACATGGAGATTGGTCTTCAAATCTTTGAAAGCGAGGTTGGCGAAGAGGTTTAGTAAGAATGTCCGCAAGTTGATCGGTGGTGCTGATGTAGCCAACCCGAAGCACTTTCCGAGCCACAAGTTCACGAACATGATGAACATCTATCTCAATGTGTTTGGTGCGGGAATGGAAAACCGGATTGGCAGCAAGATAAGTGGCTCCAACATTATCACACCAGAGTATGGGTGAAACAGCACGAGAAAGCGGGAGCTCACGAAGAAGGGAGAGAAGCCATTGGACCTCGATGGCAATTGTAGATCTGACCTTATATTGACCTCGATTGCTACTTTTGGCAATGATGAATTTGTTGCTTGCAGGACCAGCTGATAAGATTAGAACCAAGAAAGATACAATAGCCGCCAATAGAACGGCGATCATCAGGATCAGAGGCCCAATCCGAGTCGGAAAACGCATGAAGTTGAGTACCCGGCCGAGAAGAGAAAATGAGCCCATCGGTGGAAGTGCCCCTAAGATAGCGTAGAATGCGCTTTGATGTACCGCCAATGGTCAACTGTAGGGGAATGCATGTACTTACTCACTTTGTGGATGGCAAAAGCAATATCTGGTCGTGTATAAGCCAAGTACTGGAGCCCACCAACAATCATACGATACAACTGGGGATTGTCAAAGGGTTGACCCTGATTGCGAGAGAGCGGAGGAGAGGAAGCCATGGGAGTGGCACAGGGCTTGGAATCTTGCATGCCAGACTTGACTAATAAATCAGCCGTGTATTTAGCCTGGGAAAGATGGAGCCCAGCCTGAGTACGAGTGACTTCAATGCCCAGAAAATAAGAGAGGTCACCCAGATCATTGACCGGGAAAGTGGCAGAGAGAGAGGAGAGAAGCCACTGAAGTGCCACTGAAGTAGAACCGGTAATAATAATATCGTCGACGTAGATAAGCATGAGAATATAAGTGCCATGACTATGATAAATATATAGAGATGAGTCCGCTGAGTAGGGACGAAAACCAAGAGTGGCCAAGAACTGAGTAAGACGAGAAAACCATGCCCGAGGGGCTTGCTTTAGGCCATACAAACTGCGATTAAGCTTGCACACATGATGCGGGAAGGCAGGATGAATATATCCTGGAGGCTGCTGCATGTAAACAATATCATCCAAGTAACCATGTAAAAATGCATTCTGTATATCGAGTCTTTGAACGGGGCGCTTAAAATCGCAAGGCAAGAGATAAAACAGTGCGAATAGTGACAGGTTTAACCACAGGACTAAATGTTTCATGAAAGTCTACACCCGAAGTCTGGTGAAATCCTTTTGCAACAAGACGAGCCTTGTATCGCTCGATGTGGCCCTGAGAATTACGTTTAATACGAAATACCCATTTGCACCCAATGACATTAGCGGAGGGAGGGGGAGGAACCAGTGTCCAAGTTTGGTTATTTAAAAGAGCCGTGAACTCATCACGCATGGCTTGACGCCATTCAGGAAAGCGGGAAGCCTCGGTGTAGTTGTTAGGTTCAATGGCGAAAGGAGAGGTGTCGAGATTGTGAACACGCTGAGGCGGCGAGGACACAAAATCATCGGGAAGCGTTTTGGGTTTAAGTGAGTAGGTGCGGGAACGTGTAGTCATTCGGTGGGCTGGTGGATCATGCACAACAGGGTCGGGCTGAGGCGCTGTTGGGCTAGGAGAGGGTGAATGGGCCGGGCTCGTTTCAGGTGGGGTAGGAGGAGTTGAATTTGGTTAAAGGAGAGGAGAAGAGAATTTTGGGGACAGCTTGGGAAGTTGTGGGATGGGCCTGGGAAATGATATGTGAAAGTGATGGTAGGAGGACGCTAGCAGGTGTATAGTGTGGCTGGGAATTAGCTGGAGAGGCATAAGGAAAAATACTCTCGTCAAACACCACATGACGGGAAATAAATATACGCCCGGAGGAAAGATCAAGGCATTTGTAACCACCATGTTCATCATTATAACCAATAAAAATGCAAGACTTAGACCGAAAAGCAGTTTTGGTATTATTGTACGGTCGCAAGTAAGGCCAACATACACAACCAAAAAAATTTAGGAAACTATAATCAAGCCGGCGATGATAAATAAGCTCGTAAGGGCACTTGTAGTGTAGTACCTGGGATGGCATACGGTTTATGAGAAAAACTGCAGTAGTAAATGCATCCTCCCAATATTTGAGAGGCAAGTGAGAGTGAGCAAGTAAAGCCAGCCATGTTTCAACAATGTGACGATGTCGACGTTCAACTGCACCAATTTGCTCATGAGTGTGAGCACACGCAACCGTATGAGAGATGCCAGTGCGAGAAAAATAATCTTTTAGCTTACTATATTCAGTGCCACGGTCAGTTTGAATAGCCTTAATTTTTGCATTAAATAAACGTTCAACGCACGATTGAAATTTATAAAAAATATTCTCAACATTAGATTTCAAAATAACAGGATAAAGCCAAATGAATTTCGTACAGTCATCAACAAAACAAACATAGTATCTCGAGCCATAAATTGAAGTCTCGGCATATGGCCCCCAAACATCCGAATAGATTAAGTCTAAAGGGTTGGACGAAGTAAAAGACGTAGTAGATAAAGGTAAACGATGACTCTTAGCGAGTTGACAATCAGAACAAATGAAAGAGGGGGAATTACGGGGAGGAGGGATGTTTAACTGACGAAGGACAATATTAGTAATACGCGTGGAGCAGTGACCAAGACGGCGATGCCGGGAAGAGACAGGAGCATGAGTAGCGGAGCAGGAGGGACCGGTGGTGAAAGGACGGGTGAAGTGATATAGGCCATCTTTGACATAGCCTCTAAGACGGACCTGGCCCGAGTAATCCTTCACAAGGAAATACGAGGAGTGAAATTCAAAATAAACATTATTATCACGAGCAAAGTGCTGAACAGAAAGTAAATTTTGTTGAAGAGCAGGAGCAAGAAGAACATCACGTAGGATAAATGTTGAGGAGGGGGTAGCAAAATTAATAGTACCAACATGGGAGATATTCATACCATGACCATTACTGGCACGAATTTGATCGTCACCGGCGTAGGGCAGGTGGTGAGTTGAAGTTCGAGGTGGTTGGGCGCCATATGGTGACTAGCACTGGTGTCAGGAAGCCAGGAGGAGGAATCGAATGAGGTACCTGCAAAATTAGAAGAGGGTGGACGAGGAGGAGGAGAAGGGTTATAATTCAAATCGAACACTGCATCAAAGATGTATGAACAGTGTGACCGAATCGGTTGCATAATTGACATTGTAGGGATGGGGCGGGTGATTTGAAGGATGCCGGGAATAATATATAAGGTCGTTGTTGATGGTAGTTCGGCCTTGAACCTTGCGAACGACCACGACCACGCCCATGATTATTATTATTATTTTGGTTGTTGCCACGCCACGATTGGAAGAGGGCCTAGATGCGTAATTGGCGATTGAGCAACACCGGGCGCGGGCAAAGAATGTGTAGTAGGAGGAGCGAGCCGCATGATGGTCAATTCGAGCTTCCATGGTCGGGAGCATGGAAAATAGTTCTTCGACGGTGAGATCAGTACGGGTAGAAACCATGGCGACAAGAGCATCATATTCGCGTCCCAAACCAGCGAGCACATAATTAATAATATCATCAGAATTTAAAGGTTGACTGGCGAGAGCGAGCTCGTCGGTAAGTGATGTATTATTTTTATATGATTAAAAATATGTTATATTATTATGTTTTATCAACAAATTCTATATAAAATATATGAAATTATGGTATAAAGTGTTAGTCTTTATAATTTAGAGTGTTTAGTAATAATAATAATAAAAAGTTGTAATTTTGTACCGATTTTAGTAAATCGGAGTGTCGTGTCAGATTTACGTGGGTATTTGTGATGTTTTATTGCAGATTTATAAACCAAGACCCCGAGAATCGACATTTTGAAGTTTAATCATATCTCTGGAATGATTTAGAAAGTGCCACGAGTTTAAATGGTCAATTGAATAGCTTAAGTGGACAAGTAGCCAATCAATCCGGATAAGTAATAATAGAGAAATATCTTCGACAAACGAATGGCTCATCAAAATGATATTTTCAGAAAAAGTGTTCTTCACAAAAGTTGTAGATTTTTCCAAGAGTGTTCCAATGCAATTTGAATTATGAAGATTGGAGGTCTAGAACTTAAACAGTGATCAAGTGGCTAATCGACTTGGATTAAGAAAAAATCCCGTAAAAGCTTCGGAGGAACACGAGGTCATCAAAAAAGCGTTATCTGGAGAAGAGTCCTTCATGAAAGTTGTAGAGTTTCTCGAGATCTTAATTTTGGCATTTCGTTTTGCGATTTTTGGAGGTCCGTAACTCGAGATATGAATTTTACAAGTTATATATAATTATATATATATAAATATCTCATACCGCATATGCTGATTACTTAAGAAGGTGGAAGTAATCATTAGTCCGGACCGATCCGCCTAATACCGGACCGGTCCGGCCTTGGAAGTTTTTCCTATATAAAGGAGCTCATTTCAACAATTTCGAGGATGTACCAATATATATATAATATATATATATATATATATCTGCTCCTTCTTCTTTTCTTTTCTTTTCTTTTCTTTTTAGTAGTAAATAAGGCCTTACGCCGTAATAATGTAATATCGTTGTAATGCTCGAGAAAATCTCGGAAGTCGGTTTTGCTAAAGAAGTTGTAATGTCCGGAAAATACGATTTCGAATCAACGCCGTATTCGGGTAACTTTTCTTAAGTATTTATGTTTGTTTTTGTATTTTTCGTTGTTATAATGTTTTTAGGCTAAATATAATATCGCCAAAACTATGTAATCGGTTTTATTTCGATCTTTTAGTTAAAGAAATGTTGTTAAGTTAAAATGACTAAAATTGAGTTAATTGAATCTTTTCTATTTTGATCATATTCAGTATTGACATATTTAATAGATCCGAGGAATTCATAATCTAATTATGAATTGACGCTCGTAGTCGAATTTGAAATAAAAGATAGAAAACCGGAGGGTAAAATTGGCCGTGTGAACAACGTGATAACGGAATCCGATTTCTAACCGGGGTAAATTTGTTTTGGGAGAAATGAATTTTATTATAATTTGTACTCGAGATCGTAATAATGTTAAATCATCAGTTTAATTGAAACTTAAACCGAAAGTTGAATCGTCCGGCTTTGACAACCGGAGCCTTTAAAATAAAATTGACCGCTTGATGAACGGAATGACTCCTTTTATCTAAAGGTAGATTTGTACGGGACTGTTTAGATTAATTAGTTTACCGTATGATTGTGGATCTTGGGTGATGACAATGGACATATGACAATTTCATACGCCGTGTGAGGAGGAATTGTTTACCTCAGAGTGCACCGCTTCACTTACTCAATTGGACCTAAAATAAAAGGAGAGATCGAACACATTTCAATTAATCGAAAAGATCGTATAAACCAATTATATAAGTTTTGGCGCTTCTCTAAAATTAATATCTTGGTACCTATATATTTATATCTATATATATATTTTGCAATTTATGTACATCTATATATATTTATATATATATATATATTATATTAGAATAACTATTAAATTACATATTTATTTTATGTTAACTAGAATAGTAGTGATCTGTGTGATAAAATTGCGATTTAGATCGAGTTAATAACAGCTCTTTGGTGTTTAACCACACGTAAAATAAATTACCAAGTTCCCTGAGGATTCGACACCTGACTCACCATACTAGCACTACAGTTTGACCCGATACACTGTCGGTTAAGGACTGGTATTAGCACTAGAAAAGGCCACGTCAGCACTTTGGCGCCGTTGCCGGGGAACGTCGCTAATTTCTTTTTATGTGTCTATGGTTACTACTTGTATTAGCTTAAAACTCTCGAGAATAAGTCAACACTTTTCTTATCTCATTTCTATTTTTATTTTTCGTTGGTTGTTACCTTTTAAGAAAATTACCAATTTTTACTACTATCAATTTCGTGTTATTTTCTATTTTCGTTAGTTGATGACCAGAGAAGTGGTAAGGCCCTCTCGTTCCTTATAAGCCCGACATAACACTTACGAAAGGCAGTTAAGAGTAGAGAGTAAACGCGGTCATACTAGTCAGGGAAATCCTGGCCAAGAATCATCTTCAAACGTAAATACGAGAAGAATGGTCAAATCGTTGATGAAACACCGAACAAGTATGGAACATGCTCTGTAGGCATGGACAAAACCGTTAACCCTAATAATAATAATAATCGAAATAATCAAAATCGGAACCAGAATAATCGTAATAATCCACCAAACCCGAGACCTATATGTGATCAAACAGAAGAAGAAACCGGACTAATAATCCCATACTTTTACCTAATGAAGGAGCGAATAATTTCAAATTAAGTCTCATCTTTTGGTTTAATTGACGCAAGAGCCCAATTCCTAGGAGAGGATGATGAAGATCCACATCATCATCTCTATCTTTTGAAGAATCGTGCAATCTGACCAAAAGTCAAGGTGCTCATAAGGAATTAACGAGAATGACTATGTTTCCTTTTTCTTTAAAAGGACGAGCCGAGATTGGTTTATGTCTCTTCCACATCATTCACTTACTAGTTGGGAGGAGATTCAAACTGAATTTTCAAACAATATTTCACTCTGACGAAATTTGGAATTAAAAGTCGAGGTTGCTAACTTTAGACAAGGATCTCAAGAAACACTTGGGAATGCGTGGGAAAGGTTTAAAAATTGTTAAGAGCGTGTCCCGATCATGGTTATTCCTTAGATATGCAAATTCAACTCTTCCGTCAGAATTGAGAAAAGACTCACGTGCGGATGTAGATCATGCATGTGGTGGTTCGTTAATGATGAGTGAAGCTCAAACAGCTTTACGATGCTATATAAAAGATTTCCAAAAATAACAGAATGTGGGAAACCGGTTCTAGCACCAGAAAAGTAGCTTTTGCAGGAGAATGTACGTCTAATACGGAAGTTCTAGCACACTTGGAGAATTTGAGTAGGAAATTTGATGGTTTACAACAGAATAAGAACCAAAATTCAGTAAAATAGTACACCAAATGAATACTCAAGTCATGATAATGTGGCATTAGGGAGTGAAGAACCAACAGGATATTCAAGGGAGGAGGTGAGTTTTCTTCAGAAAGATAGGAATTTGAACAATGCATACTCAAACTCATTCAATGCTATTAAGAGATCATCCTACTTATCGATGGTCCGAAAACCCCTAGTAAGCCAGGACAACCGCCATATCCAAATCCCATATAGGAATAATAACCAAGTTTATCAAGAAAGTACATCTAATCGAATTTACAATCATTACCAAGATCCTATCCTCAACATACCACTCAAAGTATACCAAGAACTCAGAGTTCAACTCAACCCGCAGGAAGGAGTTGAAAAATGGGAAAAACTAATGGAAAATATGATGGGTGTGGTATCTACTCAAGCTAAGAATATGGAAACGATGATGACTTCTATTGGTACAAATACTAAAGATATGAGTACAATAAAACATCTATGAGTGGACATGATACCGTAATGAGAACAATAGAAGCCTCATTAAGGAATATGGAAGATCATTTGAGTAGGGAAGGTGAACGTAACAACAGTAGACCCCCAGGAGGATTACCAAGCAACACTGACAGAAACCCAAGAGAGGTAAATGTTGTGGTTACGAGAAGTAGGAAGCTTAGTGGAAGTAATGGAGTAGAAAACTTTGGGAATAATGAAGTAGAAAATGATTTAGATGGAAAGAATGATGAAACTAAAGATAAAGATGAATTCACTGACGAGGAAGAAGAAATTATAGATAATTTCTTGAAAAGAAATAGAAGTTTGGAACCTGAAAATGAAGGTGAAAATTGGGTAAAAATCCCTAGGATTTTGAAAGACCCTATGGATAAAGATTTAAGGAATTTATTCAAGGAACATGTTAGAATAAATGAGAAACAAGAAGAATTGAAAAATCAAGCAGAGATTGATTTAGGGAACAATTTAAAGGAAAAATTCAAGAACTCAAACATGGCGACTAAGTAATACTCAAAGGTTTAAGGAAAAGGAAGAGAGAAATTGACTAAGGAGCCAAAGGTTATAGATTTAGAATCTTTACCCTACCCTCCTAAAGATCAAATCAAAAAGGCAAAAACTGATAAGAAGTATGCTCGTTTCCTTGATACCTTTCGTCATCTTCATGTTAATATCCCTGTTATTGAAGCTCTGATTAATATACTCCGCCTATGGAAAGTTTCAAAGAGATACTATCAAATAAGAAAAACTAGAGGAATACGAGAATATATGCCTAAATGAAGAATGTTCTCGCACTCGCAAAGATAAGTTACCACCTAAACTCGAAAGATCCACGGAAGTTTTACAATTCCATGTGAAATTGGAGGATTTCTTTTTAAGAAAGTCTTATGTGATCTTGAGCTAGTATAAATCTCATGTCTTATGAGGATTATAAAAAGCTAGGCATAGGAAAGCTTACTAAGATCGAAATGACTCGCAAATGGCGAGATAGATCGATTAAGTACCCTAAAGGAATGATTAAGGATGTATTGGTTAAAGTAGACAAATTCTATTTTCCAGTAGATTTTGTAGTTATGGAAATGGAAGAAGGATATTCAGCGCTCTTATTCTAGGTCGTCCATTTCTAGCTACAGGAAGAACTTTAATCGATGTTCATAAAGGAGAATTAATTTTGAGAGTCAATGAAGATGAAGTTGCTTTCAATATTTTTAAAGCTATGAACCATCCATATACATCACGTAATCATGTTCTTTTATAGAAGATATTCATTCCATTTATGATAATCGATTACCAACTTTTGAAGACAAAGTTAGAAGAATGCTTAACTCTGCTCATCTATAAAGAAGATGAGGAAGACATTGAAATGAAAGAGATAATCCTTTCTCTAGATAAAGGAAGCCTTACTTTTAAGCCACCATGGCATAAGTATTTGGAGTTAGAACTAGAAGGACCGGTTCTTAAATCATCAATAGAAGATCCGCCAAAGAATCTGGAATTGAAACCGTTACCTTTAAATCAAATATGTTTTTCTAGAAAGCGATAATCTATTACCGATTATTATATCATCTACTTTACCGAAAGCAAAGCAAGAAGATCAATTAATAAGAATGTTAAGAAAGCATAAGAAAGCTTTTGGATGGACAAATTGCCGATATTCGAGGTATTAGCCCGAGATTTGTGTTCATAAGATAATTTCGAAAGAGGATGCTAAACCTTGTATTCAACTACCGCAACGCCGCCTCAACCCGAATTTACGATTAATCGTCAAGAAAGAGGTCATTAAGCTATTAGAAATGGGAATAATCTTTCCTATATCGATAGTGAACGGGTTAGTCCAACTCAAGTTGTACCAAAGAAAGGAGGTTTCACAAAGTGAAAGAGAATGATAAGAATGAATGGATTCCAACAAGGAAATTACAGGATATCGAATGTGCATTGATTTTAGAAAACTAAATGATCATACTAAGAAAGATCATCATCCACTTCCATTTATAGTTCAAATGTTGGAACGTTTAAGTGGTCATAAGTATTCTTGTTTCTTAGATGGTTATCAGGTTATTTGAGATCTTCATTGCAAAGCAGGAGATAGAGAAAAGACTACTTTCACATGTCCTTATGGAACTTTCGCATATATAAAAGAATGCCGTTTGGTTTATGTAATGCTCCTGCCACGTTTCAAAGATGTATGATGTCTATATTTTACGATATGGTTGAGAAATTCTTAGAAATTTTTATGGATGACTTTAGTGTTTATGGAGATTCTTTTGGTAAGTGTTTGTCGACTTAGAAAGAGTTTTACAACGTTGTGAGGATACCAATTTAGTTCTAAACTCGGGAAAAATGTCATTTAATGGTATCGGAAGGAATTGTTTTAGGTCATAGAATCTCGAAATAGAATTGAAGTTGATAAAGCTAAAGTCGAGGTGATTGAAAATTACCGCCACCGGTTAATCTAAGGACTCTAAGAGGATTTCTTGGACATGCAGGATTTTATAGGAGATTTATTGCAGATTTTTCAAAGATAGCAAAGCCGTTAAGTCATTTGCTTGAAAAAGAAGTATCTTTTAACTTTGATAGTAAATGTATGGAAGCGTTTAAGACCCCGGAAGCGAAGTTGATTATCGCACCGAGTTTTGGTAGCACCAGATGGAATTTACCTTTGAAATTATGTGTGATGCTAGTGATTTAATTGTAGGAGTCTGTTTTAGGTCAAAGGTACAATAGAATTCTCAAAGCTATTTACTATGCATCCCACACATTAAACGCAACTCAACTAAATTATGCAACTCTGAGTAAAAGGAACTGCTTGGTGTGATTTTTGCCTTAGATAAGTTTAGATCATATATTGTCGGTTCTAAGGTAATAGTCTCACATGCACCATTCAACTCAAGTATTTCTTGAGTAAGAAGGATGCAAAACCACGCCTTCTTAGATGGATTCTCCTACTACAAGAATTTGATATTGAAATTAAAGATAAAAAGGAAGTGAAAACGTAGTAGCAGCATCACCCAAGTAGAATGGAGACTCGAGGAAGAGATAGGGAATGAAATTAAAGATTCATTTCTGATGAACAACTATTTAGAATAGATACTCCTTCAACCATGCAATTATTAAAAATAGGATTCCTCTAAGGAAATCTCACCTTGGTTTGGAGATATCATTAATTACTTAACTGTGATTATATTCCGCCTCATTGGACTTGGCAAATGTAAAAGAAATTCTTTTATGACTTAAAATTTTATTACTTGGGAGGAACGGACCTTTTCCGTAAATGTTCGATGGGATAATCGGAAAATGTGTGCCTGATAATGAAACTTTAAGTATTTTATCATTTTGTCATGATCGTGAGGCGAGGAGGTCATCATGGAGGTTGGAAAAGCGCTTTTAAAGTTTTACAATGTGGTTTTTATTGGCCTACATTATATAAAGATGCTTATAAATACGTTAAATCTTGTGAATCTTGTCAAAAATGGGGAAATGTATCTAAAAAACATGAAATGCCTATGCAACCTATTTTAGAATGTGAGTTATTTGATGTTTGGGGTATAGATTTCATGGGACCTTTTCCTATATCGTTTGGAAAAAGATTTATTTCGTAATGGTAGATTATGTTTCAAAATGGGTAGAAAAGTGAAGCTCTTCCCACTAATGATACCAAGGTTGTCATACGATTCCTTAAAAAGAACATATTCACTAGATATGGCATTCCGAGGGCGATCATTAGCGATAGAGGTTCACACTTTTGTAATAGACCATTTACTAAGTTAATTGAGAAATATGGTGTAACACATAAACTAGGAACGCCCTATCATCCGCAAACCAGTGGTCAGGTAGAGGTGTCAAATAGAGAAATCAAAAGAATCGTGGAAAAAACAGTTGATTCAAATCGTAAAAACTGGGCAATTAAATTAGATGATGCGTTATGGGCGTATAGAACAGCTTTTAAAACACCAATAGGTTGTTCTCCCTATAAGCTAGTCTTTGGTAAGTCTTGTCATCTCCCAGTTGAGTTAGAACACCGAGCCTTCTGGGCTATTAGATTTTTAAATTTCGATCCTAAGGCTGTCGGTGATCATAGATTGCTTCAATTGACAGAACTAGAAGAATTTCGTCTCGATTCTTATGAAAATGCTCGAATCTACAAGGAACGCACGAAGTCCTTCCATGATAAGAGAATCTTTAAGCGTGAGTTCCATGTAGGTGATCGAGTGCTTTTGTACAATTCACGTTTAAAGTTGTTTCCAGGTAAGCTTAAATCAAGATGGACAGGTCCATTTAAAGTAACACGGGTTTACAAAAGCTGAGTCGTTGGACTAATCGATGGAAATACAACTTTTATAGCCAATGGACATAGAGTAAAGTTATTTATAGAAGGAGAAGGAATCCCAATCGAAAGAAGAAATAATGCTACTCTTGATTGATCCCCGACCTCGACAAAAAAAAAAGCAAAAAAAAAAAAAAAAAAAAAACTAAAAAGCGAGAGAAACTGAATCACCAAATACCAAAGTGCTATCTATCTTTACTCTACTTTTTCGTAATTTTAATTATGTTTAAACTTTTTTCGCTTTTACCGGATAGACGTAAAAGAACTGGATGTCTTTTTAGATAGAATAGGAGTTTTATTTTACTTTTGAAATTAGGCCTTGATAAAGATGTCGCGTTTTTATGAAGCTTTAGTTTTTGAACAAAACAAGAAATTGTTGAGAGAGATTAGATTAAGAGAAGTATGTAATGGGACATCAAGAAGTGCGATAAAAAAGAAGGGCAAAGTTTCTAATGAGAGATGCAGAATCTGTGGAAAAAGTGAACATGTTGGACGTGTGGGAAAAACACAACCAGATCCCGGGATGAGTGTTTGAGTATTGTTAGGAAGGAGCGATTAGGTGGTTATCCGAAAATCGATGGAATTCGAGAGATAATTCAAATGCCTCATTTTTAGGAGTTAGGTTGATCGGCGTTATATCGTAACTTTGGAGGATTTAGAAATCGAAGAATCGTGAACCCTTAAGTTCGAGTCTTTTATTTTATTTTATAAAATTTTAGATAACCGAGAATTTCATAAAATTGGATCTTTATAAAATTTGAGGAGTTTTATAAAAGTTTTATAAAAGTTTTTTTTTAGATGTTTTATAAGAGTTGATATAAATTTATTAAATTTTTATAAGCTTTTTATTAAAGTGTTATAAGGATTTTATTAAATTTTTAGAAATTGTTATGAAATTATAAAAGTTCCTTCAAATTTTATTTTATAAACTTATTTTTAAGACTTTAATTAAGTTTTATTAGAATTTGTATAAGTTTTATTCAAAAATCACAAAAAAAAAAAAAAAAAAAACAGAAAAAATTGTTCACGGACCGATCCGCCTTAATACTGGGACCGTCCGGGTCCAAAACATAAAGCAGGCAGGGGACCATTCTTTTCTTCTTCTTCTTCTTCCTAATTTTTTCTAATAATGTACAGCACTCCCACACCCAAACCCCACATTACGATTTTTTTAATTCCTTCCACAAAATTCATCTCACACTACACCACTACTTGATTTCTTCTCATTATCATCTCTCTCTTCAACACAAAGTGGAAAATTCAAAAAAGGGTCAAGAACAAGCTCCATTCATTCCAAGCGACTTTAACACTTTTCCGGCCTACTTTTCAACGCGTTTTTACACTATAAGGTATAATCTAGTTTATTTAGTTGTTAATTTTGTATTTTTCATAATTTTTAGATTAATTTCAACTGTTTTGATTTTTGAATGTGTTGTGACATTGTTATTTTTTTTTGTTGTTTTTGTTGTTGTTTTTGTTGATTGGCATTACCAATATCGTAGAATGGCCGAGTCGAAAGTACTAGAGTCTCTAGAAAGAGAAAATCAAAATTCCAATTTCAACTCCCGTCAGAGGTACGATGAATTTTATCACCTGAAGAGGAATCTGTAAGTTTTGAAAGAACCGCATCACCTGAGGCTAAGAAAGCGTATGCAAAAATTTATAGTAAGTGTGATGTTTTGGTTGAAAAAGGTTTAGATTTGGATGACTTAGGTGATGAAGTCAAAAATATCTTTTAAGACGTCGGTTGGTTAGATTTAGCGACGTGAAGGGAAGGTGAGATTAACACGACTATAGTAGTCGAGTTTTATTCGGTTTTATCTACTATGTCGAAGAACGACTTACTCAATGGAGCTGTGACTTTACGAGCTAGAAATATTCCTTTTAACCCTGCCGTCATTAATGCAATTTTAGGAGTTGAGTTTTTTCCGATGAGGAGGATTATAGGGTAGTCTATAATTTAGATGATCCTCGCTAGTTTTGAGCAGATCGCCCGAGAGCCAGATCGCTTTTTGACCCGACCGCGGTGTGGGTTGAAAATCGGTTTAATTACGGGAGCTGCTTTTAGAGGTTTAAAGGCGATTAAAAGATTTATTAGCCATAATCTCTATCCTTCTCGTAAACACACCGCTTTTGGAAAGGAAGATGTATGTATTGCCTGGCTATGGTAAATGATGTTAGAGTGGATGTTGGAAAGGTCATGTTTAAGAGGATTTTTGAGAGTATTGTCATCGCTGCACCAGTGGAGTCATCTTTACTTCCCTTGTTTTATCTCTCGATTTATGTCGTAGGTTGGGAGTACCATTCCCGCCTAATGACAAGTTATCTCTCGGCCGATGGAAATCTGATTGGACCTAGTTTGACTAGTCTTCCGGATGGTAGTATTAGCTCTTTGCTTGTGAGACGTCAAACTCGGCCCACCCACCGATTTTACATCTTCTTCTTTTCCATCTTTTTCTAGTCACCTCAACAAACTCCTTTCTCCAACACTATCACATATGACATGTTTCAATCTTTAGTGACGATGTTGCGGCGTGGTCAAGCCAATGTGGCTTTATTCATTGAGAGTACTAGCAAGTGGTGTGATGATATTCGTAGAGGTTTAAGAAGAACGAGCGGTTGCTTCGTAATCCTACTTTTGATGATCCCGCCTATCCACCTTGTCGATCGATCCATATACCTTACCACGATGGGAAACACCTATTCCACCACAAATGAGCTTTCATCCATCGCCTTATCCTTTTGGAAGCCGATCTAGTAGGCGGTGTATTTTCGACAGTGTGTCGAGAGACCGGCGATGTCGAGTTGGGGAGGATTCACCGAGTTTGCACATGTTACATCCGGCATGAGTTCGATGGGTCTTGATAGTTCGATCAGGACCACGACTTCAAACTTATCCATCGCCTTCTCGATGCGTTTCGAGTTCGAGTTTTCAAGTTGATCCGGAGGAAGATTATGATGAAGATTGAATTTTAATGATTGATGAAACATGTTTACTACACATTTTATTGCATTCGACTTTTGTCATTTAACTATTGGTTTGTTTTCAATTTTAGTTTACTTTAACGTTACGATAGATTTTATAAAATTTTGGTTTGCATTTTAAATCGGTTTAGTTTTTATAAAAACTATAAAGAAAAAAACCCAAAAATAATTTTCGTATAATTACTATGTCATTTTACAAAATATAATGTGTCGTTTTATCCGTTCGTATCAAGTTAAATTAACTTTATAATGTATCTTCGAGGAAAGAGCTAGTAAGAGGCACGTGAAAGTAAATAGCCAAAAATCAAATTGACTTTTACCTCTGTCCCTCAGTAAAAGCAGGATGAGGCCGGACCGGTCCGGCCTATACTCGGCCCGATCCGTGAAGGAAACAAAGATGACTCATTTTTTGAGTCCTGTCTCGCTCATCCACGTATGTATTATTTTCTATCTATATAAAGGAGGCCAGTGGAATGAGGAAAGCATATAAATTTCTTTCACCGCCTATCTACTTCCAACCGTCATTTTATTTTTATCAAGTTTTAAAAATGTCGAACCACTCCTCACCATCTCAGAAATTCTTACGAGCCTAATACACCGGATCATCCGGAATCGCAAGCCTCTAATGAGAGTATAAATTTACACCCTCGTTTTGCTAATTCTCCAATCCTATTGGAGAAAGGTTTGAATTTTGATAAAATTGATCAGTGGGGTAAAACTCTCATTAGGAGTTTCGGTTGGAAAAAATTTGTCAGTACACCGAGAGGAAGGGTAAATGTCTCGATAGTGCGAGAATTTTATTCTGCGCTAATGACGACATCTATGATAGAGTCTACATGATTGTTACGGTAAGAGAGTGGCTGTTCCTTCTCTTCATCTATCATCAACCAAATTTTTGAAATTCCACCGTTTCTATGCCACATTTTGAAATGCAATGGGACTACAAAATCCTCTAATCATTTGAATAAAGTACACGAGTCTTTCCAATGTCTGTTCCCTTTTTTGATACAAATCACTTACATGTCTACACGAGCTTTACTTCCACATCTCAAAGCGTGAAACATTTTATAAATTCTCGAGTTTATCCCACCTGGGATTTTGGAAGTTTAATCGAGAATGAAATGCTTCTACTTTTGCTTTGGCATTCGGTGTATTTGTTGATTGGGGTATTTTGATTCAAAGGCGATGTGTTGGAGTTTGGGATCACAAAGAGGTAGTAGGGGAAACCTATGCCTAATTCTTGGTTGATATCACGTTTGTGTATTCTTCTCAATGGAGAAGATTTGGAGACGGATGAAATTTTTCCGCCTCAGAGATAGTCGGTTTGGATTGCTACCGGTTGATACACCGGGTTGTTCGCCTACTATACAGAGAGTTGTTATAGTTTGTTAGTAAGATTTAAGTTTTAATAAGTTAAGTTAAGTTAAGTTTGCAAATCCTTTAGTTAAGTTTGTAATAATGTATCTTGTTTAATATATATGTCTTAGTTTTTTAAGTTGTTGTTTTTATTTAATGATATAATTAGTATACGCTAAAATAAATTCGGAAAAATAACGTTGATAGATAATTTTAATTTTATTTTGAACCTACTTTTTACTACTTATTGAACATCGGGACGATGCCACTCGTAAGTGGGGAGTAGAGTTAGGTTAGAAAATTCATTAAAATTTTTCAGAAAAAAAAAAAAAAAAAAAAAAAAAAAAAAAAAATATTTATAATTATATTATATGTCTAATTTAGATTTTAAGAAGATTTTAAGTTTATATAATGGAGTAATTAATATTAGATATTGTTTTTATAAAATTATATAAGTATGATTGATATTTATAAGTAAAATTTTTAGAATCATTTTCAATACGAATTATGAATTTGGAATTGGATTAAGTTTGATGATTTTTAAGACCACAAAATATAACTATAGCCAAATAACCTACTCTCGGCCTTGATTAGAGTGATCAAGACCTCACCAAATTGTCAATTATGATTAAATAACCGAGCTTTAGCTATTTTGGTCTACATTTCCTTGAAATACCGCAAGTTTATAATCTTGATAAAAAGATGGTGTGACGTAAAAGCTAAATTTTTTTGGTATATCTTTGAGATTGGAAAAATTAAATAAGTAGTAGTATATTCGATCTTACCTCACGACACTTGCAACATAGCCGATTTTGGTAATAAGTTCGGATATATTAATTAAGAACGAAGCACCATATTTACAATGTAATTAATCAAATATCGTGTATCTTCCTTATCCGTGATTAACAACTTAAAATAAAAAGCACAAATCGGATGTAGCTACCAATGATTGGAGTGAGTAGGGTATTATCACGAAATGTCCTATATCACTATGAGGTAATTAAGCTCCCGATTGCTCGATGATAGATAGTCAAGTCCAATTAAGGTATTATCACGAAATGTCCTATTCTTTGGAAATGAAGGCACAAGAAAAATTGAAAAAGGAAAAGTTGAATCATAAGATCTCGGGAATTATTACAAGTTTAAGGAAACCGGACTTGTAATTTTCGATCGAAAGAGTAGTACTCGATCAATCTTGATGAAGCAATGCCTGTAAGTTTGATTTTCTACACACACTCACGCTTTTAGTTCTTAATTTAAAAAAAAAAAAAAAAAAAAAAAAAAAAAAAAAAAAGAAGAGAGAAAATCTGAAAAAAAGGATGCTAAGAATTTGTTTTTTTTTCAAAATATAAAAGATGATGATGACATTTACTTCGCTCTTTCTCTTTTGATTTCTTTTCGATTAACCAACATCTTGAAAATAAAATAAGCCATTTTTGTCAATTACTTTAATGAAATTTCCGATTCGCAATTTCATAATAGTTGCGATTAAAAATAATTTCGATATTTTATTTATACTTTTAACTATTACATATATGATTTTATCTAAATAATATTTAATGTTTAAGTTATTTCATTCATATCTTTCTTTTTGTCTCTTAAGATTTTAAATTAAGATAGATAATATATTTATAATATTGACAAAATATATTATAATCAAAATTATACTATCTTTTATTATCGCTTATTTTTGCTCGAGGACGATCAAGTTTAAGTTGGGGAGTAATTGATGTATTATTTTTATATGATTAAAAATATGTTATATTATTATGTTTTATCAACAAATTCTATATAAAATATATGAAATTATGGTATAAAGTGTTAGTCTTTATAATTTAGAGTGTTTAGTAATAATAATAATAAAAGTTGTAATTTTGTACCGATTTTAGTAAATCGGATTAATACGTACATCGATTATTGGGTATTTGTGATGTTTTATTGCAGATTTATAAACCAAGACCCGAGAATCGACATTTTGAAGTTTAATCATATCTCCGGAATGATTTAGAAAGTGCCACGAGTTTAAATGGTCAATTGAATAAATTTAAGTGAACAAGTAGCCAATCAATCCGGATAAGTAATAATAGAAATATCTTCGACAAACGAATGGCTCATCAAAATGATATTTTCAGAAAAAGTGTTCTTCACAAAAGTTGTAGATTTTTCCAAGAGTGTTCCAATGCAATTTGAATTATGAAGATTGGAGGTCTAGAACTTAAACAGTGATCAAGTGGCTAATCGACTTGGATTAAGAAAAATCCCGTAAAAGCTTCGGAGGAACACGAGGTCATCAAAAAGCGTTATCTGGAGAAGAGTCCTTCATGAAAGTTGTAGAGTTTCTCGAGATCTTAATTTTGGCATTTCGTTTGCGATTTTGGAGGTCCAGAACTCGAGATATGAATTTTACAAGTTATATATAATTATATATATATAAATATCTCATACCGCATATGCTGATTACTTAAGAAGGTGGAAGTAATCATTAGTCCGGACCGATCCGCCTAATACCGGACCGGTCCGGCCTTGGAAGTTTTTCCTATATAAAGGAGCTCATTTCAACAAATTTCGAGGATGTACCAATATATATATAACAGTCTATATATATATATATCTGCTCCTTCTTCTTTTCTTTTCTTTTCTTTTCTTTTTTAGTAGTAAATAAGGCCTTACGCCGTAATAATGTAGTATCGTTGTAATGCTCGAGAAAATCTCGGAAGTCGGTTTTGCTAAAGAAGTTGTAATGTCCGGAAAATACGATTTCTGAATCAACTGCCGTATTCGGGTAACTTTTCTTAAGTATTTATGTTTGTTTTTGTATTTTTCGTTGTTATAATGTTTTTAGGCTAAATATAATACTGGCCAAAACTATGTAATCGGTTTTATTTCGATCTTTTCGTTAAAGAAATGTTGTTAAGTTAAAATGACTAAAATTGAGTTAATTGAATCTTTTTCTATTTTGATCATATTCGTATTGACATATTTAATAGATCTCGAGAGAATTCATAATCTAATTATGAATTGACGCCGTAGTTTAATTTGAAATAAAAGATAGAAAACCGGAGGGTAAAATTGGCCGTGTGAACAACGTGATAACGGAATCCGATTTCCTAACCGGGGGTAAATTTGTTTTGGGAGAAATGAATTTTATTATAATTTGTACTCGAGATCGTAATAATGTTAAATCATCAGTTTAATTGAAACTTAAACCGGAAAGTTGAATCGTCCGGCTTTGACAACCGGAGCCTTTAAAATAAAATTGACCGTTTGTGAACGGAATGACTCCTTTTATCTAAAGGTAGATTTGTACTCGGGACCTGTTTAGATTAATTAGTTTACCGTGAATAGTTGTGGATCTTGGGTGATGACAATGGACATATGACAATTTCATACGCTTCGTGTGAGGAGGAATTGTTTACTCTGTGAGAGTGCACCGTTTCACTTACTCAATTGGACCTAAAATAAAAGGAGAGATCGAACACATTTCAATTAATCGAAAAGATCGTATAAACCAATTATATAAGTTTTGTGATTCTCTAAAATTAATATCTTGGTACCTATATATTTATATCTATATATATATTTTGCAATTTATGTACATCTATATATATTTATATATATATATATATTATATTAGAATAACTATTAAATTACATATTTATTTTATGTTAACTAGAATAGTAGTGATACGTGTGATAAAATTGCGATTTAGATCGAGTTAATAATGACTCTTTGGTGTTTAACCACACGTAAAATAAATTACCAAGTTCCACGAGGATTCGACACTGACTCACCATACTAGCACTACTGATTTGACCCGATACACTCGCCGGTTAAGGGGTGGTATTAGCACTACTAGAAAAGGCCACGTCGAGAAGGCGCTTCACGATCATAAAATATTTGGTAGCGGTGGAGTTAACTTTCCTGGTGGTGGCTAGTTGAGAGCGGAGATGAACAATCTTGGCCCGGGATTTCGAAGCGAAACATCGTTCAATTGCTGTCCACATATCGCCAGAGGAGTGCGAGCATGGTAAACATGAATTAGAACGCCTTGAGAGCGATGAGGTGATCGTGACTTAAACTAAGGTTGTCATGTTTAACCCATTTGGCATAATCGGGTTGGGTTTGCCTCAATCACTTGGGAGGAGCGAGATCGCATCCGTCAATAAAACCGTAAACATCCTCGACCTTTTAAATAAGGCACAATCTGTGCCAGCCATATTTGATAATTATTTTGCGTGAGTTTGATGATGTTGACCGAGTTGGATGTGTTGAAGGAGGGATACTGGGAGGAGGAAGCACCGGTGGGGGAGGTGGCGGTGACAGAAGAATCGATTCTGAGACATGGCCGAGAATTAAGGTGGGTTAAGTTTTTTTTTTTTTTTTTTTTTTTTTTTTTGGAGTTGCAGAGTCGAATGAAAGGAGGAGAGCTACTGGAAGAGAAAGGATTTTTTTTTTTATCGGATGAAAGAGGAAGAATGAAAGAGGAGGAACATGGATTTTTTTTTGATCGGATGAAAGAGGAGGAATCAGGGAGATGACGGAGGAAGAGGATCGGTGAAAGGCGGCTTGACTTTATAGCTCTGATACCATATTAAGGTATAATGATAGAATATTTTTATTGATTTGATGAATGATTTGGTACAAGAATAGAGGAAATATATATAGCAACATACAACTTAGCTTAACAAGAAAAGTAAACGAGCTAAGCTAAATGAATCGAGCCATATCTATGAACTTGCTGTAACAGGCATTATTCACCGTGTAAGGCACGGTGATGTCCAATACAAATCTACCTCGTCTTACACTACAAGAAAACAGGTTAGAAGGGACGACATTTTAAAGTCATTGTCGTCCCAATAATTATTTAAAGGGACGACACGTCGTCCCTATAAAGTTCGTCCGCCCTTTCGCATGTCCTTTAAACAATCGACATATTTGAAAGGACGACAAAATCGTTCCTTTAAAAGAATGCTGACGTGGCACGAAATTTTCTAAGAAAATTCAACGTGCTGACATGACATGATTTGAAGGGACGACATTGCCGTCCCTATAAACATGATTTATTTAATTTTCAAAAAATTATTATCGTGGGAATTTTTTATTTTATAAAAATGTGTTTTGAGGCGACAATGTCGCCCCCTTAAGATTATATATTAAATTTTCATAATAAAATTTAATACAAAAACAAATATTTATTTTTATAAAAATATTTTTTGGGACGACAACTTAAAAGATTATATATTTAATTTTAATAATAAAATTTAATACGAAAAATCAATTTTTTTATATAAAACATTTAAAGGGACGACATTTGTCGTCCCTTAAAATATATTCGGGTAAATAAAAATAATTTTATAAAATTTCCAGATATACATTTAAAGGGACGACATGTCGTCCCTTTAAATATTTTTTTAAAAATATTTTTTTGGTTTTTGCATGGCCTCCATGCTATTAAATCAATCCAACTCTGTTTTCCAAAATCAATAATGATGTGTTTATAAACGGGGATTCATAACAAAAAAAATGCATAAACAAAAAATGTCACGTAAAATACAAAGTTGTGCAATGTTTCCAAAAGTAAGAATAGTTTCCTCTACAATGTCTACGCATCATCGTCAAGATCAACTTGAGAATCATCTTCAGAATCGTCTTCTCTTGTTTTTTGGTTAACTTCACCAACTGATCATGAGACTTTCTAAGTTCTTCAATCTTCATATTGCATCCTTGGTGGTAAGAAGATGACGATGCTGAAGACTGGGCCGATTGTGATGAATTGGATATGGAGGAAGATTGCGTAGGGCCAAGGCCAATCAAATAATCTCGCCTAGTTCCTAAGGCGCCCTGAAAGATTGCCTCCTCATCTTCAAAAGTCATCGATCGACCTGGTGCAATCATAGTACGCCAATCCTCCAGCCTCCTCTAAACACAACATATATCGTTGGCAGTTAAGATAAGGAAAAGGAAAATGTGAACGTATTGAATTGAAATCTATACAACGTATATCACTTACGTAAGCAGCCTCACATGGATAGAATCTTGCCCTGTAGGATCTTCACTCAGACTCACATTATCCTTGAAAAAACGAAAGTATTAGTTATGAAAATCCAAAAAAATGAAGTGATAGGGATTTATTTCCTAATACTTACCCATCTTAACCTATCCCATCGAACTACGGCCATAGGCGTTCGTCCTTGGCGGCCTACATATTTACTCCCGGCGCGATTCTTCTTATTCTGATCAGATCTTTTCTGCAAAAAAAATAGTACTTTTGTATTATATATAAGCAGTAACAAGTAATAATAATCGAATCTACGTAACACATGTAATGGAATAAAAGCTTTACCTTAAAAGCAGCACTACTAAGGTGGTAGAGAAACACTTCCCATTGTTGCTGTGAAAACACATTCCTGGGTCGGGGACAAGGCCCTGGCAACCCCTTGTTGTTGTGTTCATCTACATCCTCCCTTAGTCTAGCCTTCCATTTTTTCGAATGAAGTACCGGTGGCGCTTTTCAAAGACGACATCGCGGTGAATAGGCTCAAGGGTTGGAACGATGATCGAAAACACAAGAAATGAAACGATTGGTTTCTAAATTAATATAATGAAAATTATAATTTGAAAGTGTTAACAATTTGAATAGCTAAGTACCCGAAGTTCTTCCCAAATTAATTGTTTAAGTCGGTCTTCCACCTTTCGCCAGGTCGGGACGTAACAGGGAACATGGGACCTCACGACTTTCCCTGTCTCAGACTCAAAATACTTCGCGTATCTTCCCAATACCTTTTGAACTTTGGGAAATCTATGATCCCATATAAGAGGAATCAAGCCCCCTAGCTTTCTCTTGAGGGCTTGGACGGTGAAACCTTTTGCAGGTCCACGTTCACCCTGCTTCTTTTTCGGGGATGGAGGTGATGGTATCAATTCCTCATACTCATTATCTGCTATATGATCTGTAGTATCGGTGTCAAGTTAATTCAACGAAATAAGAATAATCATACTAGACAAAAAAATGGAAGTTAATTAATTACCGTCCTCGCATTGACCCGGTAGCCTAAATGGATGCTCGTGTTGTGGTTGAGAACCACCTGCCGATCCTGCGCAAGCCATTCACCTATATGATCAAGTATTTGAATATAAAAAAAATTGATATAAAGAACACATTTATGTTGCTGTAGTATAAGTAAAGCACTAGTATTATATAATTTTTAAATTCAAGTATATTTGAATGAACTTACTAAAAGAATATTAGATTTATAGCATCATTCATCATCACTTGCATAGTTTGGTGGGATCGAGTCGTATATGTCATCATCTACACAGTTATTATCATCATCGCAATCCGTTGAAGCATACTCGTTGGTGGGATCGAGTCGTATATACTTTTTTTTTCATTAAGGCACAAGAAAAAGTTAGTATCTCACTTAAGGCACAAGAAAAAGTTAGTATCTCACTTAAGGCACAAGAAAAAGTTAGTACCATATGTGTTAGGTGTTAATACCATTTCAAGAGATGTTCTCATACTAATATAGTATACTTAGTTTCATTAGTATACTTTTTTTCATTAAGGCACAAGAAAAAGTTAGTATCTCACTTAAGTCACAAGGTCATGTCTAGTTCCATATGTGTTAGGTGTTAATACCATTTCAAGGTCATGTCTAGTTCCATATGTGTTAGGTGTTAATACCATTTCAAGGGATGTTCTCATACTAATATAGTATACTTAGTTTCATTAGTATACTTTTTTTTCATTAAGGCACGAGAAAAAGTTAGTATCTCACTTAAGGACAAGGTCATGTCTAGTTCCATATGTGTTAGGTGTTAATACCATTTCAAGGGATGGTCTCATACTAATATAGTATACTTACTTTCATTAGTATACTTTTTTTCATTAAGGCAAAAGAAAAGGTTAGTATCTCACTTAAGGCACAAGGTCATGTCTAGTTCCATATGTGTTAGGTGTTAATACCATTTCAAGGGATGTTCTCATACTAATATAGTATACTTAGTTTCATTAGTATACTTTTTTTCATTAAGGCACAAGAAAAAGTTAGTATCTCACTTAATATAGTACACGTTTTTTCATTAAAAACTAATACTATTTCCTAAAACTAAGTCTTTAGCACTTACCACTCATAGTTCTTCAATGTTAGACAAAACTAGTTTATGTTCTTCATCATGCTAGACATATCATCATGTTCTTCAACACTTTTCCAACACATACACATGGCCAAGATTCATACACTACTTAATACACTACTACTTGACGAAATAAAATTTCAAGTCAATCACAATAACAATGGTCTCTGAAACAGAGCAATTTTCAGTACCATTTTGGGTAGAACAACAGACCTTATGCACGATCAAACCATCAATATGGAAAATTTCATTACTACCAACAAAAAATTTCCCAACTTCTCAAAACTACAATACCAAATCAACAATACCAAAGTTTACTACAATCGAACAATACCAAATTTATAACCAAGTCCTTCTACACCAATAAATCTCACCATAAGTATCAATCTCACCATCAAGCCTCAATCAATCTCAACACGAACATATACATGAAAAAAATGCTTACCTACACCATACTCATACACTATCAACTACACTACACTCACTACACACTCACTACACACCATTCACCATTCACGACACACACACTAAAAAATTATCACTACACTACTCGTTTTTAAACTAAAATTAATTAGGGCAAGATTATGTCAATGCAAAAATCAATCTATACAATCTCAATGGAAAAACAAATCTAAGCCAAATTTCAATCTCAATTCAAAAAACGAAGCTAAGCCATATATACAATACAACCCAAAACTCCAACAAAATTGCAACAGTTCACTACACGATACCAAACCATATGCCTCAATGCCAAAACGGAAAATAAAAAACGAAAAAACTAAATAAAATAAAATAAAAAAACGAAAAGAAAAAAAAACGCCAAAAAAATGCAAAAAAATTAAAAAAAATGGAAAGCTTAGAGGATTACATACGTTTTGGTGCTTCAAATAGCGAAAATGGTGCTTCAATTCACCGGATTTGTGCTTCAAATCACCGGATTAAGCTTGAAATCGCCGGAGAACTCGAAAATTAAAAGCGAAGAATAAAGGAACCTGAAGTGGAGGTGGTGGCGGCGCAAAAGTCACCTGGCCGGAGGGGAGGTGGAGAAGCAGTCCAGATAGTCAAGCTTTCTCTGGCGCTGCGGAGGCTGAAGGAGGCTGTTTAGAAATGTTGAAATGAAGAAGGAGAAAGGAGGCTGCCCGATTTAGTTTAGGTTTTACAGTTTATTGGGACGACAACTCTTTTTTGGGACGACATTGTCGTCCCATTAAAGTATTATTTTTTATTTTATTTTATAACTAACGATCCTCGGGTTTGAAATCATTAATCGACTAATTAACGAGCCCCGGGTTTGAAATCACTACTCAATATAATTATATAAATTACATATTATATAAATTAATAAAATTATATAAAAAGGTTTGAAATCACTTAATCGATAACGGATCTCGGGATTGAGATCAATCGCTCATTAACGAACCCCGAGATTCAAATCAATCGCTTTATAATGAACCGACGATCTATAGTAGAGAGTACTATCAGAATGATCTGTAAGGAAAGATATCGGTTTGAAATCACTTAATCGATTTGGATCTCGGATTGAGATTAATCGCCGTTAACGAACCCCGAGATTCAAATCAATCGCTCCATAAATGAACTAACGATCTATAGTAGATAGTACTTTCAGAATGATCTAAAAATAAAGATATCGGGTTGAAATCACTTAATCGATTTCGGATCTCGGGATTGAGATCAATCGCTCGTTAACGAACCCCGAGATTCAAATCAATCACTCGATAGCGAACTGACGATCTATAGTAGATAGTACTTTCGGAATGATCTGTAAGGAAAGATATAGGTTTGAAATCACTTAATCGATTTCGGTTCTCGGGATTGAGATCCATCGCTCGTTAACGAACCCCGAGATTCAAATCAATCGTTCCATAGCGAACTGACGATCTATAGTAGATAGTACTATCAGAATTATCTATAAAGAAAAATATCGGGTTGAATCACTTAATCGATTTCGGATCTCGGGATTGAGATCAATCGCTCGTTAACGAACCCCGAGATTCAAATCAATCGTTTCATAGTGAACTGACGATCTATAGTAGATAGTACTATCAGAATGATCTATAAATAAAGATATCGGGTTGAAATCACTTAATCGATTACGGATCTCGGGATTGAGATCAATCGCTCGTTAACGAACCCCGAGATTCAAATCAATCGCTCGTTAGCGAAATGACGATCTATAGTAGATAGTACTTTCAGAATGATCTGTAAGGAAAGATATCGGGTTGAAATCATTTATTCAATTTCGGATCTCGGGATTGAGATCAATCGCTCATTAACGAACCCCGAGATTCAAATCAATCGTTCCATAGCGAACTGACGATCTATAGTAGATAGTACTATCAGAATGATCTATAAAGAAAGTTATCGGGTTGAAATCACTTAATCGATTACGGATCTCGGGATTGAGATCAATCGCTCGTTAACGAACCCCGAGATTCAAATCTATCGCTCGATAGCGAACTGACGATCTATAGTAGATAATACTTTCGAGAATGATGTAAGGAAAGATATCGGTTTGAAATCACTTAATCGATTTGGATCTCGGGATTGAGATCAATCGCTCATTAACGAACCCCGAGATTCAAATCAATCGTTCCATAAATGAATCGACGATCTATAGTAGATAGTACTATCGTAATGATCTATAAAGAAAGATATCGGGTTGAAATCACTTAATCGATTTGATTTGGGATTGAGATCAATCGCCGTTAACGAACCCCGAGATTCAAATCAATCGCTTCGATAGCGAATCGCCGATCTATAGTATATAGTACTTTCGAGAATGATCCGTAAGGAAAGATATCGGTTTGAAATCACTTAATCGATTTCGGATCTCGGGATTGAGATCAATCGCTCGTTAACGAACCCCGAGATTCAAATCAATCGTTCCATAGCGAAATGACGATCTATAGTAGATAGTACTATCAGAATGATCTATAAAGAAAGATATTGGGTATCACTTAATCGATTTCGGATCTCGGGATTGAGATCATTCGCTCGTTAACGAACCCCGAGATTCAAATCAATCGCTCGATAGCGAACTGACGATCTATAGTAGATAGTACTTTCAGAATGATCTGTAAGGAAAAATATCGGTTTGAAATCTCTTAATCGATATCGGATCTCGGGATTGAGATCAATCGCTCGTTAACGAACCCCGAGATTCAAATCATTCGATCGATAACGAACTGACGATCTATAGTAGAGAGTACTATCAGAATAATCTGTAAAGAAAGATATTGATTTGAAATCACTTAATCGATAACGAATCTCGGGATTGAGTTCAATCGCTCGTTAACGAACCCCGAGATTCAAATCAATCGCTCGATAAGGAACTGAGAGTCTATAGTAGAGAGTACTATCAGAATCACCTGTATATTATCGTTCGATAAAGGAATTTTTATAAAAAATAGTGTATTTTATATTTTAACGCAATGCTTATTAGAATATGTTTATTAAAAAAAATTGTTTTTATTTAAAGGGATGAATGAGAACTTTTATAAAAAAGTGAATCTTATTTATTAACACAACGTCTTATGTTAAAAAAAACATTTAATTTCCTTTATTGGGACGACAAATGTTGTCCTTAAAAACCAAAGAAATTTATTATTGTTTCGTGTATCACATATTCTTTTCTGGAAAAATTTACTTTTTTAAAGGGACGACAATGTCGTCCCTAAAAAAAAAAATCTAATATATTTTTCATATAATATATTATTTTTAAAATGGTTTAATGGAATGACAAACGTCGCCTTTAAATAAAAAGCGCCTTACGTGGAATTCTGTTAAGTGGCGGTGGGGTTAATATTTAATTTATTGGGAAAGACATTGTCGTAAGCACAAAGCTTTCCTCCAAAAAAATGCAAACAAGGTTGACCATTTTGAATTCATTTAAAGTGACGACGACAATGTCGTCCCAATAAAGATTTTTCCAGGGACGACAATGTCGTCCCTTTAAAGTTCGTCCTTGTAAAAAAGTTTTCTTGTAGTGTTATAAATAATTGTGGAATATAAACCTAACAATCATCACAAATTTTAATGTATTGGTCAAATATCAAATCTAATTTGAAGATCCCAAACCAATATGAATTTAGAGAATGGAAAAAAAAAATACCCCTCTAAACTTTTCTATTGAATGATAATGCTGATATGATGGGTCTCTTTTGTGTTCTTGGACCATTTACTCTTTAAAATTTTATAATGTTATGTTGTTTGCAAGTAAATGAACACTCTTAAAATGTTCATATTGAATAATATTTCCAATCCAAGAGTTAAAAGTTTTTAGTAAACCTATTAAAAAATATTCCGGCTATAATATTCAGTCACCAATTATAAAATACATAACTTAACCCCTTCAAAGATTTTTTTTGGTCCAGTTATAATCAGAATACCAATTGGTTGTAAAAGCCATTACATGGTCAATGTCCTCGACCGAACCTTGTTCATTGATTAATTGAAGATATCTCGAATAAATTGTTCAACTACCAAATACAAAATAGATAGGTGAACCATTTTTTTTTAGGAACCTTGTAATATTATTAAGTGAGAAGAGAGAAAAAATTACAAGGTTTTTGGGCCACTCCCGGCCTCTCCAGAAAAATTGCGTCCTCAATGTACTTTTCCCGTCTCCTTAAAACTCTAGTCCGGAAAAACCCAAAATAGAAAAAACCGGGTGCTAGGGAAAGAGCATATGTCTTCGTACATTGGAATAAAAACTCTAAAGAATCAACTCCAAAAGCTAAAAGCCTAAAACTATGGAGCTGCAACTCCAGAAAAATGAGAGAAAAAAACAAAAAGATGCAAACAAATGTGGTATCTTGAGCCTTCAATCCAAGCAAGAGGGAGTGCTTGTGCCTGCAACCTGCATCACTTCACCAGTTGGAGATGCATGCATAGGCTGCATAATAATAATTAATTAATTCCTAAAAAATCAAAAGAGCCTTTAAGCATTATTGATTGATCTGCAGAGAATTTGGAAGATTTGTCCCTGCTAATGCTCTCAAGTTTAGAAGCTTTGTCAAAAATTTCAAACTGAAGCAGATCAAATAATATCTTCATTACGATAAACCATGGCCCTTTCCTTCAATTTATTTCCTAGCTAGACTTCATTGAAGTGATGGTGGCTGCTGTAAAGCACTCTACCCCAAGCAATCCACCATAGCAAACGTGGCCCAAGTGCTTCTCCTTACTGGCTGACCTGCATTGCGAGGGCCGAGGAAAAAAGCAGCAGCTCCCAAACATTGATAAAGGAAATTATCAGACAAAAGAAAAGGATCATCAACAAACAGCCACGTAAGCGTTTTTTAAAGATTCCAGTGCCCAGTCAGCTATTTTCGACGGATATGACTATTTTTCCAAAAAAAAAAAACAAGTTAGAGGACCATTTTTCTCAATGTTATGAGCAGTGAATTAAAATCCAAAATAAAGCAAGAAATTCATGAGATTTAAAATCCTAATTTTGCCCTAATTTTCCCGTCGTAATGAAGATGTAAACAACAGAAACACATAGCAAGCTAAAAGCATCTAATTTTATAGACAGATTGAAGCATTTATTACTCCAAAATCATGGCGTGCAGAGCATCTGCAAGCAGGGGCGGCACCACCTTGAAGCAAAAGGGTCACTTGACCCACAATTTAAATATAAAAAAATTTGATGTATTTTTATACAATTTAAAATTTTTATGTCTTAATATCTCTGATCGACCCCTAAAATTTTAAAATATAGACTCTTGACCCATAATTATACATATATATTTTATATAATACATTAGAACTTCAGAATGTCTGATGTGTCGTTATCGATCCCTGATCCGTGTCACACAATTCCTGCAACCGCCTCTGTCTGCTAGAGGAATAAATGTATTACAATACGTGAGAAGCATATGGGCAGAGGAATCAACATAGATAACACAACATCAAACCAATTTCGAAACCTTTTTGCTGAGAAAAGAATGAGAAATTGGTGTGTTAAATTCACCGGAATGAACGGGTATATAAAGAAAAGCAAAGCAATTCTTCAAACCAAAGTTTTACCCGGTTAAAAACTTTAGATCTGAGAGATTTTTCGGCTTCAGGCTTTAATTTTCTAAGTACTTCAATCGAACCCAGACATCAATACAAAAGCCCTACAAATCCACATAGTGAAACGAAAAGGCAATGCATATTCCCCAAAAAGTTGACAACTCTAGCTTCCTGTATGAGGATTCGCCCAAAACCCGACGGTCATTGCAACTATCTACAAAGTCTTGTCCATTAATCTACTGATGTCAATTAATCTATCAAAGATTATGATAGCTTGTCCATCCTTTTTATATAATGGTTTCGTCAAAACCCACCGGTCGCCCAATCTTATGTATTTTCTATACGTATATTATATTACCAACTTTGCTCTTTTTTTCAATACACGTGTCAAGCACACACATTAGACACGTGTCAACAAAGCAAGCATCACCTAGTAAAGCGAATGGGGACGTGGAAGCTTGTATGAGCATCATTTTCTCTTCTTATAGTATAAACTAGTGCCTTTTCACGTGCAATGCGACGCACGTGCGTGCCAATCAGGGTATTGAATACGATATGGATGTGTTTATTAGCATATTTAGTTTGTTTTAGTATGTGATTGTAATACTCAGTAGGGATGATTACGATGTTCTTATTATTAAGAGCATACATTGTCTAAACCTAAATGAAGGATGTTGTTGTTATGGAACACAACATAACATGGGAGATAATCGAATTGCAGAATCGATAAATCTTTTGTACAAAATAAAGCGCAAAGACAACCGGAGACTTTTATAAAAGTGTGCAACAAGTATGGCGCATGGGACTGAAATTCCATCTATTGTGCCATTTTCTTGCAGTGGAAACAATTAAATACCAAGTGAAGGGAAAAAGTGGAAGAAAAAAAAAAAAAAACAGAAAAAAACCGAATGTTCTTAGATCATTTAACACTTTGAAGAGCAACGGAATGTAAAATTACAAGAGGCATCAACAGTGCATTGTCAAACCAACAAATCTGTCGACTTTCATTGGCTAACAAATCTGCTGACTTTCATTGGCTAAAAAAGCAAGTGAAAGCTGACGTAAACTTTTTTTTTATCAAAAATAGGAACGAAAGTCACCGTTAAAAATTAGGTCCATCTTCTCTATAAAAAAAAGGTCTATTAAAGGCCGACAAAAACACACCATTCATCCACACATAAGATATGGCCATAACAAACATTCAAAATAGTACAAGTCATTAATTAGTATGAGAATCGAGGAACAAATAGAGATGCAAATGTCTTGTCAATGGTCTTGCATGAAGAAATCCTACCGAAAACATCGAGGTCATATCATGGGAAACGATCAATCTTACATCAACATTTCTACATTTCTGACATGCACAGACCATTCAAAGAATATGTGGGAAACAAAATAGCTTCTTAATGCATGTCTAAAATGAGTATCCTATGACAATGAATTGAATATATATGTCTTATATGACCAAAACAAGCAAAAGTATGAGCACATACTTCCATTTAAAATAACAGGATGCAAATATAATAGCAAGAGACGCATACCGGTTTCGGATTGATGAGGGAAAGGCAATGAAGCATCCAACTTTATGCAGAGTTCCTTGAACAACATAAAAGTCTTCATTGAGCAGACAAAAGGATCATTAGAACATAAAACTAAAAGGAAGAAAAGTGTGAAAATCACATGAATAACATAAAGCAGATTAACCCAACAAATTAGACATTTTCAGATTCATCATCACGACTATAAAATAAAATAAAAAGTATTTTTTTTATATTGAAAAAAAACACACAAAAAATGGAAAGAAAAGCTTCTTTTAGAAAAAGAAAATAAAAACGGCTCTCATTGATACATCAAGCGATATGAACAGACCAATAAACCCTCCAAAAGGATGCAAATATAATAGCAGGAGACGCATATGGGCTTCGGATTGAAGAGAGAAAGACAATGAAGCATTCAACTTTATGCAGAGTTCCTTGAACAACATATAAGCCTTCATTGAACAGACAAAAGGATCATAAAAACATAAAACTAAAGAGCAAGAAAAATGTGAAAAATCACGTGAATGTGTGAGAGAAGAATAAATGAAAAGTACCTCAAACTTCCAGTAAGTCTGTGAGAAACTTACAACGAATGAGGGATATTTAAGCAAATTAAGAGCTGCAAAACAGGTGTATAGACGACTAAATTACCAAGGGTTTCAAGTTAATATAGCTCCTCCTGAATCAGAAACCATAGAGCAATCAAGATCCAAAATTATAGGAATTGAATAATAGGACAACAAATAAAGCCCCAAAATCAATCACAAAACTAATTTTCTGAAACTATTTCAAAAGAACACCTACATGGCATGAAAAGGACCACACTCAATTTGCTGAGTAAAAGGGTTAGGCCTATGTACCACTTCTGTGGATCTAAGGTTAACCTAGGCCTTTACCAAATATACAGAATGGCCCAGTCGACGCTTTTGGTTTAGGAAACCAAAGGCATCCCTTTAAAGTTAACCTAGGCCTTTACCAAATATTTGGTAATGGCCTAGGTCGATGCCTTTTCGTTTTGAAAACCTAATGTCATTTCCATACATCACAACAGAAACATTGGTTCTCTGTGTGACAAAAGTTGAGAATATTAAGTTAGCTTTTATTCGCCTTGGATTGGAATAGAAAAAAAAATGCTGAACATATAACAAATTATCTAGTACCATGGCATCAGTTAACAAGCTTGTATTGGCATGAGAACGATGTATGTCCATAGCTAAGCAGTGGTGGATGTTTTTCCACAGCCTGAACGATAAGAGTCCAATTTCCCATTCCGGGTGTAACATCCAGCACGTCATACAAGCGTCTTGTCATTATCTATAAGGAAACAGTAAAAACATCAAATGAATAATAACAATTTACCAATGAAAAAAATTAATGCATAAATAGTGCAAGCACTAAACATAAGAAGAAAACTTTATAAATAAAAAACGAAGATCAACAATCGTACGTAAACTTAGAATAGTAACAGTCAATGATCCTCTTTTTTCCCCAAAGGTCCATACAAATCTAAATGGGAAAAGAAAGTCCAACTATCAAGCCAAGTGTCTTGAAAGAACTCGAAAACACTTTGGTTAGATCATTTTATCCAACGATATGGATACTGGATAGAGACGAGCAAACCTATACAACTCAAATTAAGCATACAGTTTCCAGACACCGATGAAAAACATCTAGTGTCTCCAAAGTTATCTTTCATCAGATCTCGAGAGATCGTAAAACATCTCTTTAAAAAGCGTTTAACGTCGCTGGAGATCATTCTTTTATTGTATTACGCATTTTTTCTAACAGAATTGCAAATAACAAAATATGTACCACCAAAAGGCAAGAGAAAGAGAGGGAAATAGAAGTACGAGGAACGAGAGGAGGATCATTGGTTAAGATCTGCATCCGAATTCATCTCTGCCATCATCGCTAAAGACACAACAAAAGAATATATCAATTAACTGTGAAAGAAAAAGAACAACAAACAAGAAGCGGAATCTATCAATTAAACTGATAATATGTTTCTTGAACTGTCAACGAAAAAGGAAATGGAAATATTGACAACAAATTAGAGTGAAGATGAGAGACGAACTAATAGACACGGCAATTGAGGAAGACACGAATCTATCTAGGAGGAGGAGATACACACCACCATCATCAGACGCATCGACCACCGTCATAGCCACAGTCCATCCGACCTAGTCAGACTCTGTTCAATACGCAACAAAGAAAAGCAAAAAAATCAATTAACAATTAAATTTAAAGGATTGATTTGCCTAAGCAGTGAAGAGAATAAAGAAGAAAATATTAACAAACAAGAAAATAGATTGATGATAGAACGAAGAAGTAAATAGAACCAGGAAATGAAAAGAAAAGTGGCTGCATTTGAGAAGAACACCTGTATCTAAAATAATTGACAGGTGTCTTGGTTTGTAAAACTATGATCTAAGCAAACGGTGGCAATGACGATGAAAGGCATTTCTTCGCTCTTATTATATCTTCTACGAGTCAACAGGCAACCATCGACTGCCAGGTGCTTTGATGGTTTGTAGAAGCTTTTCACGCTTCTACAAACTTTAGTTGTAGAAGGACATCATGGTTTATACTAAACTTTAGTAGCAACTACACTGCAAAAAAGTTGCAAGAAAGCAATAACAATTAGAAGGACATCATACAACTTGTTGTAGTAAAGGAAAGAAAAACACGACCACTTGCACCAGAAGCAGGAGCTAAACTACTCGTGAGTTACCTTGAGATTGGATCAAATCAGAACTTGACTCAACCTAGCTTAAATATGCCAAAATGGGACGATGAAGAAGTAGTGAGCAATGTAAAAAGATAACCCGATCTTACGCATTATGCCAGCAAACCTATCAAAGGTCCGAGGAATACGAACATGAGGCTTGATTTCAAGGAGTACGCCTTTTTCTGTCTTCACATACACAGCTTTCAAGTGTCCAGCTTTGTTTAGTGGGCTATCTAGAAACATAAGCAGTGCCTGGAAAATGGAAATGGGGACGATAAAAATACGGAAAACATCACACCAAAGTGCACAAGAGTTGCAATAAGAACCGATAACGAACAAATTGTACATGTACAAGACTGAAGTTCCCATTACCAATTTTGTGAAGAAACAAATATGAAAAAAGAAAATTACAAAACCGATAAAAAAACAGGACAGACATAGGAAAAGTAAATGAGGAAAAGAAGCAAAAGAAACCTGAAACAAATTTAAGGAAACATAGGGTCACCTACAGGAACATAAGTTAGGTAAAGTAGTTTCTACAAAGACTTTAATTAGAGATGCAACCAAATCAATGTGATAAGACGTAGAACACAAATTATGAATACACAAATTACAGAACATGTGAAGAGACTCACTCTCTTTCTTCTTGGATGGTGAAATAGCAGCCTCTCTGGCTTCCACTTCCGCCTTTTCCTCCCCTATCTCGTCACCAAAAAGGTCGATGTCACCATCATTGATGGGAGTCAACTTTACTGTACTTTGGTGTGCAGTTTAACCCCCGTTTATCACTTTATTGACATGTTTTGGGTAGTTCTAAACCTAAGTAAGAGTAATATCGAGAGTTATACGCACGGGGAGTTAAACTGTCATATCGATAGTGAACTCCACTTTTTTAATGATATTTAACTCTTTTCCGAGCACTTTTGTCTTGCGGAATTACGCGTGGTGTTTGTTCGTATATGTTATTGCAGGACTTAGGTGACTCGAGAACCCGGAAAGCGATGTTTTGGAATGAGAAAGATGTTCGTGGCACGAAAGTAGCATGAAAGTGGTGAAAAATCAAGTTTGGAGCGAAATCAAGGCAAACTGGCGTTTGCTCTACCCAAACTGGCGTTTGAGTCAGGATTAAGGTTGAGGAATATATCATCATGCCAGACTGGCGTTTGTGCAGTCCAAACGGTCGTTCACAGAAGTAGCATTTGATACTGGAAGTTAGATTTTCAGACGGATGAGCGTCCAAATCCCCCCGAACGCACATTTGGATGGGCTCAGCCCGAATCAAGAAAGCTCATATAATCCAAACGGGCGTTCAGATAATCTAGACGGGCGTTTGTCCTCAAGGCATGATCCATGAACTAGCGTTTAGGAGGAGCCAAACGCTGGTTCACTGAAGAATAAACCCTAATAATCATCAGATTTCCAGGCAGACGAGCGTCCACCCTGGAGCAAACGCTCGTCCGGCCCCGACAGCAGCATATTTCAACCCTACACTATAAATACGCAGCTCATTCAGCACTTTTACATATACTGCCGTCTTTAGACACTTCTAGGGCGATTTTGGTGCGGTTCTAGTGTAGGTTGATCATCCTTTGGTCCTTTGATTCCATAGATAACATCCTTTGATTCTACATACTTTCCATAGCTTAGATTAAAATTTCAAGATCAAAGATTTGGCTTTTCGGTGCAATTATTTCTTCCTTATTTTGTGGATCAGATTTTCTGGCAATTTATATGGTAATGACTTCCCTTTTATTTATTGTCTTTAGTTTAATTTCTGCCTTTAATTCCGTTTCTAGTATAATCATGAGTAGCTAATCCGTTGTGTAGCCGAATTATGTAAAAGCGAGTGAAAACCCTAAGGGGGATGAGAGAGGGATTTGTGTAGTGCGCAATTTAATGTTTTAACGATTAATCCATGTCCTAAAACTTATTATAACGTCGTTGAATTAGATTGATCACCTAGTTCACTATCACACACATCGAACTTATAGATGAATTTTACGGTGAGATGTGGGAAAAGGGGTTTTGGGATCGTTGCGTAGATTCAGCCAAGTTGTTAGGATCGTTTCCAATACAGAGGTTTGTCATCGTTGTTTGAGCAACTCTAGACCTTAATCATGTTAGGATAATCGGTTTTCTAAAGAGAGTCGGTTAGCTTCACATAGGGTGGTTAGATCGAGTTGTTCAGTCTAATCACTAGAATTAGGAGTTGGCACTCGTGGATGTCGTTAAACTACATAGGATAGGTAGGTCGGTTAAGACACGCTCCCTGTCAAGTCCTTCCTAAGGGGTAAAAATAGCTCGTGGGATCATAGTTCGGCTATACCTATTAATACTTCGAAGTAAAACCAGTAGTATAATCTTTATTTCTGCTTTAGTATAATATCTTCCACCGTTATTTTGGCCTGAACTAAGTTCTACGTCAGCTTTGGTACGTAGACATTATTCCCTGTGGATTTGACCTTGTGACCACTATACTCCCGTTGACCCGATACTCTGTCGGTGAAAGTTAGCGGTTAAGTATTTTGCTATCAATCATCATGATCAGCTGCAAGGGCATCATCCTGAAAATTACCAAAGACACGAATCTTTGTCGAAATCGGGAAACAAACAACCACAAAAAGGTGGAAATGGTGAAAATGCCTAGAAAGTTGACTCGGGAGGGCAAGATTACGATACTTCCATATAAACATACAAAACAACCGTTAAAATAATATGCCAAGCTCGCTTGACATGCATCTATAACATCACAAATGATACTCGGCCAACAAATACAAAATGCAAATACATATTATTCCAAGCATATAAATCTTTGCTAATTCACATTAAAAAACGTGCAAAGATATCATCAAGAAGAGGACATTAAGTGCTAGCACAAACCAGAACAATAATCATATGGATAAATACAACTTATAGTAGGTGTACTTTTACTCAGACTCATCAATGATACAATAAGATATGAAGAACCCCCTGCTTGAAGATCAACCACTAAATCATAGTAGGTGCCCTTCTATTCAGACTCCCCAATGATCCAATTAGATGATGAAGAAACCCTCAAATTAAAGATCAATCGCCAATAAACTCATCGACACGCCACCACCAGCTATGTCTGTTAGATGTAGTGCCCGAAAGACAATTATATAATTGTTTTAAGACAGATATAATAATTCATCTTATTATATGAATTCATGCTTATAATTAAGACACTACTGAAAGCTCTAAGTACCTCGTTTATGTAATCACATAACTCAGTGTATGGCTATACACAAGAGGATTGAGTTAGTGAGATGTACTTAAAATTAACTTAGTCCATAGCGTTTATTATTAATGCGAGTACGGGTCTCATGATTAATTTGCTATTAATGCGCCTGAACACTTTTAGGTGTGACAGTCTTATCGATTTATCGGTAATAGGGTACCGAATGGGGCATTTATATATGATGATAATCATATAAAATTTGGACCGATTTGATTTGAGTTCTCGATATAATTCCGTAATCGAGAAGTCTTATCGAATCACAAGATGATCATATATGGATTAATCTCAATCCTCGGTGATCACTGAGATAAGCCGCTTAGACTAGGGTAGGGTTTGATGTGTTAGAAAGGATCACTTCGTAGTATGTGGTCCAACACTTCTCGTTGGCTCTATTCTGGAATGAGTGAGTAGTCTGTGATATCACATATATGAAATCCATTCCTTCCCTCGGGAAGTAGACAGACAGTTCCCTTATTTATTAATCCTAGAAACTGATCGATCCCGGGAGTTCATATTATATTAGCTATGAACTAATTGATCACTAGGGGGTTAATGGTAAATAAGGATAAGAGGTTTCGAGAAAGGTTTACGGTAATATCCCGAATCGAAACGAACAGTCTATGGAGGATTTATCCGTATGTAATGATTATATCAGTGCATGGACGCTTATCAACTCATGGTTGAGTGTAAGTTATATATATTCGGTAGAGTTCAGTTTTTGGTTTATGGTGGTGTAATCCCGGAATTAATAGATTGAATATTATTGTTCGGTCTGACGGATAATATTATTTAATTTATTGTAGCTACTGAATATGGGTCCATGGTCCCCGACGTGGCTCCTAACATAGCATATGTTTTCTCGTCGTTTCACCTCAATTATTATTAAATAGTTGGATTAGACTATTTAATTGATATGTGGATTAATTGTTTAGTTGGACTAGATAATTAAATACATGGAAAAGAATTTTTTCGTGGACTCGACCCAAGTGTGTGAGATGCGTGGATGACTAAATATAAGAGGGTATTGGCCGCATTTGTGGATTATTATTTAATTAGAGAGAAATTAGTTTTCTTGGATAATTATTTAATATATGATTTAATTATTTATTTGTTAAATGATAAATCATGGAATATTGGATAATATATTTATTTATCCTAATTTGTTTGGGATATATATTATATTTATCTTATATTTAAATTGAGGATTAATTTAATAATTATCTTTTAATTATTAAATCCTTAGAGGACAATGATTACTCTCCTATATAAAGAGAGTTCTCCCAAGCCTAAATGACACACATATATTTCGACATACATGAGTGTTGGAAGCTTAGAATTTTCGGCTTCAACACTGGGTTTTCGAGTTGGGATAATCCTCAGGATTATTCCGGTAGCATATCGAGGAGGTCCGGCGGCTTGAAACACCATCCACCTGGTGGTGCTTGGAGACACACGTTGGAAGACTTTGGCTTCTCAACTAGGATCTCAACTAGCTTGGATTGATCTTTTTCTTGGAGTAATTGCACCATAAAAAGGTTGGTAATCTAAACCCCTCGTAGGTTAGATCTTTTATTTACGTATTTTGTATTGTTTAGATCTAGATCTATACTATTCCGCTGCGTAATCGGGTGGATCTTGATTCATCCGGCGATATTACATCCTACAAGTGGTATCAGAGCCTTTGATCTATCAATCAAAATATGCGAATTTTAGATCTAGGAGTGGAAAAAGCATGTTTAGATTGTTTTTTGTTTTTTGTTTGCTTTTCTATATGCATCGAAATTTATTCATGTATGTTGCCTTGTGATTGTCGTGGTTGAAGAGATGGATTGGGGTTGGTATTTTTTACTCGTTAGATCTATTGTAAACTCATATAAATTCGTTTATATGAGTATAGGAAAATTTTGTAATTTTAGTTTCCTAGAAGTAGATCTGTTTTGTTTCTGTTCTTTTTTTATTTATTCCTGGAGATTGAGCCGTTGAAACAACAATCCCTCCAGTCAGAATGAAGACTAAAAGTTGAAGAACAGGCTCTCAAAATTTCGTGACGATCGGAGTCCATCTCGATGTCCAATCGTTACAATAAAGTTGCTGCTGTGTCGTAAAAGCACTGCAGCCCCAATTGTCAGTTCGTCGAATTTCTGGAAGAGATTAGACCGTTGAAACGAAGATCCAACCGTTCAGATTGAAGTAGGAGGAGTGAAGAACAAGTCCATAAAGTTTCGTGACGATCAAAGTTCGTTTTGATGTCTGATTGTTGATAAAACGCGGCAGCAGCAGATTAGAAAATAGTAAACCCTAGTTAGGGTTTATGTTTTTTTTTAATAGGTTAGATACGGGGGTACCAACGATCCATCTCGGTGTTTATTTTTTCCGTTATTTTTTCGTGTATGATCGAAATTATGTGATAGAAACCGGAAAATTGCCATGACATGCATCATATCATGATTCCACTCCAATGCATACATGTAGCTAGTTTATTTGGAATAAATTAGGCATGTATAACTCGTATAATTAGTTAAAAGCTTTTTTAATTAATATGTGGTAGCTAATTAATTAAGTAACTAATTATTAAAACCGAGGAACTGGGTTTTGTCAATCGTTACGATTTTAGTGATGGATTCTCGGTGAATCTCACTTAGATAAATCGTTGAGTTTTCGGTGAACCTACCTTAAACAGAAACGAGATTACGCTTTGGTTGACAACATAGAAATCGGAAAATCTTAGTACATGGGTTCGGAAATGGTCTAACCATGGTTGGGCGAGTTCAACTGAGCTACGGCTCGATTGACTCCCCTCCACGTGCGACGTTTGCACGGGGGTTCGACAAGACTTACCATATCCGATAAGCCTTCGGGCTAAACGGGGCTTCTCTTGCCGGATCCGACCGACGGTCACATATGTTCCAACGAATAAGACGGCGTAGGCTTGCCTACTTAACCGACCCAGTTCGGAGTACTTTGATTCATTGTTTCTTATTGTCACGACCGAAACCGTAATTAGTAAACCCACCACTTTTTCAAATTATTGAATGGGAGCGAGGAAGGCGACAGCCAACCCCACGGCCTCTACTATAGATGCAAGCACGTGAGAAAAGGGTGACGCCTCGTGCCGCTTTGATTCCGGCCCCCTAAAGATGGTGTTCACCCCTATCAAAATTCAAGGCTTGGTCTCCGAAAGGATAGGATTTTGGTACTCGTTGGAGTCCTTTGTCAACCCTAAAGGCGGCATACTCGGGGCGTACTTTGAGATCTAATATAGTATGTCACACTCTTTATGGATATTTTTGAAATATCTAGGTTAGAAAAAGGAAGGTAATCAATGATTAAGGCCCGGGATATCTGATTCCCGTGAGATGTTTGATTCTCGAAGCATAATCATTGAGAGAGATTGTCTCAGTTTAACCGTCATCGTGCTGATACCGACCCTAAAGGCGGCGGTACAATGTGAGGTTAAATCCTTTGAATGGTAGGATAGACTTTTAACAAGTTTATTATTCCTAAAATAAAAAATCTAGTAGTGAAAATTTATTTTTTGAATTTAACTTTCTGTCATGTTTATTTTACAACTTTAATCTCTAAGCTACTAAACTATTAGTAATAGGACTTCATTAAAAATGTGGAAGTAACAAGTACGTTGTAATTATCCATAAATGCAATTAATTTTCGGAAAAGATTTTCTCTTGAGCCTTTAAAAACTTAATGACATAGTATAAGTATGTCACGGATGTCGCTCGTGTAAAACGAGAAACGACCGTACTTAGTTTACAAAAAATGATATAGGACTATCAGACGAATTCATTTAGTGAATTTTAAAAGTGTAATTACACAACAAATTTCTAAATTGAAAAATTGAAAAATCATATACATAAGGCGTTGCTAGTTAGACGGTATTTGGAACCGATAAACTAGTGGGAGCCTTAGCCTTATGATTTGTTGTTTTTCTGAATCAATAGAAATGTGTAATAGACTGCACAGGAGTTTCTCCATTTATCAGGAAAACAAGAATAAAGCGTTGCTAGTTAGACAGTATTTGGAACTGATAAACTAGTGGGAGCTTAGTTCTGAATAATTTTTCTTAACTTTTGAAAAATCATAAATACAAAGTGTTGCTAGTTAGACGGTATTTGGAACCGATAAACTAGTGGGAGCTTTATTTTGATCTCTCAAACCATTTGAACAAAGTGTTGATAGTTAAACGGTATTTAGAACCGATAAACTAGTGGGAGCTTTGGTTTTATGATTTGACGATTAGAAAAATCGAATAGTCCAAGATAGTAACACTATTATTAGACATCCCACAGCTCAAGGGTAGTGTCTACTCAAACGAACTGCTAGTTCAAGACTGTTTCCATTTAAGGAAAGTCGAGAATGGAAAAGAATGTTTATACGAGTTAGTCATCTAAACTAAGTAGTTTTAAGGCTAAACCAGAAAAATTAATAAATTGAAAATTAGAGGATAAGGAAAGTGATTTCGGATCACTGACCAATGAATCATTGGCAATTTTCTCGAAAGCTAAAGTTCTTTGGAAGAACTAGTTAGCTTTGCATTAAAAGATAAATAAAATAGACAACATGCAGTTATTTCAGATAGACTAGTGGGAGTGATATAAGGAAATGATTCTCGGATTCAATCTTTGAATTTCACAGAAAATTCATTTTCTGTTTTCGGATTCGTTGGAACGAACGTATTCATTTTCAATAGGATAATTTGTTTGTCTTATTGACGATGAATATAACATTCGTAGCATGAACCCAAGACTCGGACTTTTGTTTGATAAAGTCAGAACCACTAAAAAATGCTGAATAGGTATATGTAACACATCTTAAACAATATAAACGCAAATGGTTTCCGTATTTAGATACACACTTCTTCTTTCTATTAATTAGTGCATATTCCCTAACGACAAGATCTGCAGACTGGCTTAGGGTGATTCCTATCTCCCAGTCAAAGAACCCTGCCTCAAAGGAACAATGCCTAAGTTTCCTTTCAATCGGGAAAGGGTAATAGATTTAAAGAAGTTACATAGCTTGTTCATATCGACCTTCGGGGTCTTATGAAAGATACAAGCTAGTGGGAGCCTCTGAGTAGTGACATCATAGTCTGACAACTACTCGAAACTCCAATAAGTTTATCCAAAATATTTGGAGGAAATCTCTGATTTCACTAGAGATAGAGTATTCCACACTCAGAAATAGGTTATTGCGTAGTCTTCGGGACTGATGCTTGGCCTGCCTCCCAGTGGAATGTTTTCACTAAAGATACACCATAAATTTGCCTTACATAGTTATTGATGTGCTACGATACGCTGCTGAACTCATTTAAGATATTGGTTGCAAAATAACGATTTACGTTGTAATGAAAAACCGAGAAGTCTACCTAAAAGATGCCTACGCATTTGTGGATTAGGAGTGAATTCGGTTCACCCCACTTCTGTAAATAGAGGCATTTAGCATCGAGTGCTTGAAGGTAGGACCTAGTGGTTATCATTAGGGTCTACCCAGGCTCCAGTGGAGAGAGACCTGGGTTCGATTCCCCTCCCTCCTAGAATTAGGTCTTTCGTATCCCGGCAAAAAAAAAATTCTAACACTTGGAAATTTTGCGTACATGTTCAGATCGTGAAATATCTTGATGCATTGAGTAAAGGTTGATTATAAAACTCGTAAAATCAGAGAATGACGGTTATAATGTCAAAATCGGTCTGATAGAGTCTATAAATCACAGCTTTGGATCTTGAAGTATTTGTACTCAAGATGTTACTAACTGATTTGTTCAGTCCACATCCAACACCGGCAGTTGGTGATAACACTAATAAAAACTACCAAACTAAATCAGTACATCGATCCACCCCGAACGTATGGTTTGTCCATTACCCATTGCAGGACCTTACGGTCTATGGGGTAGATTGATGACCTATAGTCCTTAGTGGGCTATGTAGGATCCTGATCATAGAGGTTGGTTCAAAAGCCATAACCCTGTGAATGGAGTTTGGTACTCCAGTTCTGTTGAAACTCTTGTAGAACCACCTGAGATTCTCAGGCCCAGTGGGAGTAATTGGAACTACACAGAAAAGAGTCGAATGAATAGGAAAGTTTAACTTTCAATGCAAAGCTGAGAAAAATTTAGGGGTGATTCCCTAAACGGTAGAGAGTTAACCAAACCGTGATCTCTCTTACCACTCAGTCTTGCTTGATTTCGTCAGAAAGCGGGAAATAAGGGTGATTCCCTAAGACTTCCTTGCCGAACAACGGAATCTGAATTCATTCAGAACAGAAGTGTTTTAGCTAAGAACAAATAACGGATTCGTTACAAAGCAGAAAATAGGGGTGATTCCCTAATACCTTTTTGCGAGACTAACGGTATCTTAATTTATTCAGAAAGAACCTTTGGCAGGATGCCTGCCATAGCTTATATCCTTGGAGATTAAAGCAAACCTGTAGGTCATTTCAAGGTCATATATTTTAATATGTGGACTTGACCAGAATGTTGATAAGTCTTTCGTAGACTGAGCATCAATATTAGTAAAGTAGTATGTAGATTAGTGTTTGTGAATGGTAACACTGAAACAGTTGGAAACAACATGGGTGTGTTATCTGAAGTCAGAGTCTGACATGCCATCGGGATTCACTCTAAAGGATTTGATTCGCTCAAATTCTCGAGAATCGATCATTGGCAATCCCATCCATTCACCTGGTTAAGATATTATTGCATTTATGCAACATTCAACGATGTAGTCTACCCTACCTCTCAGGAATGATTATCTAAACCTGCGGATGAATACTAAATGGGATGTTTAGTGAATCCTCAAGTCTCTTCAGGAGAATGAGGAATAATATGCTAGTATATTCAGGTGCAAACTAGAATATAAGTGATAACACTGATTCTGGCTTTAGGTCAGATTGAGGATGATCGTTAAATCGATCTCGGTCTCAGTGTTTACTCATGTGATAAAGTATTATCCAGCCACTTCATTGTGAAAACATTGGAGATGTAGCACATAAGGATTTTGCAATCACTAGAGGTCATAAGCATATTGAAATCGTACCACCGGATTAGATGGAAGGGCAACGTTTCGATCCCAAAGATTGACTCAAGCCGCCAACCTACCTGATCAGTGTACCGAGTCACATGGTATTTGGATTCTAAGTACGCGCCGGGTCACTGACCTACCCTGCGGAGGCACCCTCCGGCCGTGCTTGGAAGGATGAATTACTAAGATGCGTTTGGAGGGTATGATTCTTGGGGATATGTCTCACTTGTTTTGAGCAAGTGGGAGAATGTTGTAGATACATATATAAAGGGTGTGCTCTAAAACAATTAATCCACTTGCCTTTCGTGCAAGTGGGAGATTGTTAGGTGTAGTGCCCGAAAGACAATTATATAATTGTTTTAAGACAGATATAATAATTCATCTTATTATATGCATCCATGCTTATAATTAAGAAACTACTGAAAGCCCTAAGTACCTCGTTTATGTAATCACATAACTCAGTGTATGGCTATACACAAGAGGATTGAGTTAGTGAGATGTACTTAAAATTAACTTAGTCCATAGCGTTTATTAATCTGAGTACGGGTCTCATGATTAATTTGCTATTAATGCTTGAACACTTTAGGTGTGTGATCTTATCCGGATTTGTAGGTAATAGAAGTACCTAATGGGGCATTTATATATGATGATAATCATATAATTTGGACCGATTTGATTTGAGTTCTCGATATAATTCCGTAATCGAGAAGTCTTATCGAATCACAAGATGATCATATATGGATTAATCTCAATCCTGAGGTGAGCACAGACAACAACTTAGACTAGGGTAGGGTTTGATGTGTTAGTAAGGATCACTTCGTAGTATGTAGTCCAACACTTCTCGTTGGCTCTATTCTGGAATGAGTGAGTAGTCTGTGCTATCACATATATGGAATCCATTCCTTCCCTTGGGAAGTAGACAGACAGTTCCCTTATTTGTTAATCCTAAAAAATGATCGATCCCGGGAGTTCATATTATATTAGTTATGAACTAATTGATCACTAGGGGGTTAATGGTAAATAAGGATAAGAGGTTTCGAGAAAAGTTTACGGTAATATCCCGAATCGAAACGAACAGTCTATGGAGGATTTATCCGTATATAATGATTATATCAGTGGACGCTTATCAACTCATGGTTGAGTGTAAGTTATCTATATTCTGCAGAGTTCAGTTTCTGGTTTATGGTGGTGTAATCCCGGAATTAATAGATTGAATATTATTGTTCGGTCTGACGGATAATATTATTTAATTTATCAGAAAGTATTTCTTGAATATGGGTCCATGGCCCCCGACGTAGCTCTCTAACATAGCATATGTTTTTCGTCGCTTCACCTCATTATTATTAAATAGTTGGATTGACTATTTAATTGATATATGGATTAATTGTTTAGTTGGATTTAGATAATTAAATACATTAAAAGAAATTTTAAGTAATTTCGACCCAAGTGTGTGAGATGCGTGGATGACCTAATATAATAGGGTATTTGCCGCATTTTTGGATTATTATTTAATTAGAGATAAATTAGTTTTCTTGGATAATTATTTAATATATGATTTAATTATTTATTTGTTAAATGATAAATCATGGAATATTGGATAATATATTTATTTATCCTAATTTGTTTGAGATATATATTATATTTATCTTATATTTAAATTGAGGATTAATTTAATAATTATCTTTTAATTATTAAATCCTTGGAGGACAAGAATTACTCTCCTATATAAAGAGAGTTCTCACTTCTCCCAAGCCTAAATGACACACATATATTTCGACATACATGAGTGTTGGAAGCTTAGAATTTTCGGCTTCAACACTGGGGTTCCGAGTTGGGATAATCCTCGGGATTATTCCGGTAGCATATCGAGGAGGTCAGTGGCATTAAACACCATCCACTGGTGGTGCTTGAGACACACGTTGGAAGACTTTGGCTTCTCAACTAGGATCTCAACAAGCTTGGATTGACCTTTTGTTCTTGGAGTAATTGCACCATAAAAAGGTTAAAAATCTAAACCCTCGTATGTTATATCTATTATATTATGTGCTTTGATTGTTTAGATCTAGATCTTGTACTTTCCGCTGCGTAATCGGGTGGTTCATCCGGTGATATTACATCCAACAATGTCTCCACTGCTCGGCTGTCTATTGATACTGCAATAGCCTCTGGCCTGAGATTAAGCACCAGAAAATGCAATAAAAGAGAAAAAAAAAAAATCAAATGTGTAGACCTTGATAACAAGAATTAAAAGAATCGTAATCTTTATCGTGAAAGCCATTTTTCCACAGTATTTATAATGTACTACGAATCGAGCATTAAACTATTATTCTATAGTGATTAACCGGAATTGAGTACAACATCTGCCAGGGCAGATTATAGAAGTTCAAATTGATCGTACAGATTCTAGGTCTACAATGCTACAGGCTATTCTAAATGCTCTAAAGAGTGCCACCTACGTACCAAGGTCATTTTCACACCTGATTCATCTGCTTTTCACCTGATTCATAAGCTCTATAGCTTTATTCACATTAAAGGTAAGTGTCCAAACCAAAGAATACAGCGGCATAATTTTTTGGGGAAACATACCTTAATTAGTATGGCATAAAGTCCATTTGATGACATCCCAAAAAGCAAAAAACTTTGAATTCGTTTTGTTATCTGTTTTCAAGGGAATCAAGATGTAACGTAGAAAAACGTTAAGTAATCTATATCTTTACCAGCATAAGGAGGTGAAGAAATTTGGTATATATACCTATATTTGCCTAGCGTCAATAATAGCCGAAAAATACCGATCAGATTGCGGAATTTGATGGTGCCTTGATCGTCGTTTGCGGAAAGGGCCGCCTTGTTTGGAGTGAGAGTTAAATCATGAGAATAGAGGTAAAGAACTACTTCAGAGTGGTCGTCGGTGAACGCTTCATGTGTTCTAGTTTCACGCGGATTCGAGGACGCCATGGAAGGAGTAACGGGGAAGAAGGCTCTAGAAATACCAGATAGTTCGACTGGCCTAGAAATACCAGGGCCTTTTTTTATGTTATTTTTCATAACTATGGATAGGTGTCGATCAATGAGCCACCTATGGGGAATGTCCCTGCGCACCTTTTACTCGACATGCTTTATTAGTTTTAACTCCTGACATCTCAAAAAGACTTCGCAGCGGGTGACGCCTTCCTACTACTGTTTGGCGGATATTCTTTAATAATAGTTCTTTCCCTCAAAAAAAAAAAAAAAAAAGAATTTTTAAAGCGGCATAAATATGGTGTTTTTTAAAACTACAAGACAAAAATAACTAATTGCAAACAACGGAGGTATATCGGGCAAAAAAATTCGTTGTACAACACAAAAAATAAAAAGGAAATATGTTAGAATTTAAAGCAAACGAGAATATATAAACAACCGAAAAAAATGATCGCGGTGAAAAACCAGCATACAAACGTGATATAAAAGAAAACGACGACAAAAAAAATTACCGATCATTTACTAAAAAGGCAAAATAAAAAAAAATAGTGGGCAAAACAAAATGTTCACAGAGAAAAGACGTCATACACACACGAGATACACTAACACAATGATCAAAAGCGAGAATATATACACAACCGAAAAAAATGATCGCGGTGAAAAAACAGCATACAAACGTGATATAAAAGAAAACGACGACAAAAAAAATTACCGATCATTTACTAAAAAGGCAAAATAAAAAAAAATAGTGGGCAAAACAAAATGTTCACAGAGAAAAGACGTCATACACACACGAGATACACTAACACAATGATCAAAAGCGAGAATATATACACAACCGAAAAAAATGATCACAGTGAAAAAAACAGATACAAGCGTGATATAAAAGAAAACGGCGACAAAAAAATTACCGATCATTTACTAAAAAGGCAAAAAAAATAAAAAAAAATAGTGGGCAAAACAAAATGTTCACAGAGAAAAAGCGACATACACACACGAGATACACTAAAACAATGATAAAAAAAATTACCATCAATTAACTAAAAGGAATATATATATATATATATATATATATATATATATATATATATATATATATATATATATATATATATATATTTGTCACGTGTCCTCCCCTTAGCTTTGTATTAGTTAGTAGGAAAACCGACACAATACACAATATAAAATATATACGCAAAAAAGGAAAAAGAAAAAAAACATACACACACAAACAAACTCTAATACATTAAAATATCACGTGGTCAGTGATGTTGCGTGGAACACCAGATTTGCGGTAACAGTGTTTATCTTGAGGGTATAAGGCTGATATGAATGATTTCTCCGGTGTGGTTAGGGTGGCGAGTAAGAACAAGGCTGCCGGATCAGTTTATAAGATGAACAAGTTAATCAGTCGACAAGTTGGCAGAGTTTCTGCTTGTATTAGATTTATAGTTAAAGTTTGAGAGAGAATCCTCTTTATTACAATGTGATCCCATATATATATAGGCTAAAAAGTAAGTCGGTTTACTGTTTATCGACAAGACAACTGAGAGTATATAGCTAAGTTAAGCATGCATGCAATACAAGTGTCCTAGCCAGCTGTAAAGCGTTGCCAGCTGGATTGGCCAGCTGGATAAGCTTGACGAGCAGCGAGTAGCGAGAAGTATGGTCGAGCAGCGGATTCGTCTGTGCCTTGAGTATATAGGTAGGAATCACATGGAGAGAATGGGTCCGGCTTACTGTTGGCGGACATGATCCGGCCTACTGTTGGCGGATAGGCCCCGGTTTGTAGCTAGCGGCTAGAAGAAGCTTGGTGTCAGCGGCTAGAAGAAGCTTGGGGGCAGCGGCCAGCGGAGGTAGAAGCCCATTATCTGTGTTGATGGGCCAAGATTGTAGGCCCCATATGGTTGAACAGGGCCCCATTCCAATCCGGGTATATCAATGGCCCCCTACTCTGTGCCTGGCGTGTCCGCCAAGGCGGAGAGTAGAATTTGAAGAACCTTTGGTGGAGCTCCTTCGTAGTCGCTTGTGATAGAGGCTTTTGACACTGTTTTATCGAGCTTGAACCGGTGTTGGTGAAAGCCGCTAGTGATATGCTGTGCATTTGTAGCGAACAGGCTTGATCGCCGATAATGTTCTATCGGGCTTGAACCAGTGTTGGTGAAAACCACTAGCTATATGCTGTACATTTGTAGCGAACAGGCTTAATCGCCGATAATGTTTTATCGGGCTTGAACCATGTTAATATCGCGTAGTTTAATTACCGATTGATCGCCGACAACGCCTGTCGGGCTTGTTTAAATGATAATGCTCTGTAAAAGGTGTTTTGTTGTGTAAGCCAAAGTGGGCATAGGATCGATCTTGTTTGTTTGAAATAATGTTGGAGATAGTAATGTCTGGTGAAGTCGCTTATACCGCGTGATGTGATGCTCGTCAGAAGAAATTTGAGCGGTTAGAAAATGTAAACGGATGTATCGGTACACTAAGCGCCACGTCGACCACGTGCTCGACACGGCGGTTGAGCCGAACCGTCCCCTTGCTCGATTGGTGGAGAGAAATCGGTAACCGCTCGCCATCATTACGTTTGAATTTTGAAAATTCCAAACGTCGTTTCCCCTCTCTTTTCCTCCTATAAATAGAGGAGTTCCCCCCAACACTTACGCTTTTCTCCTCTTTCACTTCTAATAAATCCCTCCGGCGATAAAGCAAGGAAATTCCGGCGATTGCAAGCAGATTCCGACGAGTGCTCTTTTCAGTCAAAGCTCAACACTTTATCACCTTCATTATCAATCAGGTGCGAAATTTCACTCTTTTATTGTTTGTCGATTCGATTATGCTTTTTATTTCTCCCATTCTTCTTACAAAATTCATGAATGCTGTGATTCTTGCCTCTGCAATTTTACCTCTTTCTGATGAATGCCATGAGCCCAAACCGTTTATTTTTTTCTGCAATTTATGGCTCTTTCTCTCAGAAGAACCATCGTATGTGCATGCTTTGATTATGGTTTCTTGTCATTTGTTCAAGTATTCGTGTCTATGCTTTTGAATATGCATTTTAGGATTTATCTGGTTTTGAATTTAGGGTATTTTTGAGAACTTGGGGGTTTTCTGGGCAGATGTTTGGGGTTTTTTGGGAATTTTGTATCTGTTTAAGGAAGATGGAAGGGCGAGGTGTCGGGGTGTGATCGCTCTCACCTCGACCCGATTTCCATGTCTGGGTGATAAACTGATCCACCTTGCCCTTTTTCTTTTCCAGAATGTCATCAGAGCATACACAATCAGACGAAGAGGCTAGGGCCGCAGCGGGTTATGGGTCAGAGGAGGTGAGCATGGAGGAAGCTAGCTCTAGCGGTGACGAGGAGGAGATGGAAGAAAATCCAAACCCTGGATCCATTAACATAGAATCGACCCCAGGTCGCGATTATTGGTGAAGGCGCATGAGGGCGAGGTCGAAGATGACGACCAAACGGTACTAAGCAATCTCCTCACCAGGATGGAGAGAGTTTTAAAACCTGGAGCCGCTAAAAGTAGCGGCAAGATCAAGGAAGCCGTGGAAACCGTTGTGGTATCGGAGAAGCCCAAAAAGTCTCCAAAGATTGTTGTACGGAAGAAAACCGCCGCTGAGGAGCCCGCAAAAAAGAAGAGGGCGCCCAAAAGAAGGTCCGCTGCGGTCGAAAATGAGCTCGCAGAGCAAAAACGGGCGGATAGTGAACTTGTAGCCCGATGGAGGGAGTTTAAGGATCGAGAAGATTATACTTCGGCGTTAGCAGCGTACGATATCTCGGCGGACTATCGTTTTGTTAGTATGGGCGCGACTAACATGCCATGGACTGTGGCGAGACCAAAGAAGACTATCTGTGGGCTGATTATGATCATCCGGCACCGGACTCAGACCTCCCTTTGACCCATTCTTTGTTACTTTTATGGAAGAGCTGAAGGTGATGCCTTGCGACCTGAGTTTGGGAGTTGTTCGCGTGGTCATGTCCTTTATCATAATCAGTAGGTTGAGCGGGCGCGAACCGTCGATGCCGGTGCTCTTATATTTTTATAGTTTCTCCCGGAAGGGCGGCGCCGGCCAAATCCAACCGCGTAGTCGATCGAGTCATGGTAGACCCCGCTTGTTATTTGATCTTCCCGACAAGGTGGCGGATTGGGACAAAAGATGTATGAAGGTGGAGTCCCGGGTAGGCTGGCCGTTTGAGAAGCTAGCGGAGAATTCGGTCAAGACCGATCACTTGAATAAGATAAAAACCCAATTTGACGATGATGAGTTTATCTCCGAGCTGAAAGACGATCTGGGCTATACCCGTAAAAATGAACCTCAGGCTAGGGCATTTAACTGGAGGTTGTTGCTTGACGTCGCTCAGCCCTATCTTATACAAGCCGGACTTCCGGGAGCCGGTGTCGGCGAACCTTTAGTTGTAGTCGACTTGTTGCCGACCCATCCTGATTGGTACGGCGAGTGCCACCATGGGAGGTTCATGCCTTCTCAGTGTGAAATCTGCGGCGGTTATCCTAATATGCGAGCACCGAGTAGGATTTTTACTTGCATTCTTCTTGCTTCTTTTCATAATATGTCTCTTTTCATATGTTCTGGTCGCTAATATATATTTGTTCCCCGCAGGTACCATGGATAGATTAGTTCGTCGCAGCCAATTGTCCAAGCAAAAAACCGTCGGTGAGGTGAAAAGGGCCGCTGAACTAAAAGGGATTAAGACAGCCCTTCCCATGGTTGATTTGCGCACGTCGGCGTCGGAGCCTCTCGGAGCTAAGGTCGCAAAATCATCCCAAACCGCCAAAGACAATAGAGAAAACCGTGGTGGGCAAGACTATGAAGCAGACCACTCTTACAAAGCCGCCTGCTGGCGATAAGAAGAAGAGGGCTGCTGTTGAAGAGCTTGAGCCCGCGGGAGATGAAAGTGGCTTGCAGGAGGTCCCTCCCTTAAAAATTCAGAATCGATAAGTGGTAAGGAAAGATCTCGTAGATCAAGGCAAACTGTGGTCCGATGAGGTTGTGTCTATGGCCACGAAGACAATGGTGCCTTTGGTTGGAGTTCTGTTGGGCCTCAGAGGTTGTCCCGCCGCTGGTTGGACAAAGAGTTTATCGCGCAACAACCTCTCGACCTGCCCAAGGCACGCACAATCGCAAGGGGTATCGCTGATGTGCCCCCATTGAGGCATTTTAGATGGGGTATCCCTAGCGACATCCAGCTGGAGATAGGCCGCGGTATAGCGGATAGGGTTGTTATGGCGGATCAGACTGATCCCCGCCGTGCCTTTCTCGGGAGTATTGATGATTTGTGGGGCTTATATGGCGCCACGGTGAGCATGGTAAACCTTCTTCTTGCTTTTGTTTTTATTCTTTTGTCGTTATTTTTGCCCAAGTCAATATTGATTTATTGTTTTAATTTTCCTCCATTAGGTTGGTAACCGGCTTGGCGCAGCTTTGTCAATGATTATAGAAATACCATAGCCGAGAGCGCCGATGCCGGAAAGAGCTAGCGAAACCCGTAAAGCTCTTGGTGCCGCAAATGCGGTGTCCGCGGTCTTCGTGGGCGGTTAAGGCGGGCCGAGGGCCGAACAGAAACCGAGAGCACGGCTTGCCGAGGCAAATAAGGTTAACTCGACCTCGTGGAGCGAGTAAATCCGTTGGTCGCACTTATGGAAGAGATGAAGCCGAAGTAATGGCGAGGCTCAAGCTCATTGGGAGGCCGAGCAAAAGCGTGTGCGGATCTGCAGAAACAATCAAGGATCTAGGCTCAAGTGTTGAAGGCCGCCAAGACCGCCGCCGATGACGGCTTTATGATGGGATATGACCAAGGGTTTTATCACATCGCGAGGTGCGTCCTGGCTCATGAAGATGGTACCACTGACCTTGATGTCTTAGAGGAATGGATTCTCACCCATCCCTTCTCTCGATTATCTAAGAGAATTTCATGACCGCATACCCTTCTCGATGTTGAGCTCAGCCGCTATGTCCCAGAGTGTGATCCTGGTGGGTGGCTCTCTTTGTGATAGAGACAAATCTAAGGAGCGTGTTCGCTGGCCACGCGAAGCGAGAGAGAGCCGAAGAAAGCGAGATCGAGCGACCTGGTGAAAAGTCGATGAGCTTCTTGAGTCGGAGACCAATGTCGATCGATCTTCGCACCATTCTCTCCGTGAAGAGAATGTCCATAATGAAGAGATGCGCCCGAGGGTTCTTAGATTTCGGCTCTGTTTTGTAAAACATTATTACGTGGTTCGTATATGTATAACTCTTTTCTTTTTTCGCACTTTTGTCCGCACATTTGTCTCTGTAATGTCCAAATTTTATAATTTTATTCACAAGTTTGTTTCTGCCCGCTTTTTTATGTATGCTTGCTTTTGCTCGAATTTATTGTCTAAATTGAGTCCGCCGATAACAACATCCGTCCCCCTTGTTTTAGATAAGATTCTAGGTCGATCTTGTGCGGACTCCTGTATGAGATATGCCCCTCTTGAATCTTATCTGAAATAACTTGTTTGCTAGGAAGTTGTGCCCGCGTTAAGTTTTCCAAATTAAGTTTTGTTGAAAATGCTTGAGCACAATTCTTTCTTATCCATGCATACTTTTAATAATTTGCATATAAAAAGAGAATGTAAAATCGGGCTTTATTAATTTCGACTCATCCCGCTAGATGAGTAAAGATTACAAGCAAAATAAGAAAGTCTAACCACTCACGCCAGAAACGTGAGGATAGCTATACCCCTAGCCGATTTATTACATGTAGTACCTTTTGAGGTTGTCCGCATGCCAAGGTCTATTGAGCTCGTAGCCTTGATGATTTCTGAGGACATAAGTCCCTTTCTTGATCTCTCTTGCGACTTGATAAGGGCCTTCCCAATTTGCTGTTAGCTTCCCTTTATCAGACTCCATACCCGTGGCCTTTCTATTCCGAAGAACGAAATCCCCGACTTTAAATGAGTGGCCGCGGATTCGCTTGTCGTGTTGTTGTTTAGCGATTTGCTTGTAGTTCGCTAATCGATGATAAGTCGCTATTCTTTTTTCCTCCACCAGATCCAAGTCGATCTGCCTGTTTAAAAGATTATTCGCTGATTCGTATAATGCGACCCTGATGCTGGGTAGTGCCATTTCGACTGGAATCATAGCCTCTGATCCATAGGTAAGGGCAAAAGGTGTTTCTCCTGTGGGTGTTTTGATCGTGGTGCGAAGTGACCAGAGTATGGCGGGTAGCTCGTCGACCCATCCTCCTGCTTTTACCTTGTCATCTACGCTTTTCTTAAGCATTTTGATTATTTGTTTATTGCCGGCCTCAGCCTGGCCGTTGCCTTGAGGATAAGCCACGGACGACTGCCAGTGTTTAACTTTGAATTCCTCACAAAGGTCTGAAAAGTCTTTCTGAATTGTGGGCCGTGATCTCGATACTACCGCCCGTGGAATGCCAAAACGTGAAAAAATTTGATCGTGTAAAAAATAACCTGCGGCTTTTGCGGTTATCTTAACCATAGGTTTTGCTTCGATCCACTTTGTGAAATAATCCACAGCTACTATGATAACTTTACATCCGCCTCTTCCTGGTGGAAATGGTCCGATGAGATCGAGCCCCATATGTCGAAAGGCCAAGGTGCGGTCACGATGCTCGTTCAGCAGATGGTATTCGTGGGATGTCCGCGATGCTTCGACACTGGACATTCTCGAACCAACTTTTCTGAGTCTTTAAGAATTGTTGGCCAATAATACCCCGCGGTTATGACCTTCTGTGCCAAAGAGCGACTAGCGGGGTGACCTCCACACACTCCTTGGTGAAGTTCGATAAGGATTGTCTTGCTTTCTTCCTCTCGAACACATCGTAATAAAGGCCTTTTTGCGGACCTCTGTAGAGTATTCCATTGTTTAAGATATACCTGGCCGCTCTTTTCTTAAGTGCGCGAATTTTATCCGCTCCATCAGGCAAGGTGCCTGTTTCTATATAAGCCTGAATCTCATCGATCCAACATATAGTCGGCGCTGGTGTATCGATTTCCATGACTTGTGTTTCCTCAATGGCGGGTATAGCTAGATACTCTATCATAATTGAAGTGGTCGCAATTTCTTCTTTGAGTGATAATTTTGAGAGATAGTACGCTCGCCGTTGTCCCTCTCCGGATTCTCGATGAATTCGCAATACTTGAAGCCGTTTTTGAATCGTCGAACAATCTCACCATATTTCTCGAGAATACCACAGTGTGTGTCATAGTCCCCCGAGATTTGGTTGACGATGAGTTGGGAATCGCAATAGACTTCAACATTTTCCACATTTAACTCCTTGGCCAGTTTGAGCCCGGCCTATAATCGCCAGACTCAAACTTTGATTATTCGTGGCGGGAATTCGAACCTTAAAGCTTTTTCGATTTCCTCTGTCGATCCGGGCTCCATTAAAATTACTCCGGCCCCACAACCATTTCGGTTAGATGCCCCATCCACAAATAAATGCCAACATTGATCTGGTTTATTCTTGGCCGCAGCTCACGGGCTAACGGCGGGTGGTGGCGAGCTAAAGCTTGTCTCTACAATAAAAATCGCGTAACTTGACCCTTGATAGCTTTTACGGGTTGATATTGTATGTCGAACTCGGTGATTTCGATTGCCCATCTCGAGAAGTCGACCGAAAGGTCCGGTTTATGCAATATTTGACGAATGGACTATCCGTTAAGACAACTATCGTGTGTGAGGTAAAGTAAGCCCCGAGTTTGCGGGCAAAGCAATAACAAGTGAGTAGGCTAATTTTTCAATATTAAAATAGCGGCTCTCCACCGGATCGAGAGCCTTGCTTACATAATAAACGGGATTTTGGAGGGTTCCGGCCTCTTTGATGTTAACGGCGGCACAACAACCGGTCTCAAGCCGCTAAATACAAAACAACACATCTCCTCTATAGGGCTAACCAAAAGGGTGGTTTCTAGATATTCTTTTAAAGCTTGAAATGCCTCGTGAACACTCTGCGCTCCATGAAAAAGTTTTGTCGCCTCGAGAATTTTGAAGAAGGGAGACACCTTTCCACGATTTCGATATGAGGCGACTAGCGCAATGATCGCGCCATTGAGCCTCTGTACCTCTTTGATGGTAGTAGGCTCTCTCATGTCAATCAAAGCTTGAATTTTTTCGGATTAGCCTCGATGCCACTGACGACTAACCATAAACCCCGTAAATTTGCCCGCTCGACGCCTAAAAGTACACTTGGCCGGATTCAAACTTCATCGAGTGTTTTCGGACATTATTGAAAGTTTCTTGAAGGTCGAAGCGTGACCGCCCCCAAATGGACTTAACAACCATGTCATCTATGTAAGCCTCCATATTTTCGCTTATCTCGCGAATCGAAGACCTCTGTTGACCATTCGCCGATAGGTCGAACTCCGCATTCTTCAAAACCCCAAACGGCATCATTTCATAATAATACAATCCTCCGTGCCGCTCAAAGCCGCTTTTTCTTTGTCGGACTCATCCATCCGCATTTGATGATACCTGAATATGCGTCTAAGAAACTTAAAACCTCAAAGCCGTAAATAGAGTCAACTAACCGGTCAATTCGTGGTGGCGGTGATAAGGATCCTTCGGACATGCTTTGTTGATGTCCGTGAAGTCGACGACATTCTCCACTTGCCGTTGTGCTTCTTTACCATAACCACATTTGCCAACCAAGTAGGGTAGGCAAGCTCCTTTATGATTCCCCGCCAGAAGCTTTCCGACCTCTACTTTCACCGCCGCCTCCTTTTCGTTGAGAATCGACGCCGCCGTTGTATCGGCTTGAAAGTAGGGTCGATGTTAAGATGGTGCAGGCGACGCCTGGTTCGACTCTCGCATGTCGGTAACCACCCAAGCAAAGGCACTCAAATTCTCTTTGAGTAATTGTATCAATTTTTCCTTTCAATAGACTCGGTCGAGCCCCTATCTTTATCTTTTGCTCGGGATATTCCTCATTGATGACCACCTCGATCAACTCATCTTCTCGCCGTAAAATCCGCTCATCTCTCGACTTGCAATGTTTCACACTCTACTTTGGTCGGTTCAGATCAACAACGACTTCGATCATGTCCATGTTATATGGTTTATTCGATTCAATCCTTTTATTCCCTGTTCTCATCTCATGTATGTATGTCGAGCAGCCGCAGTTCGCCGATCGACGTTCCGATCCCGTCCCCAACATAAAACTTTGCTCACCGATGCGGAATGGAAGCTACCATCTCAAATCGCTTTAAAGCGGGTGTTCCAATTATCATGTTATAATTGGATCAAGATCGACAACTAAAAACATCACCTTTTCCGCGCGAAAGGGTGCATAATCTCCCATCTCAGACATCGAGGTCGATGGCCCCTTGACTCAGTATCTTATGATTGGTGAAACCTCGCGGTGCCATTATGCGGTCTCAAATTAGAGTATTTGAAACCCAACTCTTTGAAGCGCTTGTAATATAGGATATCGCGGGCAAGCTCCTCAGACAACCATTACTCTATTGACACAGCCCGATTGCGACGACCACCGAGATGCAAAGGCACATATCCTCTGCATTGGTTGAAGTCACTAACTCACTTCGAGTAAAGGCGAGGGTCGTTTCACTCCTCGCAAAACTACAAAGCTTCTCCACATGTTTGTTGATGGAGCCGATGCGATTCTTAATTTGATTGTTAGTGGGGAGGCTCGGTTATCATTCTAATGTTCTATCGAAATGACGAGCTTGTCGATTCCTCCTATCCTGGACCACCGGTATCAAGTTTGAGGTGATCATGGTGTCCGCGAGCGAGCAACTTCTCTATTGCTCGCTTGAATTGGATACATTCATCGGTAGTGTGACCCTTATCCCTCGTGATAGCCACAAAATTTGGATGCATCGCGGCGCGTGTCGTGAACCATTGGGTATGGTTCGTATTTAAATCTCGATTTCATTTAACACTGGGAATAGGAAATTTCGAGCGGCGTGAAATGCTCTTCCTTAAATCTTTCAGGTTTCTTGATTTCCTATCCGCCTCTGCTGGTGTCTCTTCATGGCTACGCCACCTCTGCTTGCCTTTGTTGGACGAAGACACTCCTTCGTTTCCCGCAGCTTGCAATGTACTTCCTAGTCGAACTCAACATCTCTTGTAGGTTATTTGGTGGTGACAAAGCGAAATAAGACTTCAAGTATCCCGGCTTCAACCCCTGTTTCAAAACTACTCATGACAACGTTATCGCTATACCCCTGGTTAGCTCATACACTTTGTAAAACCGCTCATAATAAGCTCGCGAGTACCCTCACTGTCGCTTTGTCGGACCTCGTGTAGGTCGATATGCCGCCTTTTAAGTCCTCCTACCGACTTGAATTCTCGCTATAAACTTGTTGATCAGTCATCCCATGATAAAATTGATCCGGGAGGAAGATCTGCGGATCCATGATGTCGCCCGATCTTGCATTGATCCCACAAATGCTATACACCAAGCATCATCGCTAGAGGTACACAAACCGATTCTCGCTTTGAAAAGCGGATAGCCAATCCAGAGGATCTGTTGTTCGTGGTAGTTTATGAAATTGGGATAGTGAGTTCCTCCCTTGGAGCCGCTTTCAAGATATCTTTGGGATGAAGCACACTTGTTCCCCATGTCGGAACCGCTTTTAACATCCTTTGTTCCTTTTTCGTAGTTCCTCTATCTGCTTTTTTCATGATGCCTATCTCTTCCTCGATTTGGGGTTGAGGTGGGAGCGCAACATAACTTTCTTCAATTTCCGAGTCCCCGCCCTTCCAAGCGGGTGCGAACTCGCCGAGTGTTCTTGGTCGACGGGGCCGCACCGCGATCGCCGATCGCGGGCCCCAAATCTACCAAGTCTTGATTTCTACCCTCTCTAGGATGTGAGGTTGCATGACTACTCTCCTCTATTTCTCGATCGTGGTCGAACCGTTTTGGAGGAATGAATGTAATTTGAATCTCGGTTTGTGCGGGTTGAGGAGGTTGAATTTACGGATTGACCGGCGAGGTAATCCTTCCGCAATGAGTAGTGCATTTCCTCCCGCATTTCTTCAACATATTCCATGTGCGCTTGCAAAGCTATTTTATATGTATCTTGTTGTGGGAGCCTCCGGCTAAAATAGCTTCTTGTTCGTTAATTGGGTTGGATGTCCCCGCGATTCCTTTTCCCTTGCTTTTCCTAACCGCTTCCTCGTGTATTTCACGGGCTTTAGTCCTTTCCGTATGTATGCTCAGATGTCGGTTGTGAGGCGGTGGTTGACATCCGCCCATCCGACATAACCCTTCGGCTAGCCTCTCCACGGGCGTGCTCGCTCCACGTGGCGCCCCACGATTCGTCGCTTTAGCCGGTGTGCAGGTGGTTCATGTTTTTCCCGCCACCATGACTTATGATTTTTGGGCGGTATTTTTCTCGACTCAGAATATAAGGTAACAAGCTGCTTGTATCTCCCGTGCTATTTACAACTAAAAGATGACCGATCTTTCCTTACTCAAGATCCGAGACCGGCGAAAGACGCGTAAACCAACCTGGGTATTTTAGATGGACTCAAATGTGAGTTTGCAATGAAGTTGATGATCTCCTCTCGTGCAAGTTGATCGGACAGTGTAGATGATGATGACTTCGCCGAGACACCGTGAAATCGTCTTTGTGGTGGAGTAAGTAGCCCTTGAATCTTTGAATGATAATGATGTTCCCGTAACGGAGCCAATCGATGTTGCGTGGAACACCGATTTGCGATAATGAGTGTTTATCTTGAGGGTATAAGGCCGATATGAATGATTTCTCCGGTGTGGTTAGGGTGGCGAGTAAGAACAAAGGTCGCCGGATCGCTTTATAAGATGAACAAGTTAATCATCGACAAGTTGGCAGAGTTTCGCTTGTATTAGATTTATAGTTAAAGTTTGAGAGAGAATCCTCTTTATTACAATGTGATCCCATATATATATAAAGCTAAAAAGTAAGTCGGTTTCATTGTTTATCGACAAGACAACCGAGAGTATATAGCTAAGTTAAGCATGCATGCAATACAAGTGTCCTAGCCACCAGAAGCGTTGCCGGTGGATTGGCGGTGGATAAGCTTGACGAGCAAATGAGTAATGGAAGTATGGTCGAGCAAATGGATTCGCTCCTGCGCCTTGAGTATATAGGTAGGAATCACATGGAGAGAATGGGTCCGCCATCGTTGGCGGACATGATCCGCCTCTTGTTGGCGGATAGCCCGGTTTGTGCTGGCGGCTAGAAGAAGTTTAGTGTCGCCGCTAGAAGAAGCTTAGAGGCGCGGCCGGAGGTAAAGCTCATTATCTCGTGTTGATGGGCCAAGATTAGAGCCTATATATGGTTGAAGCGCCCCATTCCAATCCGGGTATATCAGTCAGTGGCCATATCGTAGAGGAGATATGTGAAAGGAGGAAAAAAAAAAAACAAAAAAAAAAAAAGAAAAGGAAAAGCCAAAACCAAAAAAAAGAAAAAGAAAAAAAGCCACGTGTCCTTCCCCCTTCCTCCCCCCCTTGTCTTCTTATTAGATAGTAGGAGATAGGAGATAGGAGATAGGAAGAAAACTACACCCGTGTTGTAGTATTAATTTGACTTTATTATTCACTTTCCCCGTGTATAAAACTGACAAACTCTCTCTCTCTGCGAAACCCTCCATTTCACCACTTCCGCCGTCAGGTCTTTTTATTGCACGAACTATCATGGCGGCGACAACTTCATTCTCAGCAACTGCCTCCAAACTAGCCCCCACAGCCTCTGTCGAAACCCTCAAACCTAAATCCAAAACTTTGGCTCACAACCTCAGCTTTATCTCTTCCTCAACGACTTCTATCAAGTCTCTCACATCTCGTGCTGCAAACACCATGTCTAATGGCTCTGCTGTTGGGGCTCGCATGGTCTCGGCGCCGCCTGCGTCCGTGAAGCCACGAATTTCAGTCGATTTTGATACCTCTGTGTTTAAGAAAGAGAAAGTTAACCTCGCTGGAAATGATGAGGTACATTTTCACTTTCAAGACATTTGTTCTTACTATAAAAGGTAATTAGTTGTATTTTCATTTAATTAATTGTGGAATTACTATGGGAAATGCAGTATATTGTGAAAGGAGGAAGAGATTTGTTCAAGTTGTTGCCGGATGCTTTCAAAGGTATCAAGCAAATTGGAGTCATTGGATGGGGCTCACAGGTGAGTATTTAGCTTTTAATTGTAACCTATGAAAACTTGAAGCTTTTCTTCTTTTTGTGTGTAAAAAATTGAACTTTTGATGTATTTTATTTTATCGCCCCGTCGGCTGAAAATCATCGTTTATTTAATTCCCCTTCACCTATCACCGTATGCTTTCACTTGGGTAATGCTTCATTTTCTGAAATGGGATTTTATTTGAACTTGTATGACTTAAGACATTAATGGCCTGTATCATACGTCATAAGATTATTGTTCAAGGATTGATTGCGTCAGAAGAATGTCATTTAGCTCATCAAATGCACATTCTACCTATCTGATCGCAGTTCTCTAAATTCAGTCAATGCTTGTACTAGAAGTGAGTGTGAATTAGGTACAACCTGAATATTCATTGTTCTTGCCATCTAAAGGTTTATAGTGTGAAGGCCTGTTCTTTATTTCCCGGAGTAAAAACTCTTGATCCCACTATGTTGTGGTAGGCGTGGCAGTCGTATGAAGTGCTATGAACGTGAAATCGTTTCGCTTTAAACCAATTGCTGAGTTCCTTTGATGCATTTCAATTTTAGTTACAAATGGGCAGCTATTATTGGCTGGGTCAGTTATTTGTGAAAAAGAGCACACTAGCTGTCTTGGGGCATGGTCCTAAGAGTAGAGGACACCTCTTTTATTCCCTGAAACTGATTTATGAGCAACATCACCTACCATGTGATGTGAATCAAGTTTGATGCATTAATGTATTGTTGTATTCTCCATGCATAGGGACCTGCTCAAGCTCAAAATCTGAGAGATTCACTTGCAGAGGCCAAGTCAGACATCACAGTGAAGGTAATTTTTCTAATCCTCTAATTGGTATTTTTGAGGGAATCCGAAAGAGCGTTGACAGATTGAATTATGCATGAAGAGCTCTGCACTTTTTAATATTGTTACTGTTTGAACAGATTGGTTTACGTAAGGGCTCTCGATCATTTGCTGAGGCCCGTGCAGCTGGTTTTAGTGAAGAGAATGGGACCCTTGGAGACATATGGGAGACTGTATCTGGCAGTGACTTGGTGCTCCTTTTAATTTCTGATGCGGCACAGGTTGGTAAACACTGTGTTTTAGGATGTCAGTCTTTACTTCTAGTGGTTTACTTATTATTATTATTATTATTATTATTATTTTATTTGTTAAGTGACTTCATAACCTTGCTTCTGCTTTTCCTTTCATCTTGACATCAAGCATCAGTAAATCATCTGATGGTGTTCAATAATGCAGTACAATTGTTGGTGCAAAACTTTACTAGATTCAGTTGTAATTATTATTTTCTTAGCATGATATGTGGTTATGATTATATTTCTTAGCCTGATGTGCTTGCTTTTTGTCATATATCTCTAATTTCCTTAGCCTGAACATTCTAAGTTAATTATGCCCTTTAGATTAGATAGTTATCTATGATTGTGATGCCTCAAATGGCTGTGGCCTTAGATTATGTTCAAATTTAACCTTGATGTACCTGTGAGTGTGGAGCTACTCATGCATGTGTAAGAGATATACAAAACTAAACTGGCTGATCTAATAAGTCATCGGCTATTTTAGATCTTCTGTCTCTTGAGCACAAGTGTTGATCTCTCTCTCTCTCTCTCTCTCACACACACACACACTCTCTCTCTCTCTCTCACACACACTCTCTCTCTCTCTCTCTCTCTCTCTCTCTCTCTCTCTCTCTCTCTCTCCGTTTTTGGTACATAAATAATTGATTTGATGCAGGCAGATAATTATGAGAAAGTGTTCTCCCATATGAAGCCGAATAGCATTCTTGGGCTTTCCCATGGATTCCTTCTTGGCCATCTCCAGTCATCGGGTCTCGACTTCCCTAAAAATATAAGCGTGATTGCTGTGTGTCCCAAGGGGATGGGTCCCTCAGTCAGAAGGTTGTATGTCCAAGGGAAAGAAATTAATGGTGCTGGTATCAATGCTAGTTTTGCAGTTCATCAGGTCCTCCTCCTTTTGGTTTGAAACTGTACCTTCTCATGTTAATGTCATGTGCATTATTAACATTTTTTTCTTCCCTTTCCGGTTGAATGCCGGTATACAGGATGTAGATGGCCGAGCAACAGATGTTGCTCTGGGATGGTCAGTAGCCCTTGGTTCACCTTTTACTTTTGCCACTACTTTGGAGCAGGAGTACAAGAGTGACATTTTCGGGGAACGAGGTAAATTTGGTTTTGCCGTGCTTTCTCATAAGTCACACAGTATGGATTGGATCTGATTTCTTTTGTTGATTGATAGGCATTTTACTTGGTGCTGTGCATGGAATTGTGGAGTCATTGTTCAGGAGGTACACTGAAAACGGAATGGCTGAGGATCTTGCATATAAGAATACCGTGGAGAGTATAACAGGGATTATTTCAAGAACCATATCAACAAAGGTTTCTCTCACCAATGTTTTGTATTGTGATGTTTTCTGTCATTTCTTAATTATTTGGTTCTTTCTGCATCGTCCTTACGGTTAAGAAAACTATTTTGGTGGAAAAATGATTTTGTTCTGTTCAATGATGTCCATTTCCTGTTTGAAACTCTTGATAGGGCATGCTGGCTGTATACAATTCATTGTCCGAAGAGGGAAAGAAAGAATTTCAGACAGCCTATAGTGCTTCTTATTATCCGTGCATGGATATCTTGTATGAATGCTATGAGGATGTGGCTACTGGTAGTGAGATCCGAAGTGTTGTCTTGGCTGGAAGGCGTTTCTATGTATGCACTCATCATATTTAAGCTATACTTAGAATTTATTGTGTTCTGCTCTTCGTATTTCTTCTGCACCTGTACTTGTATTTATACATGCATTGAAATTGCATATCATTTATGTGTATGACTAAACTGCCATGTTCAGGAAAAAGAAGGCCTGCCCGCTTTCCCAATGGGCAACATTGACCAGACAAGGATGTGGAAGATCGGTGAGAAAGTGCGTTCAGTTAGACCACATGGCGATCTAGGCCCTCTACACCCCTTCACAGCTGGTGTGTATGTGGCACTAATGATGGCACAGGTTGGTTTACTTGGTGAATTAACTGTTCTATATTCTTAGCTTTTTGGTTTCAAATGCAAACATGCGCTTGCTGGTGGCAAACTTCTAGTATATCAGTGCTTTTTTTGTTGCATACATCAAGCTACGTTTGGGAAAAGCTATTGTCAGAGCTGCTCTCTGCTAATGCTGAAGCAATTTGCATGGGAAGTAGCAGGGTTTTTATATGCAAATTGCTCTGACATTAGCTGTAGAAGAGTAGCTATGTTGCAATAATGCTTACTTTACCCCCACCCTATCCTTTTGGTCATGATGGAAGACATAACTTTTGTGGTATGTGAATGAAATTACTCCCACCAGATTGAGGTTCTGAGAAAGAAAGGGCACTCCTACTCAGAGATCATCAATGAGAGCTTGATCGAATCAGTGGATTCGTTGAACCCTTTCATGCATGCACGTGGCGTGGCATTCATGGTTGACAACTGTTCAACAACTGCTCGTCTCGGATCAAGGAAGTGGGCCCCAAGATTCGACTACATCCTGACTCAACAGGCATTAGTGGCAGTAGACAATAAAGCTCCAATCAATCAGGATTTAATCAGCAACTTCCTGTCGGATCCTATCCATGGAGCTATCGAAGTCTGTGCTGAGCTCAGACCTACTGTCGACATTTCTGTCCCTGCCGATGCTGATTTTGTTCGTCCCGAGCTTCGTCAATCTGGCAACTGAGGATAGACTGTTGATTACAATTTGAATTTCGAGAGGATGTGGCGTATTAAATGAGTAATTTTGGTATTGTGTTGAATATAGAGGCATGCATCCTGATGCATTGTTCTGTTTGAATTATTAGTACTGTTAAATGTATGTTGTGCACTTTGTTTGTCAAGGGAACCAACCTGATGATGTAGTGCTGCCTTTGATAATAAATTCGCGTCTTTTTGTTACTATTTATTTTCCCATGTTTTATGTCCCCAGTTTGGTTTTTGTTGTTGCTTTTCAAACAATATGATTAATAAGGCAACCCTGCCCTTTGTCCCAAAATAAGTGACATTTTAACAGTTTACACAGATTAAGAAAGGTTATAAAATGACTAAAGTGCCTTTATTTTACTTCAACCATTACTTCACTTTCCTCTTAAATTCATCTTTTTATTCCTGAAAGTTTGCTCACATTAATCAATTAAAATATATATACTTGTATTTCAAATCAAATTTACAAGTGGGATTCCCATATCATTTATTCCTAAAAAAATAGTTAGGGAGGACTTCCATGTTGGATATCATCATAACATTGTGTCACTAATCTGTTGTAGACATTAATGAATGAGGAACAATATTACAGAGATTTTATAATACAACATTTCTAGCTAAGAGTTCAAATGACAGTTATGCCTTGACACAGATTTCTACCAAATTTTGAGGGCAACTTGGTCAATTTCAAGAAGCACTAGAAATCATCGCGTGGACAGTATTCGGACATATCCAAGGCTGCAGAAGCTACAACCTTGTCCTCATCCAGAATTTCTAGATTCTCAAACGTATTGCCCTGAAAACATGCCACATTATTATTATAATGGTCAGAAATCCAGCAAAAGAATCAATTCTTGGACGATTTAACAAGTTTTTAGCAATTTGGGATGAGAATGATAAGCTTGATTACCATGTAATTAGGTCCTCTGATGTAGCCATTTATGAGTAGCTGCAATTCCTTATCATCTAAGTCCTCACTATTTCCACCTACTATACATGCTTCCTGAGACAAAGTAGATAAAATACAACTCAATGCACAAAGAGATCTTACACAGCGTAACACAAAATCTCCATGCAGAATTTTCGTCCCAGACACATGACTGGAGAAAGGGGATAGAGAAGGAATGATGCCCATTTACGTATCTTTATTTGTAGCATACTGTATGATTATATTTTTTTTTCAAACTAAATGACAAGACAGCAACTTCTAGCATAAGAAGAAGCATTCGTTTGTTACACTTTACCGCTTTCTTCCTTGATGAACAACCGTCATGCTCCCATCCACAGCTGATCACCATCTTGACAGTCGTGCCGCCATCAGTTTTCCCCCAACCAAAATACACCCCTGTAACTTGATCTACAAGAGACGACCTATCATCTGAATTGCACAGTACAAAATTTCAGATTTGGTGCAACAACTGTAGAAATCGCACGATTTAACATATATAATGGTTTTCAACCCTTGGTTGATTAACAAAGTCGCACTAACTAACATGCAGCATGATTCTGCAACAAACATGTAGCTTTAAACGAGTGGAATTTCATCAAGTACAAACACAAGAAGTAAATTTTCATAATGTTAATACCTGAAAATTCATGGAGAAGCCCTCCTCTATATACCGCTCTAAAATAAATAGGTTGGACTGGTAAAGCATTACATACCCCTGCAGTAATAAATTCTTCGGGTGTCAGAATCACAGGAAAGACAGACCAACGGCTACAAATAAAAATAGGTGAAGCTACATACAGTCTCCAAACGGTGTTAGTCCCCAAAGCTCAGGTCTAAAAGCTAGCAGCGAATGAAGCACGGAATCAGCAATAGAATACTGGTTACATTCAATTTGGACAGATGGAACAGCTACCACGTTCATTCCCGCAGCCTTCCCAGCTTTAACTCCAACTCTGCCACATTTGAGAACCAAAGGACAAAAAACTACAGTTCAAGGCTTCAGAAAAACGAATTTCTTGCAACATTTAACATGCAATGAGAAAACGGTTTTCGTTTAAGAGGCATAGAATTCTTTCTTTTCCAAGAGAAGTGCTTATTCTTTTTTAACTTCTAAATTATTTCTTTGTATGTTTTCCGACTTTTTTTCCCCATATTTAATAAAAGAAGTATAATCAGCTGATATGTTGAGTTAAAATTTCCAACAGTTCTATTTAGGATCTACAACATACATTGGACCCAGTTCATTACGGAATATCAACCTAGAACATCCAGGCTTATACAGAATCATTTCGAAAATGACTTAATACTGCCCTAGTGCTAATTTCCTATAGGTAGCTGAGCATGTGAAGGTGCTCAGTTCTTACAGGTGCCTGAATTGGTAGTAAAGACTTACACGGAGTCTTCTATGACTAGGCAATTAACTGCGTCAATACCCATTTTGTTTGCAGCTTCAAGAAACCTGAGGGCATAAAAGGTAGATTACAGGCGTATCCAGATAGAAATCCCTTAATCGTGAAAATAAGTATAAAAAAACAAAAACGATAACAAAAAGGAAGCATTCTTTCCATTAGGTGGAGCCACCATATGATGGCAAATGTCAAGATATCTCAAAAGGTCAATTAGAGCATAATCAGTAATTTAACAATAGCACTTGCAAAAGGATTGTCTGATTGTAGAACTATGTATCTTTGCATTCATTACAGACCACTTCATCAAGTTCCTATAGGGGTTTTGGGCTTGCATGGTACAAATGATAAACAAATATACAAGTGAGTTGTCTCATATATACACGTTATGCAAAAGCAAGAATATCAACTATGACACTTGTATTATAAAAATGGTTAAACCCTAACCACAAGGGTACCCACTCCTCCTGTCCCACAGGATGAGTGGAGATGTTAATCAGGTAACCTAGTGGCAGAGTCATGGATTTGCTATTATACCAAACAAGCTGGAAGAAGTCGCCTTTACTGTGGTTCGAACCTCCACACTCCGGCTCAGGTCCAACTGCCCTTTGAAGGCACCCAAGCCCTTTACCACTAGGTCATGTCCTTGGGACAACTATGACCCTTGTAGATCTGATGCTTGGGGGCGGGGCAGCTCTTTTTTAAGATGTACATTTGATGTCTTTACTGGAATGAAAAACTAAACACTATGGAAGACATCAAAAGCACAGAATCTTACATATCAGGTGCAGGTTTTCCAGCTTTGACATCATCACTTCCTAGGATTACAGAAAAGTGCTCTTTCCAGCCTGCAATAAAGTCATGCATACATGTGAAATTGTAGTAAACTAGTAGATCAAGTGATATCCAGTTACTTCAATAATCAAAATATAAGAAATTTTTAAAAAATTGCGGTCACAACATTATCAACTTTAAGTCAGATGATATACATATAGATATTGATAGCTATCCACCTGTAGGGGCATACTCTCAGTGCCGATAAAGAAATCAACGATGAAGGAAAAAGAAAAAAGAGTATAGAATGTTATGCACTATGATAGATGAACAAGTCATGCCACTGTTGCATACGCACATCCCAAGTAGACTATGAGTCTGGGAGATGTTATGGCGGTGATCTATACGTATCTATGATAGTCGATACAGTGGAAAAGATTGTGCAAAACTATCCTGGATTTTCACTATAATGCATAATGGGAGAGAATTATGACAATAAAGGGTTTAGCCTTCCGTGGTGATTGAAAGTTTTTGGCTCAAAGAGGGATAAAACCATTCACCATTTTGGGATATCACAGACTCACAGTTACCTAACATCCCCAAGAATATCTAACAGCAGAACAGAAAATCTTAAAGTAAAAAAGTAAAGAAGATGTATGCGCAATAACAAATAAGAATTGATGATTCGCCAAAAAGCATACTGGAACAATTTTAATTAAATTTTTTGGCATCCATCCTGGATGAGTACCAAAACCATGCAATATGTGTATGATTAATAATGCTCTAACAATAGTAATAAAAATTAAATAAAACAATCCCTGAAGCCAAAACTAATAAAATACTATACAGCCCAAACAAACTCAACCTTGTTGGTGAGAAAGTTTCACTTCAATGTTCTTCCTTAAAGAGTTTGAAGCAAGTGCAAAGGGCACTCCACATTGATAGAGATGCTGCATAAGACGATTCGCTCCAGGAAGTGGTTTAGCTTTCAGCCACCTAAAGAAGAAACATGCATGAATCAGTTTCCCCAAATAGGAACAGATGGTATGACTTTAAACTTAAAGAAAGACATTTATCATTGATACCTCACATGTGCCGGATCAACGTAGAAACTCAAGTAGTTCCAAAACGACCGTTGTTTAGGAAGATAAATAAGCTTTCTAGTTATTGGGTTTTCTCCAAGTTTAGCATCATCCTCTATTATTCTACAAAATGATCGGTACCCCACCTTTGGACTAATTAACAATGTAAGCTTAACATATTGCAAACGCGGCATACCTTAGTCTTTTAATCCACTCTTTACTGCTTTCCTTAATGTATGTGTCTAAACCGTAAAAAAACTAATAATTTGGATCAGATGGAGTATTTGACACCAATTGTAAAAACAATTTAACGGATAAGTTCATTGAGGAGACTCCTATATGAGATTTAACAACATAAATAAGTTCATCATTGCATATAAAAAATCAGGAAAAACATGGAAGACCGATAATGTGAAGCGTGAACTCACATTCCTTGGTAAAAGGGCAAGATTTCCTGAACATACTGGTCAGGCGTGAGGGGAAGGTCATAGGCTTGAATAGTGGCTATGACAGACTCTTTCTGAGTCATTCCCATTATCCTCTTCTCCTTTTCCATATCAGGTTGCTTTCCATATCTTGCCAGAAATTTCGTCAATATATTCTTTGTATGCTGTTCTGAATCACCACAAACTCAGTTAATAATTTAAAAAGAACCCAGAACAGGGGATGCCAAAAAGAAAAAAAACATAAAAAGCAAACAGGAAGGAAGAACAAATATTACCTGTATCCAAAAGGGTTCCGTCTAAATCAAAGATAACAGCTTTAATACAAGGTTTTGGGTTGTTGGGTAAGAGATTGAGATCACCCATGGTTTATTCAGTAGATGTATGAACTGGGTTTTGGTGTTTATATAAAGAAGTAGCAGCAATTATATATAAAAAAAAAAAAAGAAAAAGAAAAAGGAAACGCATCAGATTCCATGGTGCAATTGGATTGGTTCCCACCTATTTCTCAGCTGGATTCCATGTTGTCTGTCTCTGTCCATTGTCAACATATACAAATTGGAATAGTAATTTGAAAAAGGTGCTGCAATTGTTGTTGATTCGTCAAACGTAGGTACCACCCCCACGGTATAATGCCACCAATTTGGACTACTGCGCTTCTTCTTGTTGATTCTTCACGATTGATTGGGACATACGACGAGTATCAACAAGGTATAATGCCAAATGCCTTGCTTATTTTTGAGTTTTGCTATGCTATGCTACTACGAGACTGATTGCTACATCCAATATATATGGGTATGCATATACATCTGAAAAAGTAATAATAAAAAGAGCCACACGTCTTAAACTTCAATCCACACGTCTTTTGTCCTATGTGAGAAACCAAACGCATGGAAAGCCATCCCGAATGAATGGACTTAGGAAAAGCAATATGTAAAGTTGGGACCTGATTTGCATTCTTCGTAGCTATGAAGAATGCGTCCAAAAGATAGCCTGATGAAAAAAATCAAGATTTCTAGTGAGCAGAAACAAGCCTGCAAAAGATGGGAACCCAGCCCAACAACAAAGAAATATACATATGTAATGTCAAAAATAACCTAGGATAATACCATTCGGTTTGTCTCAATTTCTTTATCTGATGGTATGCCTGATAAAGTCTCGTTTTGTTATTCGACATGTATTGGACTAATGTCCTCTCATTTCACATATGTAGTATTTGTTACCGTAGATTTTCTTCATTGTTATCATGATCCAACTTAGCTTTCGTATTTTTACGACCATGCTCACATGTGTAATATTTGTCACCAGAGACTTTCTTCATTGTTATCGTGATCTACGATCCAACTTAGCTCTTGTATTTTCCACGATCCAACCTAGGTCTCGTATTTTCCACTTGTCACCACGGACTTTCTTCATTATTATCACGATCTACGATCCAACTTAGCTCTCGTATTTTCTACGACCACATCCTCTACCACACGGTCTCCACCGCGACCACGCCCAAAATTTGAAAGACATGACTCGTGATTTTTCAAGGACATGACTAATGATTTTTCATTAATAGCTCATTATTTTGTTTCCATTGACTTCATTATCATGATCCACAATCCAACTTAGCTCTCATATTTTCCATGATCCAACTTAGATCTCGTATTTCCACGACCACGGCCTCTACCACATGGTCTCCACTGCGGCCACGACCAAAATTTGAAGGACATGACTTGTGATTTTTCAAGGACATGACTAATGATTTTTCATTAATAGCTCATTATTTTTTTTTTCCCATATGACTTCATTATTATCATGATCCACGATCCAACTTAGCTCTCGTATTTCCGCGATCGCGGTGGCACATCCAAAATTTGAAGGACACGACCCATGATTTTTCAAGGACATGACTAATGGTTTTTCATTAATAGCTCATTACTTTGTTTTCATATGACTTCATTATTATCATGATCCACGATCCAACTTATTTTCTCGTATTTCCACGACCATGGCTCTACCACACGGTCTCCATCGCGACCACATCCAAAATTTGAAGGACACGAGTCATGGTTTTTCAAGGACGTGACTAATGATCTTTCATTAATAGCTCATTAGTTTGTTTTCATATGACTCATGATTTTTCAAGGACATGACTCATGATTTTTCATTAATACTATCTCATTATTTTGGTTTCATATCCCACATCTTCTAGTTTCTTTTATTTAAGACATAACCATCATAATCAATTTCGTATAAATCATAAATCATTTCGATCGGTAATGCTAGTTCAAGAGCATATCATTACGATAAAAAAAAGAGTAAATATTCTTTATCGGTGATAATTTAAAATCTAATGATATATTCAATAGATTTATTATCTCAGAATTTCACATCACTTGTGGAAACATGTCTTTTCAAAAAACATGTCTTTTTATAGATTTATTCTTTTGAAACATGTCTTTTTCAAAAGACTTTTAGGTCTTAAGTTCTTTTTATGAATGGCATGTTCATGTTTTTTTAATCTATATATGAATATCATGTTGAATTTTATGAGTATTCGACATGTTGAATATTTATTTATGTGAATTTTACACTTTTGTCGGTGTTGGACATGTCCATTTATATGAATTACACACTCACTTTCTTTAGCTTTTGACATGTCCACTTCTATTAATTTTATATTTACTTTGACTAGCTTTATATTTTTGGATGGACTTGAGATGCATTATATGATCGTTCGGAATATCGATCATCTTCAGGTAATCATATTTTTCTCAAAATTGTCTATAAGACAAATACTCGCACTCGGCCTTCATGGCATTGATACATGCAGGTATTATAAACTCTGATTTCCGTCATCATGATGATCGAAAATAGATCTGCATTTGCATTTCTCCTTAAAAAAATAAAACAAGGTAGTTATCAAAATTAGTTTATTATTTCATACTATCTAAAATCTCAAAATATAAGTCATCCTATATTTTTAGATTTGTCATGATATTACCATTCTACATTAACAATAAAACATTTATTTCTCTTTTCTCTATTTTACCCCTAATTTATTATCAATCTAACACTTTTCATTACTTACAACAATTACATTAATGATTGTCAAGAGGCATTTTAGACATTAACCTTTAAATTTATGACATTCAACCACTTTCTTAATCTATGTGAGAAAATTTAGGATGACTTATATTTTGGGGCGGAGGTAGTATTGAAGACAAAAGATAAAAGTTTAATGATTAATTTTTTTTAAAAGGAGTATTAATGATTAAATAAGAACACGATTACTTTCCTGTTACAGAAAAGCATGTGGGAGTCTGATCTCATGCTTAAAAAATTGTTGCGCATCGGGTTATTGTAGTTACCAACCTACCATCAATCTTGGTAGTAGTCGCCTTCTGATTGAGTAACAACGATCGAGTAGAATTTTTCGGTAAATGATAATCTATGAAATAACTATATATATATATATATATATATTTTTTCTTTTTCATTGATAAGAGAAATTGATAATAAACTCGTAGTGATAAATGTTGTGAAAATAAGTAAATAATAATATAGAAAAGAGGAAGTATGGGGAATAAGGAAAAATGTCCGTATGTTATTTTTTTAATACTACTATAAGGAGTATTTATAGCAGATATTACGGTATAAATATAATAAAATAGATAAATCAGAAATTTATATAAATCAATTTGAATAGGTAACCATAATTTTATTTTTAATAAGAATATTTATTTAATAATATATATCACATCATTTTAATGTGTGTCAATGCTGAATGAAAATAATAAAAATGAAAACATTACAAAGTGTGCCTCATCGATGAAAGAATTAACATTTCATCCACAGGTGATTAATGGCGCAAATTTCCTGGGCTCCAGGTGGGAAGGTCAGGGTTCGAATCTCTCCCTAATAAATAAAGCCTTTAGGCCAAAAAGCTTTCGTAAAAAGTGGAAAAAAAAAAACAACAACAAAACAAAACAAAGAGACCTCATCGCTCCTCAAAAGCAAAAACCCAGGAAATACACTCTAGGGTTTAGTAGTAGTATGGAGTACAAGAGAGGCAATTTGGTAGAGGTTTCCAGCAATGACGAAGGATTCGTGGGATCATACTATGAAGCAACAATAGTAACAAAACTAGCAGGTGACGAATACATTGTGGCGTACACGACCCTCTTGAAAGATGATCTTTCTGGACCATTAAGAGAAGTGGTACCCGGTAACCAAATACGGCCAGCGCCACCTGAGGTTCCGGTAACTGGGTTTAATTTGGATGACAAAGTTGATGCTTTTCATAATGATGGCTGGTGGGCTGGTAAAATTACTGGGAGAATTGGGGAATTGCTTACCGTTTTCTTTGACTATTCTGGGGAAGAAGCGGCTTACAGGGTTAATAGGATTCGGCTTCATCTGGATTGGGTTCATGGAAAGTGGATTTCTTCTCAGAAAAGAGTCTCTTTCCGGTAATTATTCTTTTTGTCTTCTCATTTACCGGCGGAAGAAGGGGCAAGTGAATTCTTTTCTAAATAAGATCGATCCAACTCCCACTCCCTACCCCACTGCATCCAACCCCACACACAAAGATTCTGTCTTTTAACAAAGATGGTTGTTCTTTTTCCCAGGAATAGTGACACCTATATATTTCAGTATTTCACATATAAAAAGAAACTCCACAAAACAATATATATATTTAAATAAATTATGTAAACCTACCCTTTTTAATTTTTGGCTTCTACATGTTTTTATTATTATCAGATGATGGTTAGCAAAATCACAGATTCTTGAGGGCAACTTTATTGCCGACAGGCACAACCCTAAATTCTAATGTGGATGAGGTTGTGGTATAAGATTGTGTTTTTGTGTTTTTGTGTTTTTTGTTCTTGAGAAGGGGTGGGAGTTGCAGATTTGAATATCCATCCCTATATTCGCGACTAAGGGTTGTTTAATGTTGAATTCCGTCATCAAATTATCTCAGTCCGACCTTAATTATTCACATCGGGGGTAATTCATTTTAAAACGTCTTGATCTCTGTAGGCCTGATAAAGTATTTCTTGATGAATCTTGTTTGGCTTATCCTTTTTGTAGAATTGGGTCTTGACTAGAAAAGTTTACCTCAAACAAGATAGCATCTTAAAGTAATGTATTAAATATTGCACAAATATATTTTGATATGTGTTATGTTTGAGCATGTTAATGAATTAGCAAGCCAGGTTTAAAATGCTTTACCATTCGAGTTGAGTCATGATCAATCTTGAGCTTTTAGTAAAATTAAACTCAAGCTGGGCACAAGCTGTTTGACTTATTTAGAACCCTAGATCCCCCTTCTTTAAAGTCGACCTGCGGTATACAAGGATTGAAATATCTTGGATTTATCTGTTGCCCTTTTCATGTATGTTATGATGCAGATATCAAGTTGATGATGACAAGGGCAAAGGGAAGAAATCTCAGGTCTGAATGGGAGTAGAAAGCTGGGATGTTATGTCTAAGAATTCCCATCCCACGTAAAAAAAAAAAGGTAAATAAGCTGTTGTTGCACTTGTTTTAGCAATTAGCGTCGCCTAAGCTTAGATCTTAAAGCTAACGTTGTATGTATGACGAATCATGAGACTTGCAGAATTGTGATCCTATGTAAGTGTAAATCCTTTCCAGCTGATATGCAGCTGTTTTGTAAACCGCTTCTCACTATTACTGTTGCTACTGCTTCTCATTAAGTTCTGTTTATTGGATTTGACTACAAGCTACAAGCTGTGTTTGAGTGCCATATATATAGGGGATTCTATTGGCATCCCTACAATGCTTCGGACATCATTATTACTACACGACACTACATCCGACTTACAGAAACGTCATCATCCATAGAGACAATGTGGTGCCTAAAGCAAAAACGGGATGTCACTAGAAGTCCCCTATACATAAACACGCATGTATATATAGAACATGAGGACTTGTGGACATTCTCATTACCCTAGGACAACATGCCTTAACTTCAAACATTTGTTTTCAACAATATTAAAGCAATCGTTCAAGCTAAAATAATTTTTCACTCAAAGTGAAAAAGAAAATAGTAAACAACAAAGTCTTCTTTCCTGTCTGAAGCAAGAAGGCATGTTGAAGTTGATTCAACGACTTTTATTAGTACAAATGCCATAAAACCATTAGAGTTTCAACAGATAATTAAAGACGGCTAAAATTACATGCCTCTGTAGATGCATCTTCTCATTCGTTGGTTGCCTCGAGTATCAGAACATAAGGTATGCACACGTGGTGTCTAAGCTAAGCCTGTTTTAGCCGGTGTTCTGCATTCCAGCGGCGATGCCCTTCATGGTCAAGATAACAGTGTCCTCTAGTCCAGGTGCATATTCGCTTGTGGGATTCAACTTTACTAGCTCTGCAGCTGATTTGCTTGATGACATTGATTCAATGATATCTTTTGATACACGTGGCTTCATCTGTACATTGTAGCTGGGATCACGCATCCTCTTTAATGTGTACGCTTGGCATACATTCAACACTGTGATGTACGGATCTCGAAGCCTGAGTCTTTGCCTCAAGTATGGGTCTCCTTCAAGGAGCTCTTTGTGCCCAGCAACCTACAAAAGCAAATAGATGAATGGTATTATTTGTATGCCAAGATTTTGATGCAGGGGGGGTCAGTGAGAAATATACCTGAAGAATGAGGTTCTTAGTTTTCTCATGAGTATCCCTCAAGTGCTTTCCAAATGGCCACAATTCCTCAGAGACAAGTAGTTTATCATACAAAGCAGCAATTTCAGGGTCTCCCTTAGCAAGGACCATTTCAATCAAATCAATTGTGACTCTAAAGAAAGGCCATTCCTTGTACATGTCATTAAGCACATGGAGGTTTTTAGGATCCTTCTCGATAACATGGTTCAATGCTGCCTCAAAGCCAAGCCAGACTGGAAGATGAAATCTTGTCTGTGTCCAAGCAAATATCCATGGAATTGCTCTTAAGGATTCAATTCCACCACTTGGCTTCGCTTTGATGGCCGACTGCCAATATTCATTCGACCATACTCTAGCTCCGGTGTAGCCTGCAATCGTAAATAGCGGAACAAATCTTATCACTCTTTCACATATGACATCAATGAATTTGCATACTACATCTAAAACTATGACTTTACACAGTGACTTGTAAAATGAAGACCATATCTTAGGCCTATCAGCCTATTACTTTAAGATGATTAGGCAATTCTGTTGGATTGAATTTCCACAACATATGGCATTACTTCGATACGGCCACCACAATAAAGACACGACAACATGATGTGATTGTTGGACCAATGCTTATTTATGTTTTTAGTGTAGTGACAGTATCGTTATTCTTACATTTATTCATCAATTTCTGTAGAAAGCAAACATTTTGCAATACTTTCTTGAGCTACTTGAAAGATGTTTAGAGGAAGACACTGCAACCAGAAAAGGGTTGGATACTTACAAGGCGGAAGTATTCGATTTAATCTTGGCTCCTGGAAAACTACAGAGCGATACTCTTTAGTAGCCACAACAGCCATCTCATCCATAAGGGCACGCCATTCTGGTTTTGGTGAGACAGGTGGATGCATTCCATGCTCAAGGGTAGCAGCTGTAAAACGCTGAAGTGTTCTAAAACACAAGTGTTCCTCCCCAAAGGATTGCTCAATAACTTCACCTTGGACAGTGACTCTAAGAGAGCCATTAATAGTATCTGGTGGCTGTGATAATATAGCAAGATGGGTAGGACCTCCTCCCCTTCCAACAGTCCCACCTCGACCATGAAACATCGTTAGTTTCACACTGTGTTCTTTAGCTACTTTTATAAGTTCCTCTTGAGCTTTGTATAACTGCCAAGCTGCAGATAGACGCCCAGCATCTTTACCTGAATCTGAATAACCAATCATGACTTCTTGTTTTCCATTAATCCTGTCGCGGTACCAGTCTATGGAAAAAAGCCGAGTCATGGCTGCTGGAGCTGCCTCAAGATCAGCAAGCTTCTCAAACAAAGGCACAACCCGTAACGGAGTCTTGACGTGGCATTCCCGTTGGAGAAGTTCAACAGCAAGAACATCAGATGGGGCAGTGGCCATTGAAATTATGTAGGCACCAAAACTATCTGGTGGTAACTCAGCAATGACATGAAAAGTGTCCAGCACATTCGAGATTTCCTCGGTTTTTGGGAGATCAGGGCTAAAGAGTGGTCGTTTCCCACTAAGTTCAGACAAAAGCCACACCTGCTTTTGTTCTTCTGACCAGTCTTTGTAGGAACCGATTTCTAAGTGTTTAGTGATAGCGTCTAGAACATCAGTATGTCTTTCGGATTCTTGACGGATATCGAGTCTCACGAGTGAAAGCCCAAATGTGGATACTTGTCTTAGAAAATCAAGAAGACTTCCATCTGCTATTGGTTGATCACCACATGAACACAATGACTGATAACATAGCTCAAGAGGCTCCAGAAACTAACAAACATAATAAGATAAACCATCAAATCAATATAAGCATTGTGCATGGGGCAAAATAAATGAAGCACAATAAGTGAGTTTTCAAAGGAAAGGATACATACCTGTTCAATGTTGGTGAAAGTTGCCTGTTCAGGAATATCAGAGATCTCGTTGGTCAGCAAATGACGTGCACGCTCACGAGTATTATACAGCTTGTCCCTTACATCACCCAGGATAACACGATACGGTTCATTTGGAGGAATTTGCTTCCAAAATTCTGGAATCAAGAAAACATGATTTGTTGTGCATAGTTAAATGACAAAATGAACAGATTTAACTCCAGAGGAATGAGAACAAGTGAAAAGACATACCAATGTAATGCTTTGCATCCCTCCTTGAAGACCTATGAAGTTCCTCTGCACGTACACGAAGTTCTGGACTGCAACGCCACATGGAAAGCTGTAAAAACAAGTCCAGAAGCGAGTTAGATAACCGAAATAGGATGAAGTACAAATGTCTAAGTAGGCGGAATAAAATTGCACAATTTTTACCTCAAACATAAGATCCTCTATCTGAGAAAAATACAGGTTAGCAGCCATCATTCTAGCCAATAGGCACACATCCCTTGTAACTTCAGGAGTTACCCTAGGGTTTCCTGCAAATGCAAAGACATCACTATTATCACAAGCCAGTTTCAAAAGCTACATACATTGATATTTCAATGATTTTTGTTGTGTAGTGTTTTAGTATATCTCATAATTAGGGAAGAGTAGTAATTACCATCACGATCCCCGCCCATCCATGAAGAAAATTGGATAACAGGGGCATTGTAAGGAAAACGTTCATTGATCCCAAGGTTTTTCAAAGCAGTGTCAACACGACGCAAGAACTTGGGCACTCCCTTCCATATTGTCTCGTGAAAGTAACTCATTCCAGCCCTCATCTCATCTTGTGGAGTAGGAGGATTCCTCCTGATTTCATCTGTGCGAAACGCAGCTTGTATCTACAAGAATGAGCATAAATTAAAAAAAGGAGAATTATAGTTTCATACATGAAAGCAATTCTACAACTTTAATACTGGGAAACCAGCAATGTCAATTTGTCATCCATTAGGAAACGAAAACAAACCTACGTTTATTCTTGACAACAAAATCAACTACATGCAAGGGGTCAATCATATATGAACCTACAAAATGAATAGGGAAACTTGAAATGATATGCTTGAAAGGTTGATAATCTGTTATGCTCTGTTTTGATAACACTGGGACTATAAAATGAATAAGCCAGAAACAAAGGTTAAAAAGCTACCTACCAAAAAGTGGAAAACTGATGAGGGACAAGATATTGATAAAAATCTTATTGCATTTTGCATTGACAAATGCTAGTAACACCTTCTTAGAGCTTCAGTACCAGTAAACTCATCATGAACTCAAAGTGATAATGAACACACATTTTGATGATTGAATTGCTCAAACAGGAGAGAGGATGGAAAACATGTATATTGTTGAGCAGCACATAATGGAAAGCATCTTATATTAATTATAATGATACACAGAAAGCAAAAGTCGGTATATGAAAGTATACATATATACATATATACCTCTCTCTGTAACGCCTCATCAAGCTCCTGTTTTTCATCAGGAGTGATGTCTGGGGCATTCAGCTGGGTCAAATTATTCCTGATCCTGCAATTAAACAAATAAAAATAAATACATAACTGCAAATGGAGGAAAAAAAACAGCTATTTTCAGGGAGCAAGCAAGATGAAGTACTTGGGTAGCATAAGGCTTCCAAATCGTTTTTAGCAGAATCAGAAACAAACCTGCCATGCTTTTGAAGAAGCGATCTGAACAGATTGCGTAGGATGCATGAGTTAGGACTAAGTCTACAGTTTGGTTCTTTAAAGCATCAAAAACTTCTTGTGGGGATTTGTTCAACTGTCCGACAAGCCTCTTAAAGGTCTCTTCAATATCTGATTCAGTTGTGGCTGAAGCTTCATCAGAGAAGTCTCGCTTTTTCAACTTAATCCTACGTCTATAAGCTATTTGAACCTCTTCAGCAAGGTTGGCTAAATTAAGCATGTTGGAAAAAGCTTTTGTAACAACAATTGAATCTCCAGCATCCAAACTTGTCAGCATATTCCCAAGCTCCTCCAACTTTTTCGGGTCACGAGTTCCTTCATACTCGGCTGAAATCTCATAGCATTCTTGAACCTGGTCCATACAGTACCAAAATCAAACTATGTCACTGCACATAATTTTACACATTCTACTTTTCTAACGCTCTACGTTGACAAGGCGTTTCATTAAATGCTACTGAATTAAGATATTTTTGTCTTCAAGCCACATATACTAATAATATAAGAGGATACCACCACAAATGGACTAGGTGGATACCATTGTATTTGGTGGCTACTCTATCCTTTCTCACTTCTGACTGATGAAGTTTTACTGATTGACATTCTTCTCAAAACATTATACCGAACGTGGCTTCTAGCTTGATCTTCTCCAATTAAATCTGCCATCTGGACATGAAATGCAAATGTTCCAGTGGACGTATGGTGGAAAAGGTGGAAATGGTGCGATCAAAGATAACATTGTGCCGTGACATGATGTGATCTTATGGCAAGCGTGTCAGAACAAAGTATCTACTATCTACTCATTACATACTATTGAAATTGGGTAATTATTCATTGGCTTCTGTGTGGAAATTTTCGAAAAATCCATAGCCTGTTTTGTTAGATGTCCTTAATCCAAATGAATACGCACACAAACATTAAAAGTCTTGATGTGCAGTAAAAGTCTTGAGAACAAATTCTCCATTGGATAAGAGGGACCTGTGGAATGCTTGGCCTTTCTACATAGTGCATGTCATATTGCAAGAGGGGAACCTCATCATGCATAATTTTACTAAGAAAGGACCTGTCCCTGAAGCTAAAAAATTCCCCGAAACCGTTAAATTTTTTCGTTTATTCTTGAGAGGGGGCTATATGCTATAGAATCATCAGTTCAGAGTAATTGCTAAAAATGCAGTAAATTGCTCCTTTATTTTTAAATACATTATTGCATGGTTCCTTTATTGCCCTCCTTTAAAATATTTTTCTTACATCTTCTAATGATGTTTTCAGAAATGGTAATGCTACAATCACAACCACTATGACACAACACACTTTCACACCAATGAGAGGCACAACACATTTTCACAACTTTGATTCAGGAAAAGGAAAAAAAAGTTGATGTAATGTCCGTTTCAGAAAATGAAAATGCTAAACTATATCGCTGATTTCTCTTCTACTAAACAATGCACACACAAAATGACTATACACAGTGGAACGTGAATGATCTAAGGTTGCAAATGTGTGGTGTGGGGTAGTATCATTTTGTAACAAGGAAATCTACAAACACCACAAATAAAGCATTGTACATAATCATGACATCCAACAGTGCTAAAAGTGTTGAGGAAAACAATAAAAATAAGAACTTTAAGAATACCGTTTCACGAATTTCCTCTCCATGCAAATCCTGAAGAATATCAAGAAAGCGATCCAACAAAAGGGCATCATACTCCACTAATTTATCATCTTCAGAGACCTTCCTTGGAGCCAAAGCTCTCAATTGTGCATCAATCGATGCCATTTTCTCAAGCTTCCTACTTGCTGACATCTCTCCCCCTCTATCCCAATTTCCCAATATAACAACAGAAAAGGAAAAAAAAACCAGGAAAGGCAAAAGGATCACGGGATCTCGACTGATTCTTTCAAACAGAATCACGGATTGAATAGGTTGGGCACCCTGTCTACAATCACTAGTAAAATCCCACTTTACAAAAAAAGGTGCAGATGGAAAGTTGCTTTCTATTGAATGTTGAAGAAAGATCACATAAAGGTGAAACAAAAAGTGGAGAGATCACAGATGGCGAAATTAGAGCCCAGAAGCATGTGAAACTCTGATTTGAGCGGAGTCCCCGGTTGAATTGCTGCCAGAATAATATTACGGGAACATGTGTATGTGTTATACACTTATAGTACTTCTGCTGCTTTTGTCTTTAAAAAGCAGTTATAAGATGGTATGTAATCACTTTTTTTTCCCGCAAAAAACGATATACACTAGATACTATATCAAATAATTGTATGTTTATCCTAAAAATTGTTTTTTTTAATTACAATATTTAGTTTTATTAAATACATAACATTATCGTTAATATATGTAACATAGTTTGAGTTTCTCTGTATTTTATTTATTAACCACATTACATCTCATAGTCGTAATTTATATATATTTTTATGTGTTCTGCTTAAAAGAATTTTATCATTGTAATTTGGGAATCGTTTTTTCAACTTGAGAACAATCTTTTGAGGATAATTGTATCATTAAATGATAGGAAGCAAAGTGTAGGAGATTTATACTTAATTTATTTTCTCATGTTCGGTTTGAAGTAGTTTTTGGTCTGATAATTAATGATTATATTCTTAGTATTGCAAGCCAACATTTCACATATGAGTAGCCAAAAATGTAATTAATAAATATGAAATTCATTCATTCGTGCAAGAGTAGAGAAACGATCCATCGTTTGTTAATTTTGGTAAAGGAAACTTAAAAAAAAGAGTTGTTATTCACGTAGTATGTCTTATAAGATAATATTTAAAAACTTTACCTGAAATTCATTTCGTAACGTTTTCGTAACTATTTTGTTGTGAATCCATATCAAATAGATCAAAAACAAATGAATTAATGATAAATAAGGATACAATGTGGTGAATAGATTTATGGAAATTTGTGACTTGATTATCGAATTTTTCAGTCTATATGTAGTGCTTAAATTAATAGACTTTTAATTCATAGAGTAACTGTAAATACAACTTCATGTTTATTATATTATAAATGCCTATTTAAGGGTTTTTTTTTTAGGGTCCTATTTAAGTTATAAAACGATCATTATAGAACCCAAAAAAAAAAAAAAAACATATAAATTAATGATAGGTAAAAATGCATGAAAATGAAAATTTAAGATAATAATAATAATAATAATAATATTTGCTCCTAAGTTTTCTTTTCACTTCGCCGGTCAATCTTAATATTCGTTTTCGATCAAAGTCAATCTTAATAATACTATAATCTCTATAATTTTTCTTTCTTTCAAGGCATAACGGGGCATTCATGGTCAAATGCTTCTACTTTTTCAGACTCACTTCAATGTCTTTCAATTGTGTGGGCCAACATGAACTGCCTTATTTGGAAATCGGAATTGGCCACAACTCAACTATTGGCCTTCGATCAAGATGTTTTTTCCCCTTATCTGAAAGGCCTTTAATCAAATCAAGGCGTTTATGTTTGTTTTTGTCAATTAAGGTGGCTGCCTTTTAAGTACCGGATCGGAATTTTACTATCTGGGTTTGGGGGGATTTCTAGAGGGGTAAGGCGGTTGATTTATGGGCTCTACGCCTCCGAGCGGGAGGTTTTGCTTTTGCCGTGGGGTTGTTTTTGAGATTCGCTTCTCTTTTTCCAAGACCAATCAACACCATGAAGTAAGTAAATTTCGTAGCTTGTTTATTCTTTTTGTTTTTTTGTTGTGGATGTTTTATGGAGTTGGAGGTTAATTATGGCTCATTCCTTATATTTGTTAATTATACCTTCTTCTCATTTTATTTATTTATTTTTGTTAGTTTTTCTGTAGTATAATTGCTTGGAACACAATTTACTTCAACATTGCCTTTGCTTTCTTAACTATACCTGGAATTATTTGATTGAATATTAAGAATCAATCGGTCAATGCATTACTAGTAACCAAAAGAACTGAAAACATATGCACATATCCAGTTACAGAGTGTTAGAAGGAATGCTGGATCTTCAAATGCAATATGCTAAATCCTATTGGTGTGCTGCTTTCCCAGGCCCAATGTTCCTTGCACTAGTTTATAAACATTAGAATAGTTTTTTTCCTGTTTATTTGGCTGGTAGTATCACTTATTTTATCTAAATTGTGGTGCAATTGTCATAAACAAAGGTAATAAATGCTTTAGGTGAGTATTTTCTGGCATAGACTCTGTGTCATAGGAGGTGACAGGTTTAAGCCCTCAAAATATCCTGTTACAGAATAAGCAGGGAAGATTGCGTTTAGTATAAATAACCTGGTTCTTCCCCAGACCATGCACTGGCAGGATACTTCCATGCGTCTTACCGACTGTCCTTTCTTTCTTCCTATTGTATGTCTAAAAAAACCAGCTCCTCATATTTCAGTGATGTTCTTTCTGTGTTTATAGGTTCTTGTTATGTGGCAAGTCTTGCAAATAGCCCCTAAAATTACGTGATTTTTATCTTGAAAGATAAGGCTTTTTATCGCTCAAGTGCTGTTTGAGACAAAAGTTTCTTAGTTGCTTTTCTTTGTACTTCTACGGTAGTTGTTGATTGACCTTATTCTAGCTCGATTCTTCTAATAAGAATGCTTTCAGAACATCTTTTGCTACTTTTGTTCCGATCCCTCGACATATGAACAACACACCTGTCCTTAACGGGGTGGTGCTAACTTTCATATAGATGTTTCATGGCTTTCATCAGCCCCTACCTCGAAATATTTGTCACGCCTTCCACATCTGCAGTTAATTGGACCATAGTCAATTACTTGGACTGCTCCTAAATGTTAAATCTTGATATGATAAAGATCTACTTGGAATACATACAAACTTTACTTGGCTCCAAGTACTTGTTACACAACTATATTCCTATCTCCACCGTCTCCAGATGCGATGAATGATAAGTTGTATAGTCTAGCAATTATTAATATAATGGGTGAGAGTTAATATGTTAGACCGGCTCCAATGTCTGCTTATGACACTCATGCTTTTTGCTTTCATTTCAGTAACCAAGTAAATGCATTGTTTCCCAGTTTTATTGAAGATTCAAAGAAGTGTTCTATCTCTAATTATAGTATGCACCTTTGCTGAACATTACAGGTCAAAAACGATATTTGGGATTTCCCTCTCTGTTATTATCATCAACATGGCTGCTATAATGGAGCGTGCTGATGAAAACTTGCTTCCATCTGTTTATAAAGAAGTCAGTGAAGCTTTTGCCGCTGGCCCAGCTGATCTTGGGTACCTCACCTTTTTACTGAAATTCGTGCAGGGTATTGCCTCGCCAGTGGCAGGTGTATTGTCTATTAACTATGACAGGCCCACAGTACTTGCAATCGGTACCTAGGCTGGGCCTTATCAACTGCTGCAGTGGGTGTAAGTAACTATTTTTCACAAGCCGCATTCTGGAGAGCAGTAAACGGGATTGGACTTGTTATTGTGATTCCAGCCCTCCAGTCGTTCATAGCTGATAGCTATAGCGATGGTGTAAGAGGGGCTGGATTTGGATTGTTGAGTCTTGTAGGTTCTGTTGGTGGCATTGGTGGTGGAGCTATTGCCACAGTTATGGCTGGTCATGACTTCTGGGGTATACCTGGATGGCGTTGTGCTTTTATTGTCACGGCAGTACTGAGTAGCTTTATTGCATTCCTTGTCTATACGTATGTTGTTGACCCAAGAAGAAGACCGAGTGACGAGCTTTTTACTGTCAAGAGTTCTTTGAGGTACGGTTACTTCATTTTGTTTCTCTTTCACATACCGGTCATTATATGAAACTTTGATTTGCCAATTACTTGAAAATTATCCTTATTACCCAAGATTTGATAGGGTTCCATAATGATACCGTTGGTTCATGCATTTAGGGGTGAATTTTCCGACAAGGGAATCACTAGTCCAGTGTCGATTTGGCTGGAGTCATGGAACGGAATGAAACTTGTTATGAGAGTCCAAACGTTGGTTCACTTCCTTGACTGCATTTGTCTTCCTCACACTCTGGTTTGAATTAATTGGTGAGCTTCATTCAAATGATTTTTACATTCTACTCCTTGCATGGGCAATAAGACAACACCAATCGTGGTGGCTGACGACACATGCTTTTCTTGAATCCGTAATGCAGGTTTTGATCATAATAATGCAGCGGCTCTAGTTGGTGTATTTGCTGCTGGATGTGCCCTGGGATCTTTTCTTGGTGGCGAATTGGAGATGAGATGTCACGCCTGTATCCTCATTCAGGCTGAATCATGTGCGCACAGTTCAGTGCGTTTATGGGCATCCCGTTCTCATGGTACCTTCTTCAAATCATCCCACAGCAAGTGACCAGCTACTATACTTACTCCACAACCCTTTTCTTGATGGGGATAACCATTAGCTAGTCTGCCTCTGCTGCAAATGCTCCAATGTTTGCAGAGGTTGTCCCTCCAAAACACCGTACCATGATCCATGCATTTGACCGTGACCTTCTCTTCCTTTGCTGCTCCAGTTGTCGGCATCCTTGCAGAAAAGATGTACGGCAATGATCCAAAATCAGTTGATCCGGTATTAGGATCCGGAAGAGGCATTGGCCTTATCAAAAGGGTTGTTTACAATGATGTCCTTACCTTTCGGGTTGTGTAGTTTATTTTACACGCCTTTGTATTGGACATTCAAACAAGATAGTGAAAATGCCAAGATTGCTTCCATGAAAGAATCCGAGATGATGTGAAAAATCCGGCTAACTTTTTTTTTGTTTTTGTTTTTGTTTTTGGGGACGAATCGGAAGAATTGGGGTTATTCTAATCACATTACCACTTTATGTAAATACTCATTTCTTGTAAAACAAGTAAGTGAACTTTTGATACACTCAGGACACTAATCATCTAATTGCTCTGCTGTTAGCCTCTCCCGGAGGCTGGAGGCCGGAGCCAGTGCATCTTCCCGGGACTCTCTGGATTAACTGTTAAAGATTAACTTTTTTTTAACCACAAAATTATTTCTGACACCTCATATTTAGGAACGCTATCACACCACATCGATGTTGGTATTAACGTCAATAGACTAGGAACGTCAGTATCGACGACTTTGACTTTCCTTCCTGCGAAAAGAAATTTGTTAGATAGAAGCGACACTAGCATGGACTCTCCTTTTATATATATGAGGAATGACAATTTTTTTTTTTTTTTTTTTTTTTTTTTTTTTTTTAATTTTAAACATGGCTAGTGTAAAATGGTATTGGTCTTCTATTGACACTAAAAGACACCACATTTTGAGTTTAATTTTTTTGTATTTATTAAAATGTAAACTTACTTTTGGCATCATATATTACAAACAAACAGCTGTTTTGTATGAGAAATGTCAATATCGCTGACAAATTTTTTTTTTTTTTTTTTTTTGGGTACAAAAGTAACTTTGATAGGAGTGACGTTCGTTCATTCTTTGCGAAAAATAATCATTGTTTCCGAAATAAAGTTTGAAATGAGCAAAATATCCATGGTGTCGGAAGTGATAATCAGATATCAACAGAACGGCTAATGATAATTGCTGTGGGTATGTATATCGGGCCGGGCCGGGCCAGGCCAGCCTAGTTTTCTAACTCTACCCTGAAGGCCCAAAAGCAAGCAAGTTGTAAACCATATCCATTACTTCATTGAAGCTTCACCGGAACAACAACCCATTAACTCTCAAATCGTCGGTCGTCGACCAGCCTGTTATGTCCCGTCGATCACCTTCTCATTCCCCAAACCTAAACACAGCCACCCACTCCTCCACCACCACCTCCACTTCCAGCTCCGGCCTCCATTTACGCCGCTCCGCATCCTCCCCATGTCCGACGAAGACGATAATATCCCTCCTCCTACTTCCACCTCACCCCGACCCCTCACACCGCCACCACCTCCTCCAGCAACTCCCGCCTTAATCCCTCTCCTGGCTCTGCTCGTACTCCCTCTTTTCCCATCCGGGAAGACTGCTGGTCAGAGGAAGCGACTCACACTCTAGTTGAGGCATGGGGTCCCACTACATTGAGCTTAACCGTGGTAATCTCCGTCAGAAACAGTGGCAGGAGGTTGCCGACGCCGTTAACGCTGTTCATGGACATACAAAAAGCTCCACCGGTCGGACGTTCAGTGTAAGAACCGGATTGACACCTTGAAGAAGAAGTACAAGGTCGAGAAGGCTAAATTGTCGAGTCCAACGGCCGTTACGTTTCACCGTGGCCGTTTTTCCCTGAGCTCGATTCTTTAATCGGTGACTCGTTTCTGAAACCTAATCATCCTCCTCGGCCTACCAGAAAAGGTTTTGCATCTTCAGTCCCGTCGCCGTCGCCGTCGCCGTCTCCGGTGAGGAAGGAATTTCTTGCTTTGCCGCCGCCACCTTCTATTGTTCCTGTTGGGCCTAGGTCGAAGCGCCCGGCTCATGGAATGGTTCATTCAGATGATTTACAATTCCTGCAAAAATTCCCGGGTGCTATGGGGAGAGGGGAAGAGGAGGAGGAGGATGAGGAGGATGAAGGGTCAGAGACCTATAGTGGGGTGGCTAATGGAAGTAAGAGGAGGAAGAGGAGGCGAGGGGAAGAGGTCGAGGTCGAGGTGGGTGAGGGGGTGGAGGTGAAGGGGTATGGGCAGTTGGCAGAGGCGATAGGGAGGTTTGCGGAGATATATGAGAGAGTGGAGGAGGCTAAGCAGAGGCAAATGTTAGAATTGGAGAAGGAAAGAATGCAGTTTGCTAAGGATTTGGAGATTCAAAGAATGAAGCTGTTTATGGAGTCGCTGCTCCACCTGGAAAACTTAAGCTTTCCAAGCTGGTGAGCCTCCCTTTATTCAATCATATTACATGTTGAGCTCTTCCTTTTATATTTGTGCTTTTCTTGCCAATGTATTGTAGACTAGTTATTCCATCTTCATTTTGTTTATTCTTATAGCCCCACTTATTTTAAGGTAATTATTTTTCCTGCTAACTTCAATAGTTTCTACATTTGACTTGGTTGTTGCCTTTAGTAACATATATGCAGTGTTTGCTTCTGTCTCTTGGTGCGTGTATACATGAATTAACGTGTCTCTGTATTCTGCACTCCTTTACAGTTTGTATTTGGTGTTTCACTTGTACAGAACTTTAATTTTAGCTTTATGTCATACTGTATACACAGCACACCGTGCATGATTTTGGGCCGAAAAATGTTTGGGGAGATAGTAGATGAGGTTTGAAATAGCTTTTCCGCTTGCTGCATTGTGAAAACATCATCTGCAGTTGCTGATTAGATTTCTCTCAGTCTTCCACCCACTCAAACCTTGATCCTAGTGATTCTAAGACGTTCTTATGAGCTTCATTATCTGATGATTCTAGTCCATTCTCTGTTTTGCATTCCTTTCTTTTGTGAGTTTGTCCATATTATTATTTTCACTTTTCGAGTCGGGCCTCGATGTCTCATGCCAGGCACAGTGCCTAACTATTAAAATCCTTCTGAGTTTTGATAAGGAATAGAGCGCCTTTAGATACGAAGTTGTGACTGCAGAAAGATAGGTTAATGGAAAACAGTTTGATTTCATTGGCAGCCAAGTTGTCTAATGATTATTTGGCTGTGATTTGTTTGCATATGATTGAGCGAAGGTGATCTGATAATTGTGGAATCTGTAGAAGTCAGTGGTACACTATACATTCGGTATATATGGAATATATGGTTGTCTACATTCAGCTTCAAGTCCGTTGCTCCAGCGAATTCAGGATGTTTTAGCCACTGGCTCGCCTTTTTATCGAATTTCAGCGTTTTGTGCTAAAGTAGAATTTTCTTTTCTTACCCTTTGTCACCTTCCATTGCGGCTGCCATCTGGTCTAATTATCTTTCCCTTTTAGGATGTGTAATGTAATTTCATAAATAAGCTGTTAACAGTTCCATACCAATTGGAAATATCTTGATAATTTCAAATTTCTATAAGGCATAAAGACTCAGAAGTTTTTAGCGTAATTTCTAGTGATTCTTCGATTATGTAGCATAAATTGTTTGCACCTATAGTTTAGAAACTGAACTATTTTTGCCAAAGACTTTGTACATATCATCATTCTGTAGCATAAATTTTCATCCTGGATTGCTACTTCCTTACTGTTACTGGTAATACTTTCAGTCTTCTGGACCCTTTTTTCCAGTATTTAGAGAATCATTCACACCAGATTCCTAGAGTAACAAAACCCTAGCTATGGTCAGAGAACTTCTTAGATATCACGCCTAAAGAAGAATATACAAGGATCAGAAACTGAGATATGATGTATTCGAGAGTCCTTTGAGTTCACATTTTTGTGCATAATGTATCCTAGACTGTGATTTCTTGCTGAAGCTTATAGTGTTACTTTAATAGTTTAATAATGGCCATTTGGTCTAGCAGATAGTTTGAAAAAGCCTCAATGCTTTACATTGGTCTTGTGAATAAGTTTTTCTCTGCTTGTTGTTATTTTATCCAGATGATAAATTATTAGCCGCTGAATGTTATAAAAGTTCATCCCTGATTATTCAAGGTGTATTAACTGGAGCATTTGTCAGTGTGTTTGTGTAAGAGGAAATAAGTGAATTTTGTTATACATCATTGGACAGTGTTTTTGATTGAAGTACATCTATTATACTAGTTCTTCTTTCTTGCAAGTCATATTGGCACGGTTGCGTAACAATATTGGTCCTTGTCCTGTAGAAATTGTGTTGACGAAATTTGTTTTTTATTGAAATGAGGAAGTGGGGTGTGTGTGTGGGTGTGGGGGGAGAGCCGTGTAACCCAAGCTTCATTCACATATGGCTGAATTGACGTTATTCTTGCACGAGTTCAACTTGTATATGCCAGTGGTTGGAAAATGTTTTGTCTGTTGGATCGTGTCCTTGGACTTGATTTGAACCATTAGTTGTAAAACGGTAAAAACTGAAGCAAGACGTGCTTGTTTTGACCATGGCAGGCATTGTTTCTATTGGCTTGCGCTTGCTGACTTTATTTTTGTAGTGGGAAAATTATTGAAACTAGTTTGTGGCACATTGTTTAACAGCGTTTTATGTTGTATGTATTTGGCAGATGGATACTCGTAAATGACCTGACTGGTTCAGACTTCAGAGACAGAGAGTCACAAATATTTGGGTGATTTGTGGCACAGTATAGGTAGACTGTAGTTTTGGTAGTGGATGGGGGGCCGTTGAAGATGAAATGTTGTGTATCATGATGGAGCTTGGTTTTATTTTGGCTTTTGCAAAGGTAATTAGGGCAGCCAGCCCCAGCCCCCTTGTTTGTAAATAGGTAGAGGGGGCTTTTTGCTTGTTAACGATTCACATCTGACACTAGTAGCAGTCCTCTCATTGTTATAAATTATACTCGTCTCTCTCTCTTTTGTGTGTGTGGTTCGCTGTTAAAACCCTCCAATTACCTTTTACTTAAACCATATTAACCCCTTTTTTTTAAGACCCATTAGAACTCTTCTTTTATAAATAAGTAAAATTAATATTTGTGGGCGATTGAAATTGAAAGTCTCCATTCATTTCTCCATATATACCTGAAAGAAGAATGATAATTCTTAAACAAGTAAATGTTGTTTTTATCAGTATAATTCTGAAGATGCATTATTTTGGTGCGTAATGATGGAATTAGAAGCTAAATTAGCAACAAGACAATATCTATAAAAAGAGGTTAAGAAGGCTAAGGAAGTTCACTGCTATACACACACTTACTTGATCACAGAGTTTTTAAAATGCAAGACGAGATTAACGGCTTAAGGAGGGAGGATTGCTCCAAGTTTAAAGACCAGACCAGTTGCTTTCAATTTTTTCACCAAATTCACCTGCATAAGTAAGGGATAGTCTCTCTTTGTATTACTCCCTCCGTCCCGTGATATAAGTCTTTCTGACTTTTTAATAATGTCCTAAAATATAAGTCATTCTCACGAAACAATACAATATTAAATGCATTGTTTTCACTTTCACACTAAACAATGTAAATATTATTAATTTGCTCCAAAAACAATACAATATTTCAGATCAAATATTAAAAACAACTCATTCATTATGTTTTCTTAAACTGTGTGAAATGATCAAAAAGCCTTATATTATGGGACGGAGGGAGTATATCTTACTAGTATATGATGATATACCCAATTACAAGAGACCGCCTCACTATCTCTTTTTCACATTCGCAATATAGCCTCCCCAACCAACCATTCTTGTCAATTCGTTTTCATTTTTCCCAACAAAGGCAAATATATATATATATATATTTTTTTTTTTGTATGTTTCCTAAAAATGACAAATATCCCCCAATCAAAATTACAAATTGAGCCGATGATATAATGTTGCAACACCTCTCTAGTCTGTGAAATACTACTTTGTACAGTAAGAGAAAGAAAAGAAAAAAAGAGAGACAGCCTATGAGCAGCAGCATTATTAGCAGAGTGTGTACTCGCATTCCACCAGGCGCGTAAGAATGTCCTCACAGCTTGGACGTTCTTGTGGCTCTGCCCAACAATCTGGCCCCATAACAACACACAATCACTACGTAGAACACGTACATATCATAGTGAATAAAATTGCCCAAAAATAACTACCAACTAAAATTAACAAAAGAGTGTACCAGCAATAAGCCGACCAAGAGGTCCTTCAGGAATCTCCAGCCGAGAACCCTCATTTGCCACAGCATAAACTACCTACAATTGATGATATTTTAAGAATGCCAAATACCAGGAACCAGGGGGGCGGTAAAACAAAAGCATAAAAACCGGCAAAATTAGAGGGGATAAGGGCAACTTACTCTCTCTGGAGGAATGCCATCCCAGGGTCTATTCAGAGTGCATAGCTCCCACATTATAACCCCAAGGCTGAATATATCACATTTCTGGTTAAAGGGCTCACTGCGAATAAGTTCAGGTGCCATCCACTCAGGAGTCCCTGCCGAGGAACTGTCCTCATCACATCTTCTGCCATTATTCTCGATAGCCCAAAATCACAGATCTTAACTGTCCAATGTTTATTTACTAGACAATTTGCACTCTTGAGATCGCGATGGATAATCTTCATTCGATGTATGCACATGAGTCCTCTATGTGACCAACAAAGCAGGAGTAGCAAGTTAAGTTTCAACTATTCATGCTTCTGATTACACAAAAAGAGGCTTCAACTTAACTCACAAAAGCAACCAAAACAAACAAACAAAAAACTGCAAACACCTTAAAAGGCAACTCAAAATATATTTTGTTAGTGACTTACCGTCATTTGCTTGATTATGCAATCTCTGAGTCTAATATTTCAACCTCTAGCAGTCCACAGACAGTCATGCAACTTACACATGTAAAGTAGCGCCCCCCCTCTCACACACACACTAAACAACCCAAAGAAACCCGAAAAGACAAGCAGTATTGGAGAATAAGAAACGATTCTAGCTACTGAACAGTCAAGAGCTAAGAAGAGCACAAACAAAAAGAGATGTGAAGCCACCACTTACGCAGTACCCTTGGGCAGATATCATATGCCCGAAATTGCTAGAGTCCGTCAAACACAATTACGCAGTGCCCTTGGGCAGAAAACAGTCAACGCACGGGATATGGAATGTTGTTAGAAACAGATGTGTTATCCTTCTATTTGTGCGCTGCAGACAAAATCTGAGTGAGTGTTATATACACACGCATGTATAGATTAAGCCGTAAGGTGAGATTGTAGCTTTCTATCACGGTATCAAAGCAAGAGGTCATGAGATCAACCTTACTACCTCCCCATCTATTTCAAAAACAAAACAAAACAAACAAAAAATAGTGTATTTGGGTGCTACTACTAATGCTACAGCCTGTTTACCTTACTGCTACTGGTACTTTTTCACGTGTTGTTACAGTTATGATTTTGTTAGCTTCTTTGTGGCATGAAGCTTCAGATATTAGTTACTACTGCTGGTTCACCAGGGTACCATGGTCTTTGGCACACTTTAGGCAAACAAGCGCCTCGGAGCCCTACCAATACTTTTTCTGTACTGCCTCAGATGTTTTTTATTGCTAAAATAATCTTATGGCTTTCTAGAATCTCGTAATATCTACCCCCACCCTTGTTCTACGTTCTACACCTCTTTGTGATTTCTCAAACCACTGTATTTGTTTTTTTTTTTTTTAACAGCATCAGAACCACTGTATTTACTTTTTGATGTTGGTTATTGCCCCTAGACTTTTCTGCACCAGATTGGCATCAGATTCTGCATCCCATTTCATTAGTCAGGAAAACAAATCTATTATTGCAAATTGCAGGGGGGAAACAGGATAACCTGTTCTGTAACACTGTTCAACAATGTAAATTGACGCCTTATTGTAGTCTCACTATATTATAGCATTGTTACATGACTGCTGAGAAAAGTTGATGTAGTTCAAGCACATGCAATATTTAGGAGGGCAAGAAAGTAAGACCAGCAGCTATAGTAAATGGAACCAACCTGCATATATCTCGCAGCATTTTTAGTCTCCTCCGCCAACTAAGTTTCTTCTTCTGACCACTTGAATGGATCAGAAAATATAATGAACCCATCTCCATGTATTCAGTAATCATGGACAACCGAGGAGGTTGTGTGCATGCTCCTAGAAATAGTATAACTGCAAAGTAATGAATACAACATATGTGTTATATTCAGAGATTTTCCCCTCCATTAAGCAACTTCCTCCCACAATTCTCCCAATAATGTACACAATCTGCACTAAATTAGAAATAGAGCAACGGGTACAAGTGTAAAAACAATGTTATAAACAGGGGTGGAGAATTACCATTTGGGTGTCGCAGGCGGCTGGAGAAGATAATTACCAAAACAAGAAAAAGAGATCATCAGGACCCAGAAAAAGCACAAACAAACAAAGTTTGTCAAAATAATGGTAATCATATAATACTAATAGCAATAGCAATAATATTAATATATAGTAATAATGTCTCTAACGTTATGACAATGAAATTGCAAGAAAGTACCTTAGAATGGTGATTTCATTGCAAAAATCCTCCATGTTTTCAGCTGTAAGATCTTGCTCCAAGAAAACTTTGACGGCAACATCTGTTCCATTCCAAGTGCCACGGAAAACTTCTCCAAAGAAACCTGTCAACAGAAAAAGTAAAAGCAGCTCGATGAAATGGAAGTAAAAAACGGTTCTTTTAACAACAATTAAAACACCTGACAACTGCCAACTATGATAAAATATCACTGTTTCTGGCTTTAAGATGATTTGACAAAGTTGTGCAATTGACTTTCTTTGCTAAAAGTGTTAATTTATCACATGTATTGAAGAAGAAAGACGTGAAGCTAAAATCATTATAAAGACAATCGCTAACCTATCCCAACACGAGTCCCGACTGTCAACTCTGAAAAGTCAATATTCCACTCCTCAAATGGTAGAAGAGGCTTATTCTGAAACATGGGTGATCTAAGAATTCGGTTCCAGGTTGCAAGCATCTCTATATTTATCCTGTAGTTTGAAGTCCCGCTTCTTTCAGGGCCCTGATTCATGTACTCATGAGGAGAGGAAGGTAATGATATTGCCTTCTGAGAATTCATGTGCTCTCTCTGAAAAGAATACAATGAAGAACTTCCACCGGCTAAACTGTCATGACCATCATGGTGGAAATGAGATCCCTGAGAAGTAAAACATGGTCATTACAGCAAAAATAAAATAAATACACACACACACACATATAATAATAGTAAGAATAAGAATAAGAACCAAAAAATATGGCGTCCTCACAATGACAAAAAGGGGAAAAGTACTATTCGAACACATTTGTTCAGATCAATAATTTCAAGTAACATGAATGCAACAGGTGTATAAGTTCCATAAAATATACTAATCAAATTTGAGTGTTACAAAAGAGACAGTGGGATAGTGTGTCAAAAGGAAAGAAGATCGATGTAACAGCACAAACACGAGCCATTGGGTTGTGTAAACAAACATCGCTACCCATATCAAACCTTCATGCAATCAAACTTGTCCTCCCTTCATCAGGAGAAAAAGATTGTTGCATGAAATACTACTTCGCTTTGCAAAATACATCGGTCTGAAAAATGAAAAGAAGAATGATTAAAAGATCACCACCAAAATGGGGTAGCCTAGTGATATGAGGCTATGTTCCATGTCAACATGACATGTTTTATAAAATATTAAATATTTCAGGAGGCAGTCCATGAAACAGGCAACATTTGGATAGGCTTCTTGAAGGCTAGTTCTTCAGTTCCAGAGGATTAGCAAATAGCTACTTAATCAATCCATACATTTCGGATCATGCAAGGGTCCCTAAGATCATGATAAAGGGTAAATGTTGTGGTTGTCCCTCTTCAAACCTTTTTATAACAATAAATAAATCTAGAAAAAAAACTAATTGATGATAATACTTGTTATACTTGCATAAATCAGTGATAAAAGTGAAATAAAAATAAAATGAAAGACAGATAATAGGAATATACAAGATCGCCCTAATAGCTTCCAAAACATAGAATAAATGAGACCAATTGACAAATCAAACAGACAGGTCAAGTATGGGATTCTCCCAAACAACAAATAAACTACATACATCTTTAGGAATGTCTGATGTGCTTCTTTCAACTGAGGGGTAAGAAGACCTATTTTCCTCTTGATTTCTAAAGACCCGATTCTGCTTTAATGCTTCATTCATTGCACGAACAGCCCTGCGATAATTCATAGTAGAGTGATTTCTAGTACTTACACTGAATCTAATAACAGCATTGATTTGGCACACAGCAATCAAACCATAAAGAAACCAGAGAACGGAAGCACGTGCTGAAGATATACTCTATGATGGAAAGATCATAGATTAGTATGGACGTCAAAATTCATTGGGAGCAAACATAAGATTTCCACATAAAAAGCAGTGGCTACCAGCCACATTTGTTTAGTGCAGAGCAAACCCAAGATAACAGCTTGCATGATAATTCAAATTGCTATTTGGTTTTGCAAAAGCACAATCAGCTGCTTATAGAGACTAGTCCATGCAGTATATAAGCAAATGCAAAAGAAGCTCCCAATAACACAGGAGACACATGTCTAGAGAGAGAGCAGAAGAGAGACAGGAACGGATGGTTGACATAACATAATGGATAATGTGTGAAAGGGAACCCAAAAAAAAAACCCCATGAAAGAGGAGGTATAAGTATAATATGCTGGAGAAAGAGACACAAGGGGACCAAAAGACAGACAGGAGGCTGTATGGATCCTTTTAAAATAAGGAGACTGCATGGAAATTAAAACACACTGACAAAGTTCAAACTGAAAAGAAATTCAGGCTGCATTGCGTAACCAGTGCAGGTCCATTAACAGCATGATGCGCAACTCAGACAAACAACAAAATTGTGATGCACTTAACCAGGGGCTTTATCCACCATCATTGTACACCTTTCCTACAATAAGTCTTCCACACATCGTGCGACAACATCATTGGACTTTATCAAGTACTTGCAAATTAAATGATATGCCACTTGGCAAGAATAATAATATAAAAAAAATTGTACACTGTTGGACCAAGAACAAAGCAATAAGTTCCATAGCAGCTTCAAGACAATTAGTGGGAGAACACAGTTCAAGCAGTTAAAGAGATGAAAATCCTCTTGTATAACAATTTTTTAAGGACAATATACTTTCGTGTATGTCGTTGAAGATGTAAAAGTCAATAAGAAAAGAATAAATGGACCTCAAAATTCAATAGGAAGTTTAAAAATGGAAACAAAAATATAATGCCCACTATATGAAGATAGAGAGCACAATAACCCATGGATGAGATGGTAAATATACAAGAGAAAAAGGAAGTAGTTGAGCTATTCTTAACCTAGCAATATCATCACCAATTTCAGGAATCATACTGATGCTTCTTCTTCTTAATCTACATGAGTCTGAAGTTGATGCCCTTCTGATCTGCTGCAAAAATTTGAATAAGGCATCAGTATTAATACCAATTGTCCTAAGCTAAATGCAGTAAAACACCCTTCAGCAACATATAAAGGCTTGTCTTCCCACAGGAGCAAGCTGACAAATTTCCACAGCACAGAAGAAAAAATAAATCATTTAATAAAGCAGCAAAGAAGCATACACATATTGATTGCCAGATCTACGCGCACTAAACCCAAGCACAGAAACTGATTCGTGTAGTAGTACAAGGATCTCTCTCATGATAGGAAAGTTTTCAATAAGGGCAAAACACTTCACTGAGAAATGTTCAGCCAAATAATGTAAGACTTTACCTTGCATAGGAAAACTGTTTCAGGAATTCCACCTCATAAGAAGCATTTTTTGGTAATGATATCCACATAATATAGATCCATCTATGTAAATTTCAATTTTTTGTCAAACTAAAAATACCACATTATCCTTTCATCCTTTGATTTCAGATTTTTAGCATTTAAACTAGATTTATTCAATGCTCCCTTATACTCTGATTGCTCTTTTTCTCACCCTCCTCCAGCCACAAGTTGATTAATTCCATCAGTCTACCAACACCATCAACTTCTCCTCGTGAAATTCCCAATTTTTTTCCATTGATCTTTAACAATATCCGCTTCTTCATTACTTAGAGAGGAAACATGAGAACATCCTAGGTTCCGCAGAACAAAGAAGATTGATCCTTGACCTTTAACCACTTCTCCAGGAAGAAGTTGGCCCTTACACATTTTTAACATTTGATGATGTGGAAAACACATGCATTATAGAAAATAAAAAGTGACTACACAAACGTTAAAAAGGAAAATACCTGTACAAACATAGTACACTCTTGGGCATTGATAATGCACAAGACGATGTTGATGCGGCATCTTGGTGGGATGGTGTGTGTGTGTGGGGGGAGGGGAGGGGTGTTGTTGTTTCCAGATCCAGATATTCCAACTCTTTCATATAGTGGTTTCAAAGCAAAACAAAACAAAAAACAAAAATATTGAGTCAGGCACCTGGAAGTAGCAATGTCGTCAGAGAAATCTTTGAATGTCTTGTTATCACCACTTAGCATGGACCTTCCCCGTGCTCGAGCTGAGGGATGCTCAGGACTGTAACATCCAAAATTAAGCTAATTAGAAGTAGTTGATTGCTTTCCCAGAGGACAAATGCTAGGAAGCAGACATGTCGCATGATATGACACAGACATGTCGCATGATATGACACAGACACAGCTAATTCCAAAATTTATGGGCGCAACACACCATTGACACGTAGAATATAATGGAAAATGAAATATATATATATATGTTCAATAAAATTTGTAATTTGGAAACCTATTATAAAACAAAATTAAACAAAAAATTGCACTAGACTATTCCCCTTATCGATGGTAATGATTCAATTAATATGATGGTGTTTGTGATTGACTGTCTAATGGCTGAGTGAGGGGAGAATGTGAGATAAGAGGTGGCACGAACTTAGAAAATCGTATCTCGAATGTGTCCAAGAAATTTAAAGATAAAATAATAAAAATAAGTGAAAACTTGTATGCAAAGTGTCCATAAAGTGGAGTATCATACATTTTTTGTGTTGGAAAAATGACTAATACGGCACCAAATTAGAGTGTCAATGCTTCATGTATGCTAGAAAATAGCCGTATCAGTAACTCAATAGTAAGGCTTCTATTCCAGCAGATATTCATGATGGCGATATACAACAGCAAATTAATCAAAGGAGGCCCACACCCAATCCAAGTTGGTTTTCAGTCGGATCTCACGCCTATTGCAGATTTCTTGCTTTGAGCACGCGACCAATCACAAAATGCAATAACAAAATCCTTCCGGTTCCTCGTGCAAATTTAGTTGATACTTGAGTTCAGTTACACACATAGAAGGTTCTAACCTATGACAATAAGACATTAAGACCCAACACAAAAACAAGAATCTAAAGACCCATCACCAAATGGAAAGTGTAGTTTGAAGTTCAAAAACCATACAAGGCCAAGTGAACACGTTCTAGTGTGTATACATGATATAGAACAAACATAAACTAGAGGGAAAATAGGAAATTATGTATATAACCTTGAACTAGCCGTTCTCTGTTCAGCAAAAGCTCTTCTCCTGCTCCTTCGCCATAAATTATTCGCAATATTGGGTTCACTGTGGTATGAACTGCAATACAAAGGGGGGGGGGGGAGAAGAATAAGCAACTAAAAAATACAAGATAGAAACCGCAAAAGCCATGTACTAAAGGCAAATGTATTGAAAAGACAATACCTTAATTTCCTGTCAACAAAAGCACTAGACGTGAAAATCTTATTCCTCAGAGAAGGCCCAGCAACATGCAAAGATGCGTCTAATCTCTTTTGATACTGGAGGCCATCATCCTTCTCGGCACTGCACATGAGGCAAAAGCAGTTTTGCAAAATCTACATGAGAAACCAACCAATTTTCTTCGACCCCCCCCCCTGCCCCCTCTTAGGCCTTCGGGCCTTGTTGTGTATCAAAAAAGGAAAAAGGAAAAAAAGGCAACCAATAGTTTGACTTTACAAAACTGACTTACCTTGTATGACAATGAAAATATGAACATGTTACAAGCAATAAAGACATCTCCGACTACGCAAAGCAAGCAATGGTCTACTCTTACCTCTCATGATCAGCTTTTTCAGAAAACCCATAAAGAGGACTATTTGGTTCTAGTGGTGAATCGCAGGAATCATTCTCAGCAGAATCACTTTCCCCAGCAGCCGAAACATGAGCCATAACAAGGGCTTTGGTTGATAAAGGTAAGAGCTGGCCAGGAAACCGCATAAGGTCTACCAGAAGCTCCACAGAATTCAATGCGACCAACACAGACATATGCTTATGTGAGTCAACACATTCAGAATTTCCTTCAGTAGGCAAACCCTGAGAAAAGTTTACATCAGACAATTACCAAAATCAGGCATCCCTAAAAGAATTTACTAGAAAGAACAATATCAAATATTCGTAATCTATGACATAAAGGACATAAATACACAGTACAATTTAGCTAAAACTTACCACCATGAGCCTACTTTCAAGACCGACTGTATCGGCAAGAACTTTGAATAAAATTGCTCGAGGGCTTACATTTAACCATGTTTTATTTGCCCTAGCAACTGAACTCCTTTGGTCTCAGAGGCATGGGAGGTGTCCTCAAGCATAGTTTTGGCTGGACTCAGTTCCAAATTTGGTCGTTTATAGAAATCAGAAACCTGCTCAGTTAGTCTTTTGAGTTAAATGACAATAATGCAGGAAAAGGGCGAAAGAAGATCTATTAAACTATGATAACAGCATGGTCCACATATATCCAGGTTACCAGTAGTGAGACAAAATGGCATTGGGGATATGGAGTCAGTAACTAGAGAAATCACAATACTAACAGAAGCTGAAATTTAAAGTACAACACAAAAAGGCATGATATGATGCTTAAAACCAGATGAAAACACTAGCACATCCCAAAGAATCCATCAAATCCCTTGTGGAGGGACTCAGACTGAAACATATCGACGTCTAAGCAGAAACGTAAATACAACCGACACATTAACAAAGATAACAAAATATATGAGCTTCGGACCCTACCAAAAGTTTAGATTCATTGCTGTGAACTACAAAGAGAGATAAGTTGGTGTCAGAGTCATACATGCTGAAGTGCGAAGGGTTTCTATCAAGACAAGGGCCCTTCCCATGTGTAAAGAAACTCAAATGGACATGTTTAGCAATCAGCACTAGCAGATAAAAGACAAATAGATAGCCCAAGTTCTAACACACTGCAGAAAAGTATCGTTCATTCAATTATCCAAGGGCGAATGCACACAGAGCAACAGGTTTCTAACGAAGTACATATATTCCTGAATAACATGATATGATTTTTTTAGAACAATTAATGGTAGTATGTTGCATTTACAAAAAAAAAAGTATATTGCATATATAAAGCGAGAAGCTACTCACCAAGCCAGCTATCTTTTTAATAATTGCTGCAAGATTTGAATTTAAACCTTTGACCAAGGCAAGAATGAGTTGTTTTAGCATCGAAACTTTCTTATCCCTCTCTACATCAACAAGTATGACATCAGCTCTTAATCCCTCAAGCTCCAAAGCATGTAGTTCTTCCAAAGAGGGATTTCTTCAAAAGATCCTTAAGTGTTTTCTCCTGCACATCACATAGGTTGTCAGCATGCATTTATGGAATATAACTTAGGGGATTGGATGGGGAAAGTGATGCTATTAATTAATTCTTCTTGTAATTCATCCAACAGCAGATACAGTTCCAAATGTTCTTGATACTGCAAGCACGTCAGAAAATCAAAAGATAGCATCTTTCAAGACAAAGGCTTTGATCTTCTTTATCGCTGCCTCATTTCAGTCAACAATCAATTTAACATAAAAAATGAAATGCAAGAAAATATACCATAACTCATGGCAAACAAAAAAGTAATTCACAAAGGGGACCTATCAGAATATGAATTAGTAGCTAACTGAATCAACCAAACCAAATGAAATGGGAGCAACTTCATGGTTTTCTTATTTTGCAAAGAAGTGACTCGTCTCATAGCTAGGTATTACCATATTATAGGTAAGGGTGAATACTCCAAAAGAACAAAAGGGGGGAAAATCCGTAAACTAAAGTATAAAATAAACCAAGATAATATTTTATGCTTGTATATGATAACACATAATAATGGAAACAATGACCATCGGGTGCCAGTCAAGTACAAGTAGCAAATAGGAATGAGAGGTCTGGAGCTCACTGGAACAACAGAGTAGAAGCCATTTGGGATTGGCTGAGAGAGCATTCCAGTGCTCCAGAGAACCTGTGATGCTGTCTGATGCAATGACCTATTGCTTTCATCATAGTCAGTTGATTTTTCACTGCTAAGTTCTTCTTTAGAATCTATGGAAACAGATCCGAATTTTCCAACAAGATCTGAAGACCACCAGGCAGCACCGTAGGGCCCCTGCTCTGAAGGTCCTACTCCATCACGCTTTTCTTCCATGCCTCATTCTATAAAAAAATGACTTCCTCACTATGAAAATGCTGGACCTGGAGATGAAAATAAGGGCTTATGTCATGCAATCATGCCTCCTCAATATTATACTAAATAACAACTAGAACATAAAAGGGGAGGCATAATACGGAAAAGAAGTTGACAAAGAAAACAAAACTCTGAAGATCTAATCAATTCCTGGTCAAACTGGCCAAGCAATCAGACAACGCCTTACACAGAGTTGTTAGAATATGAATAAGTGTAAATACATGTTTTAACAGAGTGGTCCACTAGAAGGTCCAGGATTTTCAATATATCTGCTTTGTGCACATGATTTAATAATTCATTGACATACGCCAGTTTTACACTTTAACTTGGTTTCAGAACACACGGTGTTAAGATCAAACATCACTGTCCATTTGATTATAAAAGAAACTATTACTACGATTGCCACTTTTGCTACAACAGAAACTACTGCCACTCATGCTATTTCACATCATGTCTACTTTTTGTCCCATGTGTTGGCACGTGTGAAGAGACATGTTATGTACATGTACAAATTACACTTATTTGTAACAACTTAATCTTTTAAAAGAGTTGGTAATTCATCACCTCTCTTGGGCTAAAAATTCCTCTGGCACAATTCTTCAAATGATAAATATGAAGATGATGAAATTTTGACATCAGGTGGAAAGCTAGAGCACCCAAGAACAAAAATAACTACATTAATGTATTTCATTTGAAAAAATTAGGATGATAAATGTGTCAACTCCCAAAATACTAATAACTAGAACCCTATGCATTGACATCACTTTACAAAAAAAGTAGCAAATGTCCCCATTCTGATGAAAATTCCAAACAGAAAATATCTTTCTTGAATCCTCAGTAGATTGTTCCATCCTCAAAAATAAGCCCCAACGATGAAAATCTAGGGTTGGTGTGCATGTATCTAGGCACGACAATACAAGGCAATGAAGTACTTCAAACAGTACAATGAACCAGAAACTCTCCAACCGTTGATAAATTAAGAAAAAGAAACAGGAAATCTATATAACTGCACAAGATTGAAGGAGGGTAGGGATGGGGGGATAAAGGTCTATGTACTAGCACCGTGTGAAATTCCAGAACCTTGACACGGATTTTATTTGTACTTGGTTCCATGTTGCACCACCTATTCACATTTCACTAATAAATAGGTCACACAATGATGAGCAGATCTCTGGCAACTCTACTGCTCAGTAATTAGAACCGGATCAATTTCTCACTGCTGCTCCCCTCCCCACCCTGCGCACACGTAGTCACATCACATACACACATTTATCCTTCAATTGAATTTCTAGCTTTCTCGACACCTTTGGATTTGATTAACATCATCCCACCAAGAAAATCCAATTCCACAATTAATGAACTCAAATTCAGCTTCATACTCACACCAGTTAACTACACTTTCCTTGATTCAATCTCAATTCTCATCAGAACCTCAATTAAACAAAAACCCAAGAAAAAAAAAAAAGGAAAGGCACGACTACAACAAAATCTTTCTGTAAGCATATATATCTGTATACGTGGAAGGAAGCATGATCGAAGAGAGATTACCAGAAGCAGATCTCAAGATTTGAATCGGAAGCTTCACTCCACAGCCACTTCAACACAGTCGTAATGACATTGGAATCAGATAATTCACATGAATATTAAAATCTACGCAGCGTTTATCTAAGAAGAACAGTGAAAATGAATATTTTTGAATAAACAGCGATAAGCAAAAATGGAACTTTTAGGGGGAGAGGGATACGGATACGTAAATGAGGGCAGAGGTTGAATTTTGATAGTATTTCTATTTTGGTTTCTGCAATTAATGATGCGTCAAAAGTGAAAACGATGGCTTTTTTTTTTCTTTTCAATTACTACTATTGCTTTTTCTCCTTACTTTCTTGGGGTGGGTGAATTGACATTTATTTTGGAAAATTGAAACAATTATGTTTGATTTTTTTTTTTTTTTTTTATATAAATTTTCATAGACATTATAAAAATGAATTCTGACCCCTAAAAAAAATTTGAATTCTGTGGTGTTTTTTTTCCATTCTTTTAGTGAAACGGTAGAATACTATTACACATGCATATTTTTTTTGCCTTCACTGAGACTCGTACCCATGATATCCGGGTCTTGAAGCCTCAAGCGGAGCATTGTCTTATTGGCGTAGATAATTTTTTATCGTGTATACTTTCGTGATGAATCGTGATTGTGTTATAATGTGACGTCTCTTCCCAGATACCGAGTATCTATGCGGAAAATTAAACGTTCGGCACGTGATATTTATAGAAAACCCTAATCTCACGTAAACTCTACGTCATATCAGAGTAATTAACGAAAAATACGAAGGAACAACCAAGCAAAAGACTCAGAAGACAGACCCTCAGGGTCATCCAAAACAATTGCTTAAACGAATATTAGTGTTGTCAAACTAAATCATAAATAACTAAAATAAATACTAGAATCTCAAACAACATCCATGTCTGGAAAGAAAGAACAACTGTAACTACCAGCAATCATGTCTTAGTCCGGAACAACTACTAAAACAAAAGACTAAAGCATAAGACTCCAAATCTTCATCCTAAGCTTGTTCTCCAAGCTCGTCATCGACTCACCAACAACTCAGACATCTTCTTATTCCAAATAATAGTAAGATAATTCATAAACTCACTAATAAGAAAGAAAACCAAAAGAGATATTCATGTTTGTTAAATATCGGGAGATGTGACATTAATATATTTCATCCAGTTTACAAACACTTTAAAGACAATACTTGAAACATAAAAGAAAATCACTTTAAAGTACATTGGAAAATACATAGAAAACATGCTTACTTGCGACATCGGTTTGTATTGTACTTGCTTGTTCACTTAGATTACTTACTTGACATAATCATTTTCTCATCTAATCTTTCATGTTTGTGTTCGTTACATAGCACCAAAATACTTAGCCTGAGGGCACGGTGTATAGTACGGCTAGTATAACTAACTATACCTCGAGCGTAGGACTTTGAATATTAACCAAGGTACTTTTATAATACACCGCCTTAAGAACGCCATGACTAATACATCTAGTTACACCTCGACACGGGACTTTGAATAATTGATGAGACCGTATTTTATGGGATTTTCTGTGCTTATTTTATATCTATTATGTCGGGAGGTGCTCTGCTTGTGTATGTTTTATTGTTGCTTTTGCGTTTTTGGAGCTCATAAGAGATTGTGGAAGATTTCGGACTTATAGAGCATTTTTGGAAGTTTTGTGGGATATTGGAGAAAAGCGACTTTTAAAGAGTTCAGAGTTTCAGTTTTCGCCTATATCGGGATCCCGACGAATGAAGATACTACAAAGCCATTTACATCATGTTTGGATTTATCTCTATTATTCACACCGACTATTGTTTTATTATATACCATTTATTGGAAATAGAATAGAATAAATAAAAATTGGACTTTGACCCAATTATTTAGACTTCCCAACTATTTTTATACATATATGTACTACGTGAAAAAGGAATAGGGAGGGGATTAGGTTTCTGATAGGAATCGAATAAAAAAGAAAAAGAAAAAAAGCTGCGCACCATTTTTGCCGGCCAATTCTTTGATTCAAAAATAAAATAAAATTGTGTGATTGCATTGATTAATTACCATTTGATTATTATTACTTCACACAAAATTTACATGAAAAAAGTTGATAAAATGTCATCAAAGGAATACTCGGTGCTTATGAGATCCTAAAATGTCCTAACGATGCAATTCTAATATGAAAATGCATGAAACGCACAAGTGGTGCGCAGAAAGAATTGGCCGGCAAAAATGGTGCGCAGCTTTTTTTTTTTCTTTCTTTTTTATTCAATTCCTATCAGAAACCTAATCCCCTCCGTATTCCTTTTTCACGTAGTACATATGTGTATACAAATAGTTGGGAAGTCTAAATTGGGTCAAATCCCAATTTTTATTTATTCTATTCTATTTCCAATAAATGGTATATAATAAAATAATAGTCGGTGTAATAATAGAGATAAATCCAAACACGACGTAAATGGCTTTGTCAGATCTTCATTCGTCGATCCCGACATGCGCTAAAACCGAAACTCAACTCTTTAAAAGTCGTTTTTCTCCAATATCCCACAAAACTTCCAACAATGCTCAGAAGTCCCAAATCTTCCACAATCTCTTCCGAGCTCCTAAAACCCGAAAAGAACCAAAACATACCCAAACAGAGCACCTCTCCGACATAATAGATATAAAATAAGCACAGAAAATCCCATAAAATACGGTCTCATCAATAATACTCGCGCTACTTTGTATGATTCGTAACTAATAACAATTACCTCGTTAAGTGTATTCGGGAAAACCATAAACGCATAGGAGCACGCAAAGCACGTAAGTTTATGTTAAAATCCATACCTAACCTACGTGAGTATACAAAGGCCATATCAACACCGAACTACCATCTCATCTCCACTACTCGTATGAAAACAAAATACTGGAAACTTACAAGAATGCAGAATAACATTCTCAAAACAATGTTTCGTCACAGAACAAACCAGAAACTAAGTCTGAAAACTCAACCTATGTGCTTTCCTGGGTGAGGGGCCAGGAAATCGGCTCAGACTTAGTCTACATAGCCACTTTTTGGTCTTACGGGTACCTGACAACTTTTCTAACCCATATACATGTTGGATTTCGTGTAGTTTAACATGAAAACAGTATTGAAGACCAATAAAAACATACACTTTAAATCCAATAAAGAACCATTTGATGATTGGGCGAAAGGGATCATACGGTAGGAAAATGGAAAACTCTCTCAACCGTCCCTCTCCCTGCTTCATCCCCAAATTCATCAATGGCGATTTCTAGGTTTTGCTCTCCCAAATCTCCACATGGCAACGGCGAATGATTTCCATCTGTCCGATTCCCATCCTTCTGCGATTTCTCCGACTCCTCCAAAATTTATTCATGGCACCTTCAAAGGGGAGCCGGCAATCACCATCCCTCATCGAATTGAAGAATCACTCGCAGCGAAATTCCAGACCACACTCATAGGGAAATTTTCCCAAGGCAAACCTGGAATGGATTCGATTCGAAGGTTTACTGCTCTACAGAATTTCAAAGGTACTGTGCTTGTCGGTTTAATTGATAGAAAACATGTCCTTCTTAGATTCGAATTTACAGAGGATTATGTTCGTTTGTTCTCTCGATCAATCTGGAATGTTGAAGGGAAATCAATGAGAATCTTAAAATGGACTTCAAATTTCCGAGTTGATCAAGAATCATCTATTATTCCAATTTGGTTATCCTTGCCTATGCTACCGATACATCTAGTTAATCAGGAGTTTATTTTCTCCTTAGTATCATCATTTTGCAAGCCTCTAAGAATTGATAGTGCCACCGAATTGCTTAAACGGCCCTCGCTGCACGGTACATGTAGAATTTGATGTACTAGATATGTTGCCATCTCGTGTGTGGGTACAAAGTGAAAATAGAATGTGCTATTGGCAAGTTAGTAGAGATTGAGGAAGCTTTACCTATTTATCGCACATATTGTTGGCATATAGGTCATAATGAGCGCTTTTACGCCATTAAACACCCCGAATTACACTCCTCGCTCACAAAACGGATACAAGTACCCACAAAGAATATAGACTAAAACAACAAAGAACTCATTGCAGAAATGGATGAGCAAGTCGGTAATGGATTAGTTGTTCCTATTGCAAACGCAACAGCTACAATGGAAATGGATATTCCCAACTTTGAAAAAGAACATGTGACTACAACCATGAAAATTACTAGTTGTGGGAACAAAAAGTGGTCTCATCGAGTTGCCTTTACAACATGATGAAGTTGCAATTGAAAAACTTATCGATTTGCAAAGGCTAGAAATCAAGCACAAAACACCAAAAGTAGTCAAATGCAGGAGCAAAATGGTGAATTGCAGGCTTCACAAACAGCTCTAAATACAACCATTCATGTGCAACCTTCAATAAAACCAAATGCTGAAAATGCTAAGGACGGTTTGCCTCAATTAAGGAAGGACCATGCTAGCATGGGATCACAGACTACCGAGCACACAACAACAGAAATTATGACCTCAAATCCAACTCTAACTGCAGCCCAAGAGCAGAGCCTCAATAATCCAGCTATAATGGAGAAAAACGCAAGCCCAATGATCTATAAAGCACAGTAGGGTACATCAAGCAAGGAGCAAACATTTAAATCTTCTAAAGCGAGTTCAATGACTCATTTTTCTCAGAAATGTAAAGGGAAGGAAAATGCTGATGAAGAAGGAATGGTCACTAAATCCAACTCGGCTACACACTCTTTTAGCAAAATCATTGGAACCTCAGAAGCATTAACTACAAGAAATTCTTTCGAAATGCTTTCTGAGTTGGATACAACGCACTCGACTCAGTTGAGTGTTGATAGAATCCAAGCCGAGCTTCAATTTTTGAACCTAGATGATCCCAATGTTAGGCGGACTGGCTATACCTCTGATAAGGACTCCAAAGTAAAACTTACACCCTTTCAGAGGATAACCAGAACCCGTAAGAAAAAGAAGATTTTTTACCTGTAGTTTTTTTTTGTATGTTTTACCTAAAGTTAGGAACTCGGCTTTGTGAGTTTCAAACGTTTCTTTTTTTTGTTCTATGGAATAAAACACTGTTTTAAAAACCAAAAAGAAAAAAAGAAAAAAAAAGAACCATTTGATAAAAAGAACTTCCTACCTCATAAACGTAACGAAAACAAAAGCCAAACGATGAATGAACGACGATTGATTCCTGAACTCTTACGAATCTACGAAATAACGGGAAACCCTAACATCAAAAGCCATGAATCTCCAACTTATCATGATCAAACTACGAATGAAACGAGAGATTATGATAATACCTTCACGAGACAAAAATAGATCCGAAACTGCTCATGAATCAAAAACTACTTCATGTACATCGCTATGATTCGCAGATACCCAAAAAATCAACCAGATTGCTCCATAAACAAATTACTAGCTAGGGCGCTTTTATGGGTGGCCATGCGGGACAATGGCTGGGAAAAGACAAAAACACGAAATATGTTATGAGGCTGTCTGAGAGCTTTTTTATAGTGTTTTGGCAGCGATCTGCAAGCCGATTCTTTCTTTGACTTATGGGAAAATAAAGCTTAAAATTAAAAGAATAATAAAAATACTTTCGAAATGACCAAAACACCCTTACAAAAATGTTATAAATTATATATATAACGCCTAAACCCCTTCATTTTCCCTCTATTTCGATTTTATATGATTCAATGGAGCAAGAATACAACACACTTCACAGAAGATTCAAAACCACACATTCATCTTTAAAATAATTTAATCTATTATTTATCACATAAATAATATAAGACTATTTTATCTAGTGGAAAATTATTTTTGACTTATATGAAATACTTAGACCTAGAAAAAACGTTGGTTTCTTACTTCCAAGAAAATACTCATTTTATGATTTATCTTGGAGTGCTTCTTATATGAATTATGAGTTGACGAATCAGAGACCATGAAATAGTATCCAGATCTCAAATGATTTGAATGACCGACCGAACTCTTTAGTCGAATTTCTGGCTTTATTAATCTTGACATCGTATCACCAGAGAGCTCAAATTGCCCTCTTCCGGAAAATAGAACATATATACTCTTTATACAAATAGTTACTGAGTGGATAACCCTTCACGGATAGGTCGTATGTGGAGCAAGGCATTGTCCATAATACCACTAACGTCTTATCCTCAAACTACCATTAATTCACTAGTGACCAATATCCTTGATCACATCAAAAGTGAGTGCAATCGACCAGTTCCGGAATTAACAAACGAGGGAACCATCTTTTTTACTTCCTCTTTTGAGGAACGAGTTGACTCAAACTTTGTGACTTACATTCCGCCCAACCAATCCCCGAGTGATGCCAAAAAGGTCGGGGATAAGGAAAACATCATTGAGCTAACCGTACGCCAAAACAAACATCACCCCTGAAATGACATAAGTCTATAATCACATCAGGATTAAGATTAAATCCATAAACGATCATCTAGTGATTCGGCTTTTTATATCGCTAAGTCATGACATATGTCACACATAAGTGCATTCACTATGTTGTCCAACACCGATGGCCTAAATCAGCGATCACACTCTAAGTGTTCTGAAACATTAATGGTGGTTTGATTGTAAGATCCGGAACTTCAGATAAATTTTCACCACATACGAAGATTCAAGGTAGTTCACCATAAACCGAATCATCTCGTCATAACTTTTATGCACCGAGAACCCTTAGAATTTTTTTGTTGTGTCATTTAGATGTATACAATAAGAAAATAAGAAGATCAGGAAGAAAATATTACATACATTGTTGTCTAATATACATCTAATGGTGTCATCATCTGCATGTTCACAGACATGCCATCATAAGAGGGGTTTCTTCATATGCTTGTTGAAATGCGTGGTATCGTCCAATCCTCGAGACAATTTGATATTTGGAAGGTGTATGGATGCCTTCTTGTTGAGACATGTCATCAACGGCTACCCACCCGGTTGTGCTACGCATGGTAGGGCAACTATGTACCTTACTCACATCTTTGTTTGGTTGTGATCTTGTTATGAGTTTGGCTATGCTGCACTAATTACTACACTCGCTTATTTGTCTACGTGTGCTCTTGTTATGAGTTTGGCTATGTTGCATATGAAGGGGCAACTAACTACTCCACTCACACATTTGTCTGAATGTGCTATAGCTTTAAGTATGGTTGTGCTCTAGCTTTTGAGCTTGAGTTTGACTGTAGCCTTGAATAATTTACAACGCTAAATTACAACACATGACAGATCTACACCCATACAAGGCATTTCGTCCTTGGGAAGCACTCTTCACTTAATTAGCTGAAGAGTGCAAACCAATTTGCACCTTTCGAATTCTCTCTATCCTCCCAAATATCGTACACAACACTTCCATACTTTTGGATCTTGCATGGACGGAGCCGCAAAGCTATATATACACAAATAAAAGGGAGGACCGATTGGAATAGATACTGGGATGATTCATGGATTAAGCACAACATAGACTCAAGGGTGGCAAACTACACTTACCACTTCCATTACACGGATCTTGCTTTGGATGCTACCATTTGGAATTTTGTTGTATTTTTCTTATTTACGGAGGATATATTTTTTGGAAAACATAGGGCGTCGTTCTATTTTCCTATGTGATGGATTTTCCCACACCGAGCTTGCCAATCATATGTTTTAAGAAGACAGAGCTACGATTCGTCTATGTCTTGTTATAAAGGAAGTGCTACCTCCGTCCCAAAATGTAAAGTACTACCTCCGTCCCAAAATGTAAGTTCATCGCAAGGTGTTTTCACACAGATTAAAAAAGTTAGTTAAAATGGTTGTGTGTCATTAATTTTAAAGCAAAAGTCTAAAATGTCTTTCGATCGTTATTAATACTGAGAGTGAAAAGTGGGTGGATAACTAATAAATGAGGGTAAAAAAGAAAAATGTAATAAATGCCTATTGGTATTTAAATAGATTTATATTATGAGACAAAAACCAGAAAATTTAAATTGACTTATGTTTTGGGACGAAGGTAATATTCTTTTATTTTTGCACATCTTACGTCATCTCCTTGAATTTGATGTAGTAGAAGTAATAAATATAAATTTTAGTTGGTGGCTGGGAATGAATGAAAACTAAATGTGCCTCCTATCCAACCTACCCAAAACCTCTCTATATAAGGACACACAAACATGTCATCCATCTGATCAAACTCTGATCAGTTCATATCCATTGAGCTTCCAAAAAAAAATTAAGACGAATTTTTTTTTTTAAGTACTGTTCATTTCTTTGAAGATAGAATTCTGCAGAACAGATTCGAACTCGGGTCGATCAATGGGTTCTGTAAGACAAAGAAAAGAAGGCCTTAAGCCTCTTGAAATTGAGAAGAAGAAGACAGAACTATTATTAGAAGAGGAAAAAACAGGATTTATTAAGGAAGAAGATGAGGATGAACCGTTGAGTCCTTCAGCTCTAATGTTTAACGAGCCAAACTTCAATTTACACGTCATCGCCATCATGGGAGGGTCAAGCAGAATTTATCCTGATATTGTCAAGCATAATTTGCCTCATACTTTGCTCAAGCACCCTCGTTTCTCTAGTTTGCAGGTATTTATCTATCTATATCTAACACTAGGTGCACCGTTATTTAACAGCACTTCACTCGATCTATTCGGACGTCATATTCCGGTAAAATTCCGACTTCACACATGTTCAAGAATTCAATTTAAACCTTTTGAGAATCGAATTTTGTGAATAAATCCGTGTACGGAGAGATGTTGAATTAACGTGTTTGGTTATTATTATTATTTGCGGAAGAAAAAACGGGAAATTCTTCCCTAATTACTCTATTTACACCGGCACAATTCCCAAAGCTTATTGCACGACTTCAACGTAGTGTGCATGCTTGGCACACGCAATTAAAACAATACAGAAAAGGAAATGACATGGGAGAAGAATTATTATGCAACAGGTTTTATGAGTGATACCAATTGAAGATGTGAGATCTTTCCTACTCACCCCTATATACTATTACTATGTGAGCGAGAGTAAATTTTGATTCATCTCAACCATCCGCTAGTTATCACTCACAAATTCCCGTTGCATAATATTTTTTCTCCTTGTATGCAGAGTAGATGTACTCGTTTTGAATTTTTTTTCCGCAAAATAATCAATAGTATAGATCAATGTTGTATCAAATTATTGTGGTTGTATCATTTCTCTAAAATGAAATCATATCATAAATTTGAATGTGATATCTCACATTGAAAATGGGGAAAGCGCATTATCGCCATATACATGGGTGAACGCACCCTATAAAGAGGGGGCACTCGCCCCCCTTGGATTGGAAGAAAACACTACTATGGATATATTATCTATTGTTTTCGCCCCATAAAATTTATATCCGTCCATATCACTTATAATAATTGAATAATTTGACATAAAACTTTTATCATATAAATAAAAATATATAGTTATTACCAAAATGATATATATAAACAAATATTAATATTTTTTTTTTTATTATTTTAAATGTTGGTTTCCGTAAAAAACATTGTTTGTAGTGTTATAAATTCTTATTGATTGAGTAGAAGGGTAAATGTGTTCAAATTCTATGATGTATAATAGTGTTTATTTTCTATTATATAACACAAAATGTTTAGTCGTATTTTTGTAGCGGTATATAGTAGTGCTTATTTTTGGATCACAGGGGACAAAAGAACACTACTATACATTTTTTATTGTAAAATTCTTTAGCATTATCGCCCCCTCTGACTCGGGATCCTGCGTCCGCCCCTGGCCATATAACTGATATAAGTGTGAGACATAAAGATCTTGTCAACTCGGGTTAGTCCTTTTAGACCAAGCGAGGACGGCGGTCTAAACAGTTGACCGCACCATTTATGACTTTGAGCGCTACCAGACCCCGGAGTCTGGGGGCGTTACATAATGGCCGGTATTCAGAGCCGACTGCCATATGGAACTAAGTGCCACACCGTGAGAGACGGTGTGGCCACCTCTAGAATCCTATGGTAGAGGACAACCGGGACAAGTCCAGGTGGACAAGTTCTTGGCCGTCCCCAGCGAGGCGTTAGTCCTTATAAGGGGATAATGTGATATCTCATATTGGAAATGGGGAAGCACATCACCGACATATAAGTGTGAGACATAAATGTCCTTTCAATTCGGTTTAGCCCTTACTGGACCCGGGTCTCAGGGCGTTACATAATGGTATTCAGAGCCGACTTCCATACAGAACTAAATGTCACACCGTGAGAGGCGTTGGGGCCATCTCTAGAATCTTGTGGTAAGGATGCCCGGGACAAGTCTTGGCCGTCCCGGCGAGAACACCAGTCTCTTATATAGAGGGGAGAAGAATGATATCCCATGTTGGAAGTGGGGACACATCACTGCATATATATAAGTGTGAGACATAGATGTCTTAACAACTCTAAGTTAGTCCTTTTAGACCAAACGTGACGTGGGCAGACAGTGCTGTGATTGACTACTGACCAATTTATGCGATGAGTGCGAGGCGTTATATTGAATGATAAAGTATATATATATATATATATATATATATATATATATATATATATATATATAGGGGACGCTTGGCCTTCATTATATTAAGCGAGTGTCAAATAATGCCAAGTGTCTTGATACTTCCAAAAGCCAATACATGACACATGTATATGGTTTTTGAGTCACTAACATTTATGTATATTTAAATGTACTACCGTAGAAATGGACATTCAGTGTTTTTATAACAAATTTTTTTTTTCACACAAAGGGAAAGACCATATATAAAGCAAGATGAGACATGGAGCCTCCGTTTCTTTTGGGTTGGGTTGGGTTTTGGGTTGGTTTTATATACTAGTGGATAATAAATTATGATAAAAATGATTGAAGTAATGATTAGAAGTTAAATTTTCTTTTTTGAAATTTGTGTAGATAAAGAAATGATTGGTGAAAGAAGTTGAAATAAAATAGTATAATGAATAAGATAATGGTAAAAAATTAATAAAGTAAATAAAGTGAAATGGTGGGAGATGATTAATATTTTTTTATTTGTAGCTGAAGAAATTATTAGTGAGAGAAATTGAAAGAAATGATTGGTGAAGTGACCCAACCCCAACCCCAAAACAAACGCACCCTGAGTATCTTGGGTGGCGACACGCACATGAGATGTGCGGGGAAATACTTGTGTGGTGTCTCCACACGTGTGGTTCAATATGAACCACACAATTTTATTTTGCATTTAAGCTGTGTGGTTCTGATTGTTTCACCAGTCACTTCACTGTTAAATCCCCTCTCCACACAAATATTTTCCAGATGTGGGCAACCGACTCTATTAATGAGAAAAAAAAAATGGGAAACTTAAAAAAATATACCTTAAAGGCAATAATTTGAATTAGTATTTCTTAAAAGTTGGTAATATTGGAACATATGCTCAAGAAGCATTTCGGGTCGTATTTGGTACGTATTCGTCATGGATTAGCTGCAGAATAATTTTATTTGAGATAAAAACATTTATAGACCGTATGATAATCTAAATATAAATGAGTAGTGATAGTCCTGCCGAACAAAACGACCATTACCACAACATACTTTTGTATCATTGATTATCATGTGAGACCTATTGATTTTTATGGGTTCCGTAAAAATTAATGGCATAAAAGAATATTGTGACATTTTGTTGTGCATATTTTGTTGTATCATAAAAATTTCGTAAAATAAATTGGTCAAGGTGAGTTTAGCACACCCAGTGACCCCAAGGTGGGTTTAATTAATACTAAGAATCTTAGCTGCAAACTTACTTTGTTTAATTCACAACTAGACAATGCATGATTAGTAGATTGATTAATTATGGGAGTCATTGCATTGCATGAAGGTTGTAGACGAAGAAACAGGCGAAATGAAATGGGTTCGAACAAAAGTGGACTTAGATAAACATGTAGTAGTGGTACAGGAGGTGGATCCTAATTACATGGACTCTCCAGACAAGTTTGTGGAAGACTATGTTTACAACCTCAGCAAAACCAGTCTAAACAGATCAAAACCCTTGTGGGAACTCCACCTTCTCAACATCAAGACCTCCAACACGGCGGCTATCGGTGTGTTCCGTATCCACCACTCTATCGGCGACGGCACGTCTCTCATGTCCCTTTTGTTGGCTTGTACTCGCCAAGTCTCTGATCCTAACTTGCTTCCAACAATTCCTAGTGCCAAGAAGAGAACAAATGTTGGAAATTTTGCCCTCAAGTTTATTAAGTTGTTTGCTTCTTTGTGGTTGTTTTTACAAATGATTTGGAACACTGTAGTGGATGTTGTCATGTTTGGGGCTACTGCTTTGTTCTTAAAGGATACAAAAACGCCGATCAAAGCTCCCCCGGGCTCTGAATTTAATCCCCGGAGGTTGGTTTACCGGACTGTTAGCTTCAGTGACATTAAATTCATCAAAAACGCATTGGGCATGGTAAGTGCTGCTACTGCTACTGCTACTGACACAATCATTCAACCACAACGAGCTGTCACAAGCTGATTTATTTATTTTTAAACATGGACATTGACAGACCGTCAACGACGTGGCACTGGGAATAACACAAGCCGCCTTGTCACGGTACCTCAACCGGAGATTTGGTAAAGTGAATTGATTCATTATTTAATTTATCCATGATTAATTTTAATTAACAGTGTACGTGTTAATTATAACTAACGTACTAAGCTCAAATACAATTTAATTACCATGTGTGTTTGCTTTTTCATTAATTATAATGAAAATAGCGGAAGAAAATGAGAAAAATGAAGGGGAAAGCGAGAAGAAGAACAATCTGCCAAAGAATATTCGGCTTAGATCAACTTTACTTATTAACTTAAGGCCATCTGCAGGAATTCAGGTGATTTTTTTGCTGACAATTCAATCTGCATATGATTAGATATGTGTGTCAGTGTGTACATGTGTATATATATATATATATGAATAATATCACATGCGGCATAATTATCATTGTAATGAGTGAATGTGCATTTAATTAGGCTTTAGCAGATATGATGGAGAAGAATACAAAAGCAAAATGGGGGAACTGGATAGGCTATGTACTGCTTCCTTTTAAAATCGCATTAAAAGACGATCCTTTGGATTACATAAGAGAAGCAAAGGCAACTATCGATAGGAAGAAACGCTCTTTTGAGGCTATTTACACTTTCACTATTGGTGAATTGGTCCTTAAACTTTTCGGCATCAAGGTACGTATATAGTTATATAAATACTACTTCCTCCGTTTTAATTAACTGAGAAATTCTTAGGTTGTGTACTGATCGATATATATATATATGTGTGTTGCATGTGTTGTATCGACGATGAAAAACAGAGAGCGAGTAGTCTATCTCACAAGATAATCACAAACACAACAATGTGTTTTTCTAACTTAGTTGGACCTCAAGAACAAATCGGTTTCTATGGCTACCCGATAGATTACATTGCTCCAAGTTCTTATGGTCAGCCACATGTAAGTAATTAAAATTTTGGTTTTCTGATACCTTATTATAATTAGGTTGAATGCGGTGTATTGAGTCGTTGTTTATAACGTACTTGGTTGCACTGTGATCGAGCTGCAGGGATTGATGATCAATTTTCAGAGTTATGTGGAGAAGATGACTATTGTCGTATCGGTGGATGAAGGCGTGGTCCCTGATCCAAGCCGGTTGCTTGATGACTTAGAAGACTCCCTCAAGCTCATAAAGGATGCTGTCATTCAGACAAAGCCTTGATGCGTAATGCATTGCTAGCTACGAAGCTGGAGTTTATGCATTGTACGTCTTTTCTTTTTACATACTTGTGTCTCGTCGTCGTTCTGTAATACAATAAAGAGTCGATAAATTATAATTTTTCTTGTTGAATGTATGTTTTTTCTTTGTAATGGAAGTGATCCAAAGACCTAATTAATAAAAAAAGAGATCACACTCTATCCATCCCTTGATATTATATCCACCAGCTGAAAAAAAATGTATTCCGTTGAAAATATCGACAGGTAAATTTAGAACTCACTCACATAGATATTTAAAACCATGATTATCTGAGAAAAAGAGGTTCAGTAATTATCGAAAAAAAAATTAAAATAGGCTTCACTTGGATAATATATATCCAAGGGAAAGAGGCCGGATGTTGCCAGACACATCTCTACTGTACTTTGAGAAATAAGAGAATATTTTTTGAAAAGAAAAAAGGAAAAAAAAAAAAACATGTGCAATGGAAACATAGTTTTGTTAATATCTCCCCAGCAAAACAATTAATTGGACTCCAGGTCATGACGTGAAGAAAATGAAAGGTACAGCTCCTTTCGTATTATTAGAGTTTCATATATATATATTTTATTTTATTCACATACATATATTTATATAATCAAGGGAACAGATATGTAGATATATACTTCAGTATAAAAGATCAAAACAAAGACAAATGATGGCTGACTAACCGCAGTAGCGTGTAGTCGATTTCGATCTACTACAAGTGGTAATATCGAAATTAGAAGGAAAACCAGGGCTTAATTAATTATTATATTCATGATCAGATTTTATCTTGATGTTTTTATTCCGCCACTAGAAATTCACTACAAGAGTACATACATATATAGGAGTATATTAATACGATTGAGCTTTAAAGAATATACACAAGTATATGGTTGTGTCAAAATCATGCACATTAACATGATCACGAGAGCTTCGGTCAACTCTTTGACTTGACTTGTTATTTCAAATTAATATATTGTATGGTTTGGAAATATAGTACTAGAGCTTAAACCTCTACTTGAAACGTTAAGAAGACTATATTTTAAACATAACTTGAAACATAAGAGTATACCCTTAAAACCATCTTGAATTATGAATAAAAAATATGACTTATTAACTACGTTTAATTTATCTCACACGTACTTGTTCGTTGCACTAATTACTTACTATAATTAGCCTACTGATCAAACTTATATACGTTGTCTATTAATTCATAATTTACTTTCATTTTCGTGTCCTGCCTATCATATCCATGTCTCTTACTAACTTAGCATAATCATGTTCTTGTCTTGCCATGTCTTGTCTTATGTATTCATGTCATGTTCATGTTATTTATATGTTTGTATGTGATTGATTCAGAAATATTAATGTTGAGCTGACCGAAAAAGAATGTATTGAATATTATTGTCCTAGCCCAAAGCACAAGCCCCAAGTCCGAACCCAAGCTGAGCCGGCCGGACGACGACGACGCGCGTGTGGGGTTCTGAACCAACACGCATCTATGTCTTCCCTCCTTCACAAAATTTTTCGCCCGTTACGCCACTCTAAGTGTCACACTACTACTTACGCAGTGAATCCACTCGAGACACTCTTTCCCGAAAATTCATTCCGTAAATCATTCAAAATCGAGTCTGAAGTAGACTGTTCGTCACTTTTTCCAATACTCAATTTTAGCCAAACACTTTAAAAGTTCCAACATTTTTTCCCCGGATATTTTGGTTTAACCAAGGTGAAGACGTCTAAAATCCTCACGGGTGTCCTTGCGGTGTTCTGACGGTGGATATCTGGCTGTATTTAAGGTGTGGTGATGCTCCGGCGGGTGGTGGAGTGGAGAGTTAGAATGGAGAGAGCTTTTGCTTGGGAATATAGTGTGTATTTCATATATCTCATCATGTCTTTAGTTTACAATGACCACCCCTTTTATAGAGGTGGTTAACTTAGGAGTAAGTAATCTATTAGATATTTTACTAGTAGATAGGTCTTACTTAGATATTAAGCAAGATGAAATATCTAAGTTACAAGTGGGGAAAAGATCGGATCAATCGGCGACCACAACTTGCTGGGTCGCAAGCGAGCAAGCCCTCTTTGGCCTCGCTCGCTGGCGAATTCTTCCGGACTCGCTGGATGAGATTTCACAGGTCCGTTGCCTTTGCTCGAGGCGCAGATGCCTTGATCGCGCGCGAGGTGAGACATCGGCCGCCCATTTTGCGATCTCTCTTGTCATGCCGGAGGGTGCTGCGGTGGGTTGTCTCTCTTGTTGAGGTGGTGGAATTATTTATACCCATCAATGGCCCCTACTCCGTGCTTTAATGACATTCCCCGAGGATATGAAGGATGGAGTAATTATCAACACTTATTATCCCATCGTCTGCGATGCGACTTGTTCGCTAAGAGCCGTGCTTTCAAAACATGCGACCTCAAAGCAACTCACGGGTCTATTTTGCGACCTTGTCGCCTGCGATGCGACTTGTTCGCTAAGAGCCGTGCTTTCAAAACATGCGACCTCAAAGCAACTCTGGGTCTATTTTGCGACCTTGTCGTCTGATGCGACTTGTTCGCTAAGAGCCGTGTTTTCAAAACATGCGACCTCAAAGCAACTCTGGGTCTATTTTGCGACCTCGTCGTCTGATGCGACTTGTTCGCTAAGAGCCGTGTTTTCAAAACATGCGACCTCAAAGCAACTCTGGGTCTATTTTGCGACCTCGTCGTCTGATGCGACTTGTTCGCTAAGAGCCGTGCTTTCAAAACATGCGACCTCAAAGCAACTCTGGGTCTATTTTGCGACCTTGTCGTCTGATGCGACTTGTTCGCTAAGAGCCGTGCTTCCAAAACATGCGACCTCAAAGCAACTCGGGTCTATTTTGCGACCTTGTCGCCTGCGATGCGACTTGTTCGCTAAGAGCCGTGCTTTCAAAACATGCGACCTCAAAGCAACTCGGGTCTATTTTGCGACCTTGTCGCCTGCGATGCGACTTGTTCGCTAAGAGCCGTGTTTTCAAAACACGCGACCTCAAAGCAACTCGGGTCTATTTTTTTTGCGGGCGAGGCCATCAATCGCGGTGACGTCAGCCTCCAGGTCTTTTTTGTCGCGGAGTGATGCGTCGCGTTTCAAAGAATCTATGCTGGTAGTTTATGCGTGGGTATTGATGGGACGCCTTTTCGTATTTCAAAACTGACAACTGCCGCCCTAATCTGAACCGTTGGATGAAGCGTTCCCAACCGTTCGATCGTGGCCCCCTTGCCTATATAAAGCCTTCGCTTCTCACCCCTTCACACTTTTAGTGTTTCTTATTTTCTCCGTTGTTTGTTGCTTTTAGAATTCTCGAGTTTTTGGGCAGAGCTTTGAAGGTTCAACGGCGTTCCTGCGGTGGTTCTAGGATTTCACGGCGGCTCTTTTGAAGATTCCGGCCACCTCTTTGAGTATTTCCCAGTTTTCAAGCGGTTTTCCAATTTTCTCAAACAAATCGTAAGAAATCCTTCTTGTTAACTTGTTTACTCATCCATCCCTGCCTTGTTCTTCCATATATATCAATTTCGCCATTCTTTTTGCTACGGAGATGCAAGATCGCCTTGTTTTTGATTAAAAACGGGGATTTTTCCTGGGGAGAGATTTATGATTTTCCTGGGAAAATTGGGGTTTCACCCGCTCCCCTGCTATCCTCTGTGATTTTATTTGCGATCTCTTGTAAAAACGGAGGAGGCGGTATTGAAGTGGGTGCGATCACCTTCCTGGGTTAATTTATTATTATACCAGGTCTGAAAGCTCCACCTTTTTCCTCCCTTGTTTTTGCAGGATGTCGGGGAATGACAATTCTGGCGACGACTCTACGGAAAGGGAGGTTTACGATTCATTGAAGATGACCCGCAGATTATCCGCTGCCTCAGTCGGCGATCTATTGGACGAGGTTGAGGTGGAAAGTAGTCGCGCAGATATTGGCGAGATTACCGCTGATGAGGTCGCACATATGGATGTGGACCCTTTTGAGTTGGAGGCCTTCATCTCGCCGAAATCCGCCCACAGGTGAGTCTTAAGGAGAAGGGCGGGCCCAAAAATCTCCAACGATTCGTGAGGCTGAAGAAATTGCTTTCCCGATCGAAGAACAAACTGCGGCTCCGAGCACTAGCGGCGCTCCTGATCATGACGAGGCTTATGTTCGGGCGCGCCGCGGTTCACGAGCTAATGGGGTCCAGCGAGGACGAAAATGCGGAATTGCCCGGAAGGATGTGCGGATGCTGCATAAAAGCGTAAGAAAAAGAAAATCGCGAGCCCAACCATGACCGTTGGTGAAGCCGCGCGCGGTCGATTCCCACCGAAGAGTTCTCGCCCTAATAATCCCGGTTATGCGAGAGTTTGCGCTTAGGCGGCGTTTGAGAAGGGCGTTGACAAGAAATGGACCCGATCGTGCAAGAATAGCGATCTCAACAAGACCATTAATCGCATATTCGAATCGACACCGGCGTGTATCGGTTTTCTTTTTCGATTATGGGAAGGAGTCCGATAAATTTAAACCAGGGGCCATAAGGATTATGTATGCGCTGGCGTCGATCCGAGGACACCCTTATCCTCCATTTCCATCATTTATGTGCGGGAGTCCGAGGCCTCCTTTCGATCCTTTCTTTGTGAAGATCTGCGCAGGGGAGATGGAGGCGCTTCCTCCGATTTTGCCGTCGGGGCTATCATCCAGCTTGATGGCCTTTCATCGTTATGTGTCGGATCCTCGAAGATCGAGCCGACGTTGACTTTATTGGGGCAATTTTATTCCTTACGTGGGGACGCCTATTCTGGACAAATCTCTCTGCGAGGTCGCGGACTCTCGCGCTTACTATTCTCGCTTCCCAATAAGTTTCACAAATGGGGCGTGGTACCGAAAGTTGAGTCGAAGGTAGGCCGGCCTTTTCCTAAGCGCAGGAGTTCGTGGAGGCAAATCCACGCTTGTACTCTTTGACCCCCGTGAATGAGCGGCGCTACGTAAAAGATGACGTTGATTCGATCGGACGGGCGGCGCCATCTCGAAGAAACGCTTCTGGGTCGATCTTCTTGATCTAGCCGAGCCCCTTTGCATGCATGGCGGGCCTGGCTGGCGGGCGAGGAATGCCGTGCCCATGGTACAAATGGGTCCAGAGAGCGTGATCCGACTGGATTGGGGTTGTCATATCAACAAATGTTTCCTCCGAGTGTTTGGAATGTGGGGCGATCCTATACTTAGGCCGCAGAGGGCCATAAGGATTATGTATGCGCGGCGTCGATCCGAGGACACCCTTATCCTCCATTTCCATCATTTATGTGTGCGGGTGCGAGGCCTCTTTCGATCCTTTCTTTGTGAAGATCTGCAGGGAGATGAGGCGCTTCCCTCCGATTTTGCCGTCGGGGCTATCATCCAGATTGATGGCCTTCATCGTTATGTGTCGGATCCTCGAAGATCGAGCCGACGTTGACTTTATTGGGGCAATTTTATTCCTTCGTGGGACGCCTATTCTGGACAAATCTCTCGAGGTCGCGAGACTCCTCGCCTACTATTCTCGCTTCCCAATAAGTTTCACAAATGGGGCGTGGTACCGAAAGTTGAGTCGGAAGGTAGGGTGGCCTTTTCTAAGCGGGGAGTTCGTGAGGCAAATCCACGCTTGTACTCTTTGACCCCGTGAATGAGCGGCGCTACGTAAAGGGGCGATGACGTTGATTCGATCGGACGGGCGGCGCCATCTCAAGAAACGTTTCTGGTCGATCTTCTTGATCTAGCCGAGCCCCTTTGCATGCATGGCGGGCCTGGTGGGCGAGGGAATGCCGTGCCCATGGTACAAATGGGTCAGAGCCGTGATCCGGATTGGATTGGGGTTGTCATATCAACAAATGTTTCCCTCCGAGTGTTTGGAATGTGGGGCGATCTATACTACTTAGCCGCAGAGTAACTTTTTTTTTTTTTTTTTTTTTTTTTTTTTTTTTTGTGCACTTGTATTTATCTGTAAATGCTCATTTTGTTTTCCTGGGTTCTAAACCGCTCTCTTTTTGTAGGTATGGATCCAAATGCTCGCAGGGCTCACCGAAACAAGCTTAATGCGGAGGCAGACAAAGCGGCCAGTGCTCGGCAGGAGGCTTTGAAGAAAGCTCAGGAAGGTGCCTCGAACTGTAGATGCCTCGATTGTCGAAGAGACACCTAACCCGGAAGCTGCGACCTCTTCTGCCCTTGTTGCAACTTCCTCTGCCGTTGCGGGTTCCTCTGCCGTTGTTGCGGGCCCAGGTCAGTTGGTGCCTCAAAAAGACTCATCCCCTACCAAAGAGTCACATGGCGAAGCGACCTCAAAACGAGAAGGCGAAGGATGATCGCCCACCCAAACGGTCCGCTCCCGACCAGCGCATCTTGAAGAGGTTGAAACTCCCGTGGAGAAGAGCGCACTGGCTTTGAGACGCCGCCGCAAAGGACTTTGCCCGAGGTTACTCGGGAAAGAGGCCCTGTGGTTGGATCCGAGCTTTACCCCCAGAACTTGACCTATCCAAAGCTCGCCGGGTTGGCGAAGCAATTCTCGACGTGATTCCTCTCGGGCCGATCCTCTCGGTTATCCCGATCATGTTCAAGTGGAGATTGGCCGGGCATATTGGCCCGCTTTGCGGCTCAAGGCGACTCTCCGCCTCAAGATGAGATTGCCGAGATCGTAGATTTGAGCGACGTTTGGGATTGCAAACTTCTGCAGTAAGACCTTTTTTTTTTTTTTTTTTTTTTTTTTTTTTTTTTTTTTTTGCTAATCATCCTTGTTTTCCCACTCGGTGCTCGTTTAAACAGTGGTACTTGAGGTCATTGAACGGCGCGATGCAGAGGTGAAGAAGGACGCGGCGCGGTGGGAGCAAATCGATAAGGCGAGGATTACGGCTAAAAGAAAGCTAAACACGCTTGGTGGCGAGGTGGAGAAGATGAAGGCGATCATGGAGGAGCACTCTAGATTGGATGTTGAGATCAATGAGAAAGTTGCATCTTTGACAAAGGATTATCGCGGGGCGCAGGAGGAGATCGCCGCGTTGAGGTTAAGCTTGGCCGGCGGAGACGTTTGCCAAAGAGGCCACTGAGAAAGCTATGGAGGAAGCTCGCGAAGAAAACGGGCCGAGGTCGTCGAGAGAGGCCAAGTCTCAGGGCCGCCGCATATGCTAGAATTCGGATGACTTCTTCGACTGATGGAGAATAGCTTTGACCAGGGCTTTAGTCACCTAGCTCAGATCTCTGGCCGATCGAGGCGAGGGGCACATCACTCTGGAGGATATCTTTGCGGTGGGTGAACACGCATCAAGGTCATCCCAATTTACTGGCCTTTCATCCGGAAATCCCCTATGCAAGCGAGCTCATTACCTCGATTCAGACTGAACAGCTTAAACGTAGCGAGCCTGTTTGGGATCCCGCCCGTCAATCTGCGTGAATTTTGAGATGTTGAAGAAGCCGCCGCCGCCTCCGAGCAAGGCGCGACGAGTTTATCGAGACCCGCCTACTCCGCATGCTCTACAGATTTCTCGGACTTTTCTGCGAGCTCTTTGAAAATTTGATTTGTAACTTTGACTATTTACTTTGTGATTTGACTGAACCTTGATTTGTAATAGCTTGACAATTTATTTTCTGCATTTTTTCAATTTATACAACTTGACTTTTCTTGTCGCTGATTCGATCTGGCGGCCTTTCGCGAGGCTGTGACAGGCTATTTTGTTCTCTGTGCTTTCTTGATTCGTGCGAAGTCGCTTAATAGTTTGGCGACGTCGATCTGTCATGAGACGTCGTCGTCTTGTTCTAACCATAGTCGCTACGCGACGCTAATTTTTCAAGGTTTCAGCGGCCTTATTGAGCAGTGCTTTTGTCAGAAGATAGAGCCTGTTACAGCAGCCTTTGACTGTGTCATTAACGCAGAGTTATGACCCCTAATGACTAGGTGTCAGTTGTAACTGTAGCCATAAATTTCGGTCTCTTTATGGTCTGGCGCTCCTGTTGCCTTGGTCTTCGGGTCAGTTTGCATATCTGGCCCTAGGATCCAATTAATCCCAACCGTTGATCATACCCGGCTTCTACAGTATAAAAAGGGGTTATTCGGAACTCACTTTACCTCTTGCCTCATCACGAATTTTGCTTTCTTTCCTCAATCGTTCATTATCCTCTTCCTTTGTCAATCCTCCAAACTCTATGTCTCACCAGGGAAAGCGGCCTGTGTTCGGATATTCAAAGCTCGTCCCATCCGGGATGTTTCCCTTTTTCACCATCGCTTCCCCACGGCCAAGGATTATTTCGGGATTTTTTTGAGTGGCGTGATATTATGGGGAGAGGGGCTTACATGAACAACGAATAGAAAGACGGCTCCATGCTTTGCGCGCTCGCTTTCTGGTGGTGGGAATTTATTGCCGAGCCTTCGGGGAGCGGTTAATGTTACCATGATACGGGAATTTTACTCCGTGTTGTCTCGATGTAGCCTCTGGCGGGCGTTGAGCGCATTTCTCTCGGGGTGTTCCCGTTATCTTTACTCGGAGAGAATTAACCAAGTTTTTAACATACCCGCGATAAATCCCTCCTCCCATTATGAGATCGCCTGGGACCTTGCGGATGAGGAAAATAGGCGGATTCGCCTGCAGGTATTGCAATGTGCGAGCCGTTCCCGAGAATCGGCGGGTTTGGTCTTTGGGAGTGATCTGCGTCCGACTCTCTCGCGCGGCGACCGTGAGTGGAAGAAGTTTATAAATTCCGCGCTCTTATCACCGCGATGCCGATGTTGTTAGTGAGAGCGGCGCTCCTTCGCACGCCATTCGCGACCATAGAGTGGATATAGATCGGGAGTGTTGATCCATCGCGAGGCACTAAGATATGCGTGCTCGGCGGTTCAAGGTCGCCGTGGTAATCTGGTCGCCGCGATGCCTTTCGTGATCGCCGATATCCAAATTATGCAATGGCGCCAGTGGTCCCCTCCCATACACTCGACCGATATGTTTGAAAAAACTTATCCGGTGGAGCTTTTTGCGAGCATGATGCCGTTTTGGACCTCACACATGTGATCGGAGGAAGATAATCCTCCTGCAGCTTGATGGAAGTTTGTCCAGGCTTGATCGATATGTTTGAAAAAACTTTTCATCGCTATTTTTTTTTTTTTTTTTTTTTTTTTTTTTTTTTTTTTTTTTTTTTTGACGATGACGGCGAAAGACAAGGATGTAAATACAATTTGGAAGAAACGACTTTATTTGAATTGTCTCATTACATATAGTATTTTTTCAGATTGTCGCATGCCATGGCCTATTATACTCATGGCCCTCCTTGTCACTTAGCATGTATGTCCCTTTTTGATAACTCGCGAAATCCGTAGAGGGCCCTCCCGCCGGATAGCTTTCTTTTTTCGCCGTGGCCCGTGGCTTGTCTTTTTGTGTAACGTAATCCCCGACGGCGAAGTGATGATTGCGAATACGTTTGTCGTGATGACGACGCTTTGCCGCTGTTTATAGTTGACCGTGACGATCAGATGCTCTGCATGCGCCGCTTCTTCTACTAGATCGAGCTCGAGTTCTACGGCGCATTGTGTTATTGACCTCGGCCAAAAACGACGACCTAGGGCTTGGTAAGGCCATTTCCACAGTGCCATAGCCTCAGACCCATATGTTAGAGCAAAAGAGTTTCCTCATTGTGATTTTTTCGCGACGCCCCGAGTGCCCATAGAGCGCGCTGGAAGGTGATCCGGCCGTGGCTTTGCCTTCTCACCAGGCTCTTCTTTAACACACTCAGGACTGTTTGTTGGCATTTTCGGCTTGCCCATTTCCTTGCGGGTAGCACACGGATGATTGCCAATGTTTAACATTGTTCTCTTCACTGAATCTGTCGAATTCGTCTCGAATTGAGTCCGTGATCGGAAACCATCACTCTTGGAACACCAAATCTTGTCCATATTTGATCGAGCAAAAGTATGTTATGTCCCTGGTATTGGTTTTTACCAAGGCCTTAGCCTCGACCCATTTAGTAAAATAATCAACCGCGACGACAACGTACTCAAGAACCTGAGCGAATTCTTCTTCAAAGGTCCGATGAGGTCGATTGCCCACATGTCGAAAGGCGTGCAGCTACCACTATGCTTTGTTCGACCGAGGGTAGCCTGGGGATATTTGCGAACCTCTGGCAAGTATCACACGCTGGTATGAGCTTTGGCGTCTTCATCTAATTTTGGCCAATAATATCCGGCTAGAAGTACTTTCGTGCTAGTGTTCGATTGGAGAAATGGCCGCCGCACATTCCTCATGTAGCTCTGTTAGGATTCCCGTCACCTCCTCGGTCGTGACGATCGTAGAAGGGTTTCGAGAATGAATGACGGTAAAGCACGTCGCCCATAATCGTATATCTTGCGCCGCCCTTCTTACTAAGGCCCTAGCTTTCGCAGCGGTCGCCGGAAGCTCTCCTAACTCAATATAAGATTTTATGATGTCGATCCAACAAGTGTTACCGGGTTGGAAATCCATGATCTCGCATACAGGAGATGGCGGGCTCGATAGATGTTCGACCATGATTTGGGATCGCACGAAGCGTCTTCGCTCGTTAATTTGGACAAGTAGTCGGCCCTATGATTGTCCTCTCGAGGGATATTTTTGAATTGACAATATGTGAAGCTGCCTTCGAGTCTTTTGACGAGGTTAATATACCTTTTGTAAAATTTCGCAATGAATGCCATATGACCCTTTGATTTGATTTACTACCAACGCGTGAGTCACAAAATACTTGTATATTTTCGACTTTCATGGCTTTGGCGAGTTTCAACCCAAAGAATGACGGCCTCAGATTCTCGCCTGGTTGTTAGAGGCGGTGAAATCAAATCTCGAGCTCGCTTCAATTTCTTCTTCGATGTTCCCTGGTTCTAACAGATTATTCCCCGCCGCACCCTTTGTGATTAGCGGAGCCATCAACGTAGAGCCGCCAAAGTGACTTGGCCACGATAGGCTCGCCCTCTCGTGGTGACCTTATCTTGGTCGTGTTCGGAGCAGAGCCGCTCTTTCACCTCTTCGTTGAAGCTTGTTTCTCGCTATGAAATCTGGGAGAGCTTGGGCTTTACTGACCCTCCGGGGCTCATATCGGATATCGAACTCGATAAGCTCGATGGCCCATCGGAGTAATCGACCGGACAGTGTCGGCTTGTGAAGAACTCCGTCTTAGCGATGCATTCGATAACACTACGATGGTGTGCGATGAAAAGTAAGCCCTTAATTTGCGGGCAATTTATAACAACACAATAAGCCAACTTTTCTATATTAAAATAACGACTTTCAACGGGCTTAGAGCTTTGGAAACATAAAAATCAAGCCTCGCGAGCCTTCCTCCTCTTTTACGAGTGCTGCGGCTACGGCCCTATCTCGAGGTCGCCAAATATAAAACAGAGTATCCCGAGCCTGAATGGTCAAGAACGGCGGTCTTGATAAGTATTCTTTGAGGTCTTTAAATGCCAGGAGCATTCCATTTGTCAAGAGAAGGTACCGGCCTTTTCGAATTTTTGAAGAAAAGCGGACTTTTTCTGATTTTGAGACAAACCTACCCAAAGTCGTGATCCCGCCGTTGAGTTGAGCTGTGACTTCTTTAATACTTGGTGGGCTCGCTCATGTTGACCAGGGCCTCGATTTTTTCGGGATTTGCCTCGATCCCCTTTGACTTACCATAAAGCCCGAGAAATTTCCTGCTGGACCCCAAAAGTGCATTTCGTAGGTTTAGTTTCATCGAGTGATTCTTTACGTTTGCAAAGGTTTCGTGAAGGTCCTCCAAGTGATCTTGGCGACTTGATTTCACGACCATGTCATCAATGTAGGCCTCCATGTTCTTGCCTATCTCAAGGTCGTGAAAACTCTCTGTTTACCATTCTCTCGATAGGTTGAGCTGCGTTCTTTAGGCCAAACGGCATCATCTCATAGTAATATAGCCCGCGGCGCCCTACCGGCGCCGTCGGTTCCTTATCTTCATCGGCCATTCGACCTGGTGGTAGCCGGAATAAGCGCCCGTAAAGCTTAAGGTCTCAAAACCCGCGATCCCATCCACCATTTTATCGATTCGAGGGAGCGCGTAGGGTCCTTTGGACAAGCTTTGTTTAGATCGGTGAAGTCGACGCACATCCGCCACTTGCCGTTGTGTTTTTCACCATTACCACATTTGCCACCAGGTGGGGTATTGAAGTTCTTTGATTATGCCTCACGCTAAAAGTTTCTCAACCTCAATTTTTATTGCGACCTCCTTTCTCGTAGAGAATTGGCGCGCCTTTGTTGTATTGGCCTGAAGTTGGGATCGACACTTAGGTTATGTAAGGCGACCTCGATTCTACACCTCTCATATCGCTTACCTCCCCAGCGAACGCGCCCAAGTTTGCTTTGAAGCTTGATCGACTCTTCCCTTTCTTCCTCGGTAGTCCTCGATCCTATTTTTATCTTTTGATCGGGATATTTGATGTTTATTATAACTTCGATCAACTCGTCTTGGCGGTGAAGTCGGGCTCGTCCCGAACTTGCAATGTTTCTACCTCTACGGCCTTCTCGGAGACTTCTTTCATCATAGCAACTCGATCCGTAGTCGTGTTAAGACCATCCAAATCGTGGTCGCTAGAGTCGACTCTCTTTTTTGGTCATATAGTCGAGGAAAGCTCGGTCGGTGATGGCGACCCCAACTTCTTTCCCTACGTGAAATTTGACCCGTTGGTGGGAACGGACGCCACCATTTGGAACTTCTTCATAGCCGGGATTCCCAAAATCATGTTGTAGTAAGAGAGGCGTGTCGATTACCAAGAAAGTTATTATCTCCGTTCTCTACAGGCTCATAGTCGCCCAAAATGATATTGAGGTCGATCGTGCCTTTGACCCGTCATTGTGTCGTTGGTAAAACCTTCGAGGACCCCAAGGTAGGGTTTTAACTTGGCCTCCCGAATCCGATCTGTTTTAAATAAATCGAAATAGATGACATCGCGGCGGCCCTCAGATCGACCATTACTCGGTTGACGCCGTGTTTGTCGCTCACCCCACCTTTAGAATGAGGGGTATCTCCATAGGCCACCGATCGTTGTTAACTCGCTTTTGTGAATATGATTCCCTTCTCATTCTCTCCCAACACAATCTCGCCAAACCGCGGGTATTGATTTGATTTATCTCGAGATTTTAGTTGATGGTTTCTTTGGGGATATTCCGTGGATGACTGAACCTCTCTCGATAGACGCGAGGTTGGCGCCCTTGACCGGAAGTGTTGTTCCCTCGCGTTTATATTTCTCGGGTGGTCCTTCACGGATCGCCTTTCTATCTCGCCTCAGGGTGAAGCATTCATCGGTGATGTGGCCATGGTCCTTGTGATAGTCGCAGATTTGGATTTATCGCGCTATCAGGATCGCTCCTCATAGCTTTGGTTTGTCGAAATGTTCACGAATTTCAAAAAAGATTTGGGATGCTTTGGTGTTGAGCGGGGTAAAATTATCCTCGCTAAACTTGTACGGCTTCCTTACCTCACGATCGCGATTAGCATCTCGTCCCTTTTCTTTTTTACGGTCATCCACGCGATCCTCTCTTCCTTCGCGAACGTGGCTCGTCTTAGGCTTTGCTTTCCGCGGCGGCGCCTCCGACGACCCCCATCATTCGCTCTTTCTAACATCTCCACGAGACCCGCTTTGGGGGCCGCAGATTGAATTCGATTTTCATCGGGCCTTTGGCGATTCGGTGAGGAAACATGTTATGACCGCATCGTCCGGAATGTTCCGTGTTTGATCATATATATTCGGACGAACCGCTCGTAATATTCTTTCCAGATTCATGTCCTCCCATACGAACCTCATATAGGTCCTCAATGGTTTTCTTCGGCCTGCTTGCCGACTCAAACTCTCTGACAAACTTTTCCGACAAGTCCTCCCAACTTTCAACTGAGCCGCGGGGGAGCCCGCGTATCCAGGACGCAGCCCCTATCCGCATCATGTCGCCAACCAATGCGCGATGCACCAGCGGATTTATTTTGTGTAGCAAGGGTGATGCGACCTGGAACGCGGTGAGCCAGTCGTTTGGGCATGAATTTCCATTGTAATAGTTGTAACTGGGATAACTAACCTTCTCTCTGCTGGGAGGCAATGTTTCGGTAATCCCTTTAGCGAGTACGTCGATCCCCGAAATAGGGGCGATTTTCTCGATGGGCCTCGACTTTTTTAATTCTGCAAGCTCTTTTCTCATTACCTCCATCTGCATTCGCCAAGATAGGTCGATTCGGTCGTGGATCGTGCTTGCGTGACGCCGCTCCGTTCTACGCTCGATTCCCTATGATTTTGTGATCCTCTTGGCGGGCCCTTTTTTCCACGATAATTGTGCGAGCATCTCGCAAATGGTCTATCCTGATGGATGGGCATCTCCTCTCTGGAAAGGCCGAGACGACTTGGGGCTAAAGCCTTGTCCTTCTCACCCAACCTATTAAACGCGGACCCTTTGTCGATCCTCTTCCTTTTTGATGGTCGCGATCTTGGGGCCGAGGTTCGTGGAATTTCTTTCCTCGGTCCATAGCGACCAAGAGTGCACGCCTCTTCTACGTCGATTCTTTGAATTTGGCTCTGGCGGCCCCGTGCGACCGCAAGAGGATTTCGTTTCGGGAGGATTCAGGGTCGATCGTCATAGGGCCTGGCCCTTAGCCACCAAAGCGGAATTGGTGAGATACATAGTTTCAAACAGACTGGCGTATTCCTCATTTCAGCGACCTCTGGGTCCTCCCGAAGCCCGGTTGTATTTCGGGATCGATCTTTGGCTTTTTTGTGACCTCTCTCTGCGAGTTCCATCCAGGCAACAATAGCCTCTTTCGACTTGGTTTTTGATTAATGACATTTCGAGCGTCGCAAAAGCAAGACCTCTCTCGGGATCCTTCTCCTTCCTGCAGGAGATTGTCAGTGTTTCTCCCGCGCCTTCCCCACGAGCTTGATGTAGCATAGTACGCTTGCGGGGGTTTGGGGTGTCGATGCCTTTACTTCCGACCCATCTGCGTGGTGGCTTTTTGAGCGATTTCTTTGGTAAGGGAAGAAAGAAAGGTAGTTTGAGGACTTTTCTTTGTAAGATTATCCTCCCGAATGAGAGTTCAAGGTGATTTCTTACACAATCGGTTTCCGGTAACAGAGCCAATCAAGACGTCTAAAATCCTCACGGGTGTCTTGCGGTGTTCGACGGTGGATATACATTTGTATTTAAGGTGTGGTGATGCTCCCGCGGGTGGTGGAGTGGAGAGTTAGAATGGAGAGAGCTTTTGCTTGGGAATATAGTGTGTATTTCATATATCTCATCATGTCTTTAGTTTACAATGACCACCCCTTTTATAGAGGTGGTTAACTTGGGGTAAGTAATCTATTAGATATTTTACTAGTAGATAGGTCTTACTTAGATATTAAGCAAGATGAAATATCTAAGTTACAAGTGGGGAAAAGATCTGGATCAATCGGCGACCACTTTCCTGGTCGCAGCGAGCAAGCCCTCTTTGGCCTCGCCTCTGGCGACCATTCCGACTCGCCTGGATGAGATTTCACAGGTCCGTTGCCTTTGCTCGAGGCCGCAGATGCCTTGATCGCGGCGAGGTGAGACACGGCCGCCCATTTTGCGATCTCTCTTGTCATGCCGGAGGGTGGCTGCGGTGGGTTGTCTCCTACTGTTGAGGTGGTGGAATTATTTATACCCATCACAAGGATGTCATCTTTTCTGCAGTTACATTATTGTTACAACTTTTCATTTCGAATCTTTTGCACACGATTTAAAAGTATTACTCCCTCCGTTTTTTTAATCGTCATTTTTTCATAATTTGCTTTGTGTTTATTTATCTATCATTTTACATTACCAATGCACTATTAGTTTTTTTCCACCTTTAATTTACCCCTCAATTTAATTATAATATATAAACAAAGTAATTATATTTCCAATAAAAAAAATACACTTCCAATGCTAAAAACTCCAAAAGTCAAATTGTCTCATTATTACCATGCATATACACATTCCCAATATATTATTCTAATTGACAAAAGATAATCAACATTTATTGGGGGTGTATATATTAAAAAAATCAAAAGACAAATTAGTCATTTTACCATCTTTTTCAGACATATTAATCACTTTTTTAATCTGTGTGATCTTTTCTATGCGACAGATAAAAAAACGAAAGGAGTATCGAGTATGTGATATAAAGTAAAAATGAAAGGTTGTATTATCTGACATCCATGCATGGATATCACTCCATCATGTATACATGTACACAAAAAAACTAAAGAAAAAAAGGGAAGAAAAAAAATGTAATAAATAAAAAATACTAATTTCGTCCAAAACGTAAGTTCATTTAAAACTTTTCATACAGTTTAAGAAAGTAGTTAAGTGTCATTAGCTTTAATGATAAAAGTCTTAAATACCAACCGTTATTGATGTAAAAGTTGTGTAGTAGTGTAAAGTGGATGGATGCATAATAAATTAAGGGTATAAGGAAGAAAAAAATTAATAAATGTTTCATAGTATTCTAAGCAAACTCATATTATGGGACAAAATCGAAAAATTTAATGAATTTATATTTTAGGACGAATGGAGTAGAAAGATGCAACAAGCATGACAGCATGTCTTGTTCGTAGGAAGCACTTAATGAGAAATTAATTAATTGCAAAGAAATGTACTCCCTTCCCTACCATGTGCTAAACCTTACTTAGCATATATATGGTGCATGAGACCAATCATTTAATCTCATGAAACATGTTTAATATGTACTTCCCGTTCAGAAATAACTGAGACCAGGGACGGAGTTAAGTAGTGGGTTGGAGGTGGCTAAGCCTACCCAACCCACTCTCTTTTACTTATTATATAGAGGTTTAATTTTTGATAGATTGTATTGACACAATTAAATTTCTAATTATATTCAAATTTATGTAATTATATTGTTAGAAGATATTTTGTGATGCCATCCACCCCACCTTTAAATTTTACTCGACACAACTCAATTTTATTAACACATCTATTTTCATTACTCATATTAACTATCGAATGAATATTTTTATTGTTATTTTATGAAGTCTAAGAAAAATTTGCGTTGTAAATAATATTATAAATAATTTTATCCCACTCAAATGGAAAATCTTACGAGTATCGAGTGAGTTTTATTGTTAAATTTTAAACATCCAAGAAAATTTCTCATAAAAATAACAATATAAAGAAATGCAAACCACCCGAATACTCAAAAAATAAGAATATAAAGAAATTCAGCGCACCCGAATACAGATTCCTGGCTCCGTCCTTGACTGAGACAGTTGCCAAAAACACGTATATTAAGATTTGAATTCCAAAATGACTAAAAAAACTCTTAGTCTATAATTAATACAATGTTGTATTTATTCTCTCACTCCTTAATAAATAATGGTAGATGTAGGAAAAAACAGAATAAATGTTGTATTGGAAATGTAACTGCCTTAGTTATTTTGAAACAAATCTTTTTGTCAACTGCCTCATTTATTTCGGAACGTAAGGAGTATTGATTGTCTTGATCGAACGTATAATAAGCAATTAATATTTCCATTCTTAATTTGGTAGGTATCCTACATATATAGTAATATATAATTTGGTAATAAAGTAAGTTGGTTTCTATCGGTACATCCCAAATTACTATTGACACCCATTTTTTGATTAAATTTTCGGATGAAAAAAACGCCAGTCACACTGGTGTTTCTTGTTGAACACCAACGTCAGTGACACTGAAGTTGGTGTGCAACAAGGAACACCGATGATGAAAAGTCGATCGACGCTTTTTAAGTTTTAACATTTTTTATAAAAGGAGCGTCGATACACTGCTGCTCATTCGTTGAACACGTAGAACACCAACCAACTCAGGTGTTCAACAAGGAACACCAGTGTGACTTACGTTCCCTTTACAAAGAAAATCACCGAATGCCGAAGTAATTTTTTATGGTGCCGAAAGTAATAGAGTGCACTAGTAAATTGGGGCGTGCCAATTAATAGAAACCCCCTAAAGTAAACTAAGGTTCCTATATAGTTATACGTTATATAAATTGTTCATTCTAAAAGAGAAACGTCTATATCTATAGAAGATAAATCCTACAAATTAAATTCAGTACACCTTCAGTTTCTATTTAAGTATTGCAGCGGTCAAAAACACACATATTAAGAAGAGTATAATGTTTTGACTTAACATCAAAATGACAACACCTATTGAAAATAATTAATGCAATTTTGTTTTCAATCTCCACGCCTTAATAAATAAATGTAGATGTAGAAAAATACAATTAATAATGCTTTGAAAATATAATTACGATAGATAAATATAAAATTTATTTTTACAAATCGACGATCAAATAAACATATGGAGTATTATTCATGGACTGATGTAGCATTTTTCTATATCCATCTATATTATCCATCTATATTAATAAGAAGACTATTTTTTCTCTTTAGTGACACTTGTATTTTTTTTATTGGTCCTTTTTTTTTACTGTTCATGGCCCAGTCCAAACTATTCTTTTTTTTTATAATTTCTTTTTTACTGTTCATGGCCCAGTCCAGATTTTTTTTTTTTTTTTTTGAGAAGAAGGGTTTGAGTTAATTTGTTCCATTTTGGAGAACTCAATTGTATCACCTTTTAATGTGCGAATATATGTAGCAAAGGTATCTATTTTCAAAATATAAGGCCACGACTTGTTGCCGACACGATCTTTGTATCATACCAAAAAAATTGTGTTGACGTTTACATGAAATCTTATAAATTTCGTAAATAAATTCATTTCATAAAAAAAAACATATCGTTTGTAGACTGGCGATATGATTATTTTATTTTCAAGATATAGCGCCACTTACACGTATGCTTTACACGATCTTTATATCATTCTTAAAAATATTTGGTTTGACGATTACATGAAATATTAAAATTCTTGAAATAAATTTTTTTTTGTAAAAAAACATATCGTTTATATAAAATATTAAATATCCTGGAAAAAAATTATTTCGGCCACAAATATTGTTAAACTGGCTATAGTGTATTGTTGATTTAATTTCTATGAAAATTCGAATTATGTATTTTACCATTGCCGTTAAAATTAGCCTAGATCTGAGAATACAAAAGAGGGTTCAATAGTGTCGAAAGGTGTCGATTTTGTGTCGTGGAGTATTGACAGTGTGTTAGATTTTAATTAATTTTTAATTAATATTCATTTCATCAACCGACACTTATTGGATATGGCGTCGGGGTGTATCGGAGCGTGTCGTGTCGTGTTTTTGGTAGAACACGTGTTGTTGCAAATAATGTCGAAGATATCTTCATTTTTTCGGTTAAAATAGATTTAAGTAGAAATTGAAAAAAAAAAATTCAGTAGTGTCGAAAAGTATCCATACGATGTCGGGAGGTGTCGAAGATGTGTCGGATATTCATTTCATCAATGACACGCGCGCATATGCCATCGAATGAATGTATCGTAGTTAATTAAATACTGGCGCAAGAACGCCGCTAGTGAAAGACGCGATTGTTTATTTTCCTAGTTATATATATAGAGTAGTAATGTTGTCCCTCTTTCACCCGTTTTTTTTTCTTTCATTTATTTATTTTTTGTTTTTGTTGTTAAGGTGTAAGCGCCTTAGATTTTTAAAGCTTTTAAAAACAGTATTATCATTATAAGAATTATATATCTTATTTTGAGAAGTTTGACAAAGATGTCATGCAGAATTATAGGGTCTATGATATTGTGTTGTTTGGGAATTGGAGAAAAAACGAGAGAATATGGAGTTTATTGATATCGACAAGAAAACTATAATAGATATCATCTTCAATCTTTTTGATGAGGTGTTAAAGAGATAGTTATATAGTAGATTATTGCTAAAAACTTGTGAGATAAAACACAAGTCTAACATGCATTATTGATCAAATTTCATCCCAATCTGACACATACAACAACGTTAAGTTCACATACACTATGAAAAACCATGAAATGCTTTAAAATACTTTGATGTAAGAGTCTTTACTTTGATTGTTAGAAGTTCTTTCTGCAAGATTCTCCTTAATTTCCTATCGGAGAAATTCCTCACCTATAAGCATTGTTCTTGGTTTACTTAGAACACAACATGAAACATTATTTTATCCAAGAATTAAAAGTTAGAAGTTGGGACTTAAGAATATGAAATGATACTTACAAAACTTGAATATGGCTGGGAAAGGATGATAATTACTACTCTGAAATAATGTGGTTTTGCCGAGAAGTTAAGAAAATTGAGAGAGCTAGGGAAGTTTGTGAGTAGATAGTAATATTGAAAAAAATGAAGAAAAGGAAGTTTTGTCTCGTCTTTAAGATAAAGACGCACGGTTCGGATGGACATGGCGTCCCTGGGAGGGCTGTAGGCCATTACCTGCTGCTCCCAAAAATCTAATAATTTGGCTACTAGTGTAAATTTTAACTCAATAATGTATATATATATATATATATATATATATATATATATATATATATATATATATATATATCATTTTGAAAATAAATAAAGATTATTTTATTACAATAGTAGCGATTAAGTATAATTTGATAAGTGACTTGAGTTTGATTCTTCCTACAATAAAAAACAATATATATATATATATATATATATATATATATATATATATATATATATTAGTTAACATATTTTTAGAACTACTAAAACAATATTTCACCATTACCTAAATTTTGATTTGACGCCAGAGGGCTGCTGCGGATGGAGGTTGCCAAAACTGCATGGAAATTGCGGGAGGTTTCTAGGACCGAAAGGAGGCAACTTTTAAGTTTGAATCCCACGGCGTTGCGCCATCTATCCACCGCATTATCGCATGTGGCGGTCGAAACTCAAATTTGCGATTTGATGTTTCCCGTGGGTTTTTTTAGGGTATTATATACATCACACCATTAAATTTACTGTAACATCACATTACTATGACAATATGTACCGTTGATAATTCAAAAGTTGAATATAAGATGTATAACCAGCTTTTAATCGGTCGAAAATCGTCATCAAACTTTTAAAACTCGATCATATGATCTAAAATTGATTTTTTAAAGATCGATTGAGTGTGATGTCATAATCGAAGCGGCAATGGCGCATGCGCTTTAGAGGGTGGGGCCGAATTTCTAAAAAGTATTGAGTATAAATAGTGGATATTTTTTTAAATAAACATATATATGTCAAATTGACCCTCTAATTTTTACGTATTGACCCGCTATTTTTACACACCTATGTTTGCAAGAGAAAAATAATTGATAAATTTCGAATCCACATGTTGTAAATCATGGAACCATCCCTGATCATAGTAATATGGTTCCGCTGTGACATGATACAACAATAAGTTTGACGTGGTGTCGATTAAAAAAAAAAAAAAATTTGTAAATTCTCAATAACTTACACACTTGTGATACCCAAAACTCGGATAAGAAAATGCTGCAGTTTCCAAAAAAAGAAAATGCTGCAGTTTCCACAAGAAAACTTTACAAAAGGAAAGGCTATTTACTAGTGGATCTTTTGTTAAAAGGAAATTATATTCCCACTAAGGCATGAACTACACTTGTAAGTTGTAAGTAACCAACTTGTATTTATTTAGAAATATAAAAAAACACTAAAAGATGCTGGAAATGGAATAGTGATGTGATGTGATGTGATGATATCAAATATAATAACCACATGATTATGATTATATATATTGAACCCCAATTATTCATATTGCCAGCTAGGAACTCTTAAAGGGCAATATTGTAAGAAAAAAAAGTTCCCTTTTCCCAGATTGCACACATAAATTAGCCTATTATGCATGTGTGTGTAAGGCTATGACTTCTCAACGGGTCCCTCTATTTAAATAAAGAAATGAATTCACATGATCCAAAAATATAGATGAACCAAAAGTTTTGCTCTTTGATATTTTTTTTCCTCCCAAGTAAAAGTAAGGAAAAGTATTGATTCTTATCAGAAGATTTTTTTCTTATAAACCTTGTACACCCTGCCCATCATTACAAATATTCATTTTCTTATTGGGATGGATGGAATATAAAGTAATAAATTCCAAGAAAAAAAAAATATTCAAGAAGTGGGTTCTCAAATCGGTTTTTGCTTTGCATTAATAACAAGTTCAACGCGTTCTTTCTTGCTGCTGAATTGTCTGCTTGAATATTTTCACGAGCTTCTTCTTTTAATTGGTGTCTATTTTTTATTCAATCAAGCTAAAGGGAATCAGTTCAGCAGTTCAACTTCAAGGTTCTTCTTTCTTCAAAAGCTAGTGTCTTTATTCTTATCTTACGAGTTTATGCCAATCTTTTAGCGTTTCTTGAGCTTATTTTTGGCGGGTCTGCTCTGGTTGGAATCTTTTAGTCTTTCAAGTTTCTGGGTTGCTATTTTTGTATTGGAATCTGCAATATGACGGTCTCAGGTTTCTTTCTTTTTCCTGAAATAAAAGAGTTGGTGTTTGTTTTTTTTTTTTTTTTTTTTTTTGGCTTGATTTGGGATTTTTTTTTGTGTGTGTTGAAGGGTGGCAGAAATCTGAAATGTTTTGTCATTTTTATTGTGAAAATGAGATATAAATCATGTGGCTCACATAAATGGAAATGGGGTGAGGTGAATGTGTTGTGACTTATGATTGAAAAGATTGGCTGATTCAGATAAAACAGTATGTATTATTCAACTAGCCTCTTGGTAACATTGTCTTTTGTTGTTTGTTTCTTGTTTTTTCCTGTTGGATGTCTGATTCATCTTGGTGTATTTTACTTCCATTTTTGTATGTGTAAACTCACTCTTAACCACCAAATTCATTGATTTTGAGGCTGTTTCTTACAGCAATGGTATAAGTACATCAAATGGAAGACAATCAACTGAACTTCAATCAACCGCTCCTATCCGTTAGGCGCTACTCATCAACAACAGTGTCTGAGAAAGAAGACAGAAAGAACCTCAAAAGTCATCAACCCAATATACCAACAAGGCTTCCGCGTTATAAATCAGACGCGAAATCAGGATCTGTAAGGAATCCAGGTGCAGTGCCATTTGTTTGGGAACAAAGCCCCGGAAGACGAAAAGATGAAAACAGACCTCAAATTGATTATTCTGAAAGATTTTCTACTGTACCAAAGCTTCCTCCAGGGAGAACTCCGAAACCAGATCAGCAAGAATATGATAATGCTTTGGCTCTTCATACAGCTGAAAAGATCCAAGTGGGAAATTCTCGTGTCTCTCATGATAATCCGGCTAAAGACAAGAACGATGAGAACTTTTCGTATTCTGAGGATGTAGATGATAGTTCTGACTCATCAAATGATGAAGTTTACGTAGATGCCCTTGATACGCTGTCAAGGACTGAATCGTTCTTTATGAACTGTAGTGTGAGTGGTGTAAGTGGATTCGAAGATGTACAGCCACCTGGTGCATTCCCAACTGATCCTCAAGCCAAAGATTTCATGATAGGTCGGTTTCTGCCTGCAGCTAAGGCAATGGCTTCGGAATCTCCACAGCTTACTCAACCCAAGAAGAAACCAATAGTTCAAGACCAACCAAGACAGCCCAAGAAGGTAGTAAACAGTGATAAAGGGCCTCAGCTTAGGTATGGACCTAGTTTTGCAAAGCAGCATGCTGAGGCTGAATATTACGATAGCGGAGAAGAAGAGAGCGATGATGACTTTGATGAAAGTGAGATTTTACAATCTAAAGTTTGCGGATTAGTCCCACGTTTTTTCTTAAAGGGTTCCCATTGCCTTATAAACCGTATACCTGCAAGGAGTGTCAGGACAGCAAGGCCCCCTTTATCTCCTGCTAGTAGAGAGGGTACTGTATCTTCTGCTAGTTCTTGGAGCAAAACCGAACACGAGGTACTCTTTTCCATCTCTCTGTAATATTCTTCCAGATGACTTTTACAATTATAGTGATGATGTTGCAAATGTCATTAATAGAAGTCAGTATAGAAAATACCATTGTTGTGATTAAAGGTGTTTCTCTGTTTTCACCTTTTAAAGCATTCGAGTTTTGATACAAGCGGACGGAAATCAATAGATGGATCTCCGACAATTGAGCTGCACGAAGAGAAGAACGATTCAAACACGAAAACCGAGCATATTTCATCTAAACTTGAAGGGACATATCCCCATGAGAGTATCCAACAAGCCAGTCACATGCTGCCACGTCATGCTAGTGAGTCAAACAACACAAGCAATGCCGATCTCAACTCTCCTGGAACTGGTTACAAGAGCTTTAAGGATATGTTGTCTGATAAAAACAGCTTTGAGGAAGTAGATAATGGATGTCCTGAAGTTGAGAAGACTGTATATGTCGAAAGTGAACGTAAGTTTGAAGACTCTACACAAAAGGATTTATTACCTCCATCTGTGGCTTCGCGAAATGATCAGGACCGTGATAACACAAAAAAAGGAACGTGGGCAGACGTTTACAAAGAATCTGCATTTCGTAATGAGTCTGGTGTTATCAATGAAGGAGATAAACGAGATACCAAACTTCCAAAATTCCCTGACTTTAAAATTCTAGCTTTGAGATCTGATGTACAAAAGGCCTTTGGACAGGATCAGAGTAGAGATGAAGATGCAAAAGTGAAATTTACTGAAAAGGCAGTTGGAATAAATTCAAAGAAACAGATTCTTGAAGCTGAAATCTTGGAGAATATTGGTGGTGGAATCTTCCCCGACTTCTCCATCCCTCCACCTTTGCCAAAATCTCCTTCCGATTCATGGCTTTGGCGCACTCTCCCGTCGATTTCTTCGAAGAATTCATCCACACATCCTTATTATGGGACAGGACCAAGTCCTAGGTATCAAGGTTTCATGACCAGCGACGACATTAGAGAGGAGAATATGTTCAAAACATCAAAAACTCAGGTAATGCAATGCCTACCTTTTAACACAATACTTTTTTTTTTAATTACTAATCCACTGCTTGCGTTTCATGTTCTAACTAACTATCTACACATCAGAAATTGCAGTTTTTTTGTTTAGTTCCTTTTACTGAGCAAAAATTCCATTTTTGTTTTATAACAGGAATTGCTAGCTCCAATACCAGAGAATTAAAGAAAGCGTTTGCGCAAAATCCTGGTTAAAATTGTTGAGAGTACATGCAAGAGTTTAATGAATGAATCACACACAAAAATGTATTGTATACAAGAATGGTGCAGAGTGTAGTTAATGAAGCAAAGAGTAATCTGTATAGTAAATGATGAATGATATGAAGAGGATTCACATTTTTGTTATACTATTACTACATACATACATGTAACATGTCAATTGTCAAGCAACAACAACTCATGAATCTGTAAAGGTCCCTCTGTCTGTAATTACATAATGAATAAAGTTCCATCTGTCCCTGTTTACTTTTCTTTTCTGCTCTATACTAGCTTTCTTTCAAGTCTTGATTTTTTACTCTTCTTTGGGTTTTGTTCCCTTATTTGTGATTTGTGAATGTCTGGATTTTTTATTAAAAAAATCCAACACGGGCTTACGTGAAATGTCTTTATTGCATTGAAGAATCAATGAGATTGTAACAAATTATCTTTTTTTTTTTTTTTTTGGGAAATATGTAATGATGTCATCGAACACCTTAAAATAAGGGGAATATGATAAAGTTGCTGCATAAGTTTACGACAATAATAAGCTACATATACAATATATAGTATTATTAATTACAAAAGAATAGTAGTACAACCCACCACCAACCCCTAGAATACTTGTGATAAAGAATTGCAGATAGTAATAATTAGTTGAACAGGTGTTACCAAAGGCTTTTTAAATTTTAGGCAGCTAACAAGTAACAACCCCTGGAATTATACATTTGGACAAAAGAATAAAAATAAAAAAAACGGTTAAACCCTAACCCGTGAGAGCCCCATCGCCCCCGATCCCACAGGAATACGATGAGAGGTTAATCGTGAGGCGCAAGTCAGGCAACGCTTGGGATTCCATCATCATGAAGTTTTATCATCTGAATCAACCCATTTTACTTGAATCGAACTCTCGACCTAGGAACATGGTGGCCCATCATTACTACAACACCCTAGCCTCCTCACCACTAGGCCATATCCTCCGGGGGGGGGGTGTGGACAAAAGAATATAATACTACAAAAAGAGAGGTGGATGTCATAACTAACTGTGTGGGTTTAGCTGGATTTTGAGGTGAAAAAGTGATGAGCAGTATGGAACTCGTGATTTGTTGTATTTGGAGTTTCTGAAATGCACACGTGACACGACAAAGTGAAAACAACACAAGAGAAGCACCAATCACCTTTACAGGCTTTATTTTCTTATTCTTTCTTTCTTTTTGTTTTTTTTTTCCGGTCTTTCCGGTGCATATTTGCGTCTCTGCGTCTGGGATAATTCTATGTCTTTCAAAAGACGTATTTGGAAGGGGAAAAAAATTTCATGATTTGAATTATGTGGCCTAATTTTGTTTACCTTGAAAGAAACATAAATTTTCCGATGAGTTTTTATAACTGATGATGTGTACACGAATTTTTACCAACTTTAATGATGATTCGGTAGTGACTGGGCAGACGAGCAAGTAGTGTGAGCAAAGCAAATTCCATCTCCTCCTAAGAGGCAACTAGTGTGAAACAAAGGGGTTTTCGTTCACAGCTGAAAAATGAAAATTTAAAGCACTATTATTCTTCTATTAAATGAGATTCTCAAATACTACTCCATCAATATATACATATACAACTCAAAAGTCTCGAACGCCTGACACATTGATGTCTTTGGCCAGAAAAATTAATAATAATAACAGTATAATAATTGTTTGCTGTTCCAAAAGCTGAGACAACTCTAATTTCACCAAACCCCCCAATGAAGTTCACCCATTTACTTCTTCTACTTAACACCCCAAAAAAAATGAACCCTAAGTTTTTATAAACCGACCCTTATACTGTCCTCTCACTATTACAAAATCTTCGGGCGGTTGACATTCTTCTAACCATGTCACTTCTGACATTTCCACTCCATCCACCTCCACTTTGTCTTATATACAATGGCCAAAAATAAAAACAATAAGTTTTAGTTGGATATATATTAAACAAAACTTCAAAAGAAAGTATGTATGGAAATTCTTTTAAAAGGAATGTTCATTGCACCGTCCTTGCTAGATACGTGACAAGTGTGTGCAAAAAGGCAAAACACGGGTCACATGCATACAACGGTCTAGACTAATGAAAACTCTTTGCATTAGAATTCCCTACTGTGTGTGTGTGTGTTAAGTAATGCTATTTATGCAATTACCAGGTAGATCGTTGTTGGTCGCCTCTGGAAGTAAGAACAATGGCGCCCAGCTTCTGAGGAGTAAGGTGGACAAAGGATATCAAAGACAGCACATGGTGTTATTGCTTTGAAATAATGTATGTTGCCTCCAGAATTTGGATATAGAACAGTTGTCTCACACGGAGCGGTCATCTCATTATCCTTAACAAGGTTCGCGGGTCTTGCTCCTGCAGTTGGAAGAAGAACAGGAAGACTCAAGAAAGATTATCTGAGACATCATTCTCAAAAAAAGCTCATATAACATATAACCTATAGCTTCTTCTTGTAAAACACAAGACTGTTTTTAGTACTTGAATACATTCGAAGCATGTGAAATGAATTCCTATGAGCATTGGCTAACTTGAGAATAATAAGGCCTAACAGATTAATGAAATAAGATGGGAAACCCTGTCAAGGATTGGTTGGAAAACAGGGAAGAATATGTGTGGAGTTCTGAAGCACAAAAAGAAATCTAGTTCTAACTATCAAACTCTGTCTGTTTGCACATCATTAGCATCTCCAATCAAGAAAAGGCACGAGCACATATGCACTTTTAGTAGCATAACAGTAAAAAAAAATTGGCATACCTTCAACCGTATCGTCACACCCAGGAACATTGATCCAATCAAAAGATTTCACATGTAAGGAACCATAGAGAAGCTTGCTCAAAACAGTCATGCCTGGATGGTTGTGAAGAGGGATGATAGATGAAGCGGGCATAACAAAAATTCCCATCTAAAGAGACAGAATCAAGTGTCAAATTCCCTTTTCAGAAGCTTATAATTAACGAACATCAATGTTCGAAATATCTTGAGTCAGCCCAAAGTCAATAAGAGAAAATGCAGTCACGACGTATTTAATCTTTGAACCAAAACTTACATTGAAGTTATCACATTCATGCACGGGCAAATATACCATTGGTGGCATCAACTGATTGGACCCGTTGCGCTTATTGACAGACCCGTTGCCCTTCCACCCACGTACCAACTGCATTTCCTGCTCCAGGCCCACATCAGAAGGCTTGATTTTATCTAAAATAGAAGCAGAGAGAACCAATTAAATATAATCACATTATGCAAGAATTGTGCAAGAATATAATAATTTATAGCTTCAGGGGGGAGATTGCTCGAAAATGATACGGCTATTAGACTTGTTATAATGACAGACTAAAGTGTGAATGCTGTTTTCACTACCATGGGGTGTAAAGCACACCCTAGGCAGATGCCACATCTAAAGCTTAGGCTAATCACATTTACCTCATAGTTAGATTAGCGAACAAGCCAGCCTTACAGCATTCCTTAAGACAATTGACCATATTTATTTCTGAAACAAAGTAGCTTTCACATGATTGAAACACCCCATTACAGCTGAAACACCCCTGCTTGTAATAGCTTTTATACTCAAAACCAACAAAGGAAAGGATAATTTCAAGCATTCAAGGCCATTCAAAACAGAATGTTATGGCATATTTGGATGGATGTCATTCCATTACAACGCTTCAGCATGGTTAGAATGTAATGTAATGAAATTTCATTACAACGTAATGAAAAATATCCATTTTCATCCCACATGAAAATGGATGGAATGAGATGTAATGAAAATGGACACCACTTGCCACCCTACCCACCACTGCATGAAATCGGGTATAGCGAAAAATAAATAAGAGTTCTGAGGCTACCTCAGATGCTAAGGGAGGAAATTCTATGCAAGACAGAATTGGAGAAAGAAGTATCGGAACATTCACATGTAAAGATGTAGATGGTGGATATGATGATTAGAAAAAGGGTAATGAGGTTTATGCTTACAAGGATCAATACGTGTGAAAGCATTTTATAATGGGAAATCCAAGGTTTAAATATATAAAGGAAAGAACATAATGAAATTGAGCAAAAAAATATCATACATTTCACCTCAAGGAACAACGTAGTAGACATTATTTCAAAAAGAAGATTCGATTTTAGCTATGTCGGTTTCCGGAAAGAAAAAAAATCAAAGTTCTTAATGTATATGTGCATCGGATAGGCTTATATGAGGCTAAATAAAATCGGCTTCAGAAAAACTAAAAGGAGATGAGGAGATTAAAGAATAAAATGATGCACATAGTGGATAGGGTTTTGGAATACAGAATAACGAATTAAAAGAGATTTAGATTTTGCTATACGGTATGAGTCCATATTAGCTAATACATAATTAAATAAAAGAGAACAATACGTGATAACATTCAAAAGTGCTTATATAAGTCACATATCGACTATTGCATGGATCATGAGATAGATATAAAGGTATGTACGGATTGCAATGGCTACCGGGGACACTGTGTGAAAGTTTCACAGTTGAGCATTAGTTTTTACTATGTAGTATTATAGAGCCGGATGCGTAGGCACAAAAGGTTAAAAATAATGTTTAATAAGATGCTGAAGACTAAATGGTAAAATTTAGCGGAGGATAAAACATTCTATTTTGCATTAGAAATTAGACCAAGTTATATGACATTGACACCAGTGGTATGGTGAACGATAAGACTGTTAAGGTGAAGACAATAACTACGTAGATACTTGGTCATGTGTAGACTGTAGAGGATGTGCAAGACAAGACAGACAAATGCGTCAAGTGTTGTATTTGATCGTAAAATGCCTCCAAAAAAAACTTGAAGGTAAATTTAACATGACGGCAATAAGTGTGGAGATGCTTTACAGGTCTGAATGTTTGGCAGGTAATTAATAACACAAATAAAAGATGGTAGAAGTAGAAAGGAGAATGCTAAGATAAGATGGATGTAGCATATGAGTTCATATAGGAGTATTATGTTAAATTCAAAAAAAATCTTCCAGTTAGGCAATTTGGACAAAATAAGAGTACTGGTTATGCACAGAACAAGTGTAAGAGATAAAAAAACCTCCGCATAATATACCTCTAATCCTTTCATCAATTCTGAACTTATTTGGCCAAAAGAAAGTACTGATTAGATTAAACTGCTTGCAAATGAGCAACGCGAGAATAAGAAAACTTTTCTAACGATCGAAAAAAATCGACTCAAAATCACTGAAAAAAAAGGTGCAACATTTGTATTTCAGCTACACATTGCCCTAAACCTAGTACTACCGACGATTCAAAAAATCATAAACTTGGTCAGAACTGAATTCAGGCAGATGTAATTTTCATCCAATGGAAGAAGTTAAAGAGTGGGTACATGATTTGTGGACGCGATATCATAAAAAAAAATCATATACACGTATACTTACACAGCATGTAGCTAAGTCTAAGTTGAAATCCAGAACTCATCAAGGAAAACTGATACCAGAATGAAATCAATGCAGAAGATATGAAATTTATCATCATGGTAATAGAAAAGTTTCATGGATTAACAACTAAATTACTAAAATCTAAACTAAGAACCAATTCAGCTGTGTGGCTGATCAAATCAAATACAAGTCCGAAGCAGAAAATAACTACACATCAAATTGTCACAAAGACAACTATAAATTCAAGGCACAAAAAAGAAAGAATTTGATCTCTTACCTAAGAGTGCTCGTACTTTCTCAATAGCCTCATCCGACACTGGCCCATCCGAAGTAAACGAACCTTTACAAGCATTATAAAGCTTCTGCACAGCTGGCATGATTTATCAAACAAAATGATGCAGAGCCCTGAAAAGTACTGAAAATCTAGGTCGAGTTACAACAAAATCACGGTTGATGCACCAGCTCAGAAGTTAAGGTCCCCAAATTCAGAAATAACAGAAGAATCATATGGGAAAAATGAAATTAATCAACAACTGTATGTGCCTGACCACAGCAAATAAATATGAATTCAGGTTTATAAGGAACTATATAATTTGACAAATCAAAGCAAATGAATCCCAGAAAAAATGGAAACACCAGTAAAAAAAAACAATATTCAAATCGAAAAGACAAAAAGAAAAAAAAAGAAAAAAAAGCTAAAGAAAACTATACAACCACACAGAAATAGTTTAGGGAAGAAGGAAAGAATTTCTACCTCCGGCAACAGCTTAAACAGGGCTGCGGCGGGGTGTAGGAGACCGGCGAGGGCAGAGGTTTTTCAGGTGGAAGATGAGAGGAGCTCCAGATCAAATTAGCATATCCACTTGCCTTGTCTGTGGTAACTTTGATTTATTTTTTTCCGCTAAAAGGCAAAACTGAATTCCCTTAATAAAAAAATAATTTTAAAAAAAACTGAATTCAAAAATCTTGTCAGTTGCTTTTAAAAAAATAAAAAAAAAATTCTGTCAGTTACCTCCGGTTTTTTTTTTTGTTGGGAGTTACCTTTGGTTTCTGAATAAGATTTTTTTTTTTGAAAATGAATAAGAATTATTTAAAAATCAAAACTTTATCACATCATACCTTTTTTTCCCACACCCCTTAAATAGAAATGTTGGCTTATAAATGTTAGAAATCTTAGGTAGAAAATAAGAAATGTATTTTCCAAAGGGTATTAGGCCTTGAAATCAAGAACAGGCTCAAATTAGGTTAAAAATAAACATTTTATGACTATTATTTGGAAAAGAACTCTTATTATCTTTATCGTATATCTAATAGCGATTAAATTTTATTAAATGAGTATTATTGATACACAAAAGATATGTTGAAATTTCTGAATTAAAATTTATAATATTCATTCATTTTTTTATATGTATCAAAAGTTAACTTTTCTTTAAAGATGAATTGCGTATTCGATATTTATTAAAAACAGTCACTCAACCAACATTGACCATTAAATTGGCCCTTATATAGTAATAAGAAATACCATAAAGCAAAAGAGGTCAGGAAGATGAAAAAAAAAAAAACAGAATAGATTTTGAGGACATGTGCATATGATCTCTTCTTAAGACAAAATCACTATTTTTAACTTTTTAAATTTTATTAATTTTGTCTTATTAATAAACAAAAGATATACTCTATTAAACTTGATGAACTAAAATTTATGACATTCATTTATTTAATAGTATGTATCAAAAAGTTAACTCTTCTTTAAAGATGAAGGGAGTATTCAATATGCACCCAAAACGGTCACTCAACCATCATTGACCATTAAAGTGGCTCTTTAGTAGCAATAACAAACAAAGCAAACAAGGTCGGAAAGACGGAAAAACGGAAAAAGAAACCGGAATAGATATTAACGACATGTGCATATGATAAGAGACTTTAGAGACATAATTTTGCATCTTAAAAAAACATCAGAGTACATATTAATGACATGTGCATATGATCAGAGACAATAAAGACTTACTTTTGCATCTTGAGTACAAAATCACTCATCTTAATCGCCTCGTTTATTTGTGTATCTCCTATAACTTTAAAAATATTCAAACACCCTTATTTTTTCATTCAAAAATCTCAAAATCTCAAAAAAAAATTCATAATAATTCTCGTCGATTAAGGCACATATCAACCCCATTTTACCGTCATCTTTGAAATTGCAAAAATCCACAACATTTGTACCATATTTTCATAACCTATCATTTATGTCAATTTTATTCACAAGTAATGATTTAGTCACTATATACAGTATGGGCAACATTTCTACAAAAAAAAAAAAATAATAAAAAAAATACACTATATATTGTCATGCATGGTTTTATTGTAGACGAAGATCGACCGCAAAGTTCACTGTTTTAGTTCATTGTTTTTTTAAAAAATAATTTTTTTTAGGGAAAGTTCGCTTTGAAAATCCACAATCCATTGTTGTCGTGGTTTTTCTTAGATAAATAATCAATGTAAAAAAATCCATTGTTGCCGTGAATTTCTTGTAAATGAAGAGTCGGTATGAAATATACTCTGAAAATCCACTGTTGGCGTATGTGCCCCCATGTGTTTTTCTGATTTCCTGGATCACCAAGTCATACTTGTCTAGGACCATAGTAAAATTTGCATTACCCAGCAGTTTTATGGTAACTGATTGCATTGACAAAATATCATACTAACTATCATTTCCAAGTAATTTGCTCCAAATAAGTCAAAATTGCCAGGAAAAAAAGTACATCAAAGTAACACCTATTGACAACAAGTAAATTGTGTCCATGTTATAATTCAACTCAAATTGTTAATCTCCTGCAAAACAGGTCTTTCAGAGTTTCTTGCTGTTGCTGTTCCTCCCAAATCTCAAACTAAAATCATCATTTGGGTTTTTATTCAACGGAAATAAGAATCGCTCTCTGAATTTAACTCATTCTCAAAACTTGAATTCCAAATCAACCTCCCCCAATTTCAATTTTGGAGGATTGTTTGATGGAAAAAATAGTTTTAATATCAAAATGCCTATTTGGTACATTATTACTGCTCATCATGTATACTGTATAGTGTACTGTAATTCTTTAACAAGCTCCTAAGAAGATTTTGTCACCTCATGAATAGCATTCGCCAAGTAACTCACATTCCCTGTCGTCACTCCAGCCATACTGCATAAATAGTTGTTCCCATTATATCAAAATAATTGTAGAAATTGGAAGTAAGAGCCACAAAAAAAAATTAAAAAAATGTACCTAATACGACCATTACGAGTCATGTAGATATGGTATTCCTTTGTCAAACGATCAACTTGCTCAGGGGTCATACCGCTATAACAGAACATTCCAATCTGCTTACAATCAAGAAAGATTGGTGAAAATCAGGACAAATTTTCGTTAATAGAAAAAGTTAAACGACCTATGATCCTCTCAAGTGAGACACGTCCTTTGATTTGTTGAGTAACAACATAAAGTATAAAGCAAGTCTATGTTTATGGAAAAGTAAGCTTAAAAAACGACCTAGGATCTGGCCGATGTGCAAAGCACAAAGTAACCTTACTTTGTGCAAAGATGTCACTAGAAGAATCAGAGGAGAGGATCGTGTCTCTCATTCTGTGGTCAATTTGTATGATAAGGGGTGTGGTGTGTGGATAAGCAAATGATTAATGTAATTGTTTTACCTGATTGGTTATGTGCTCCCACGACAAAGGGGAACCCAACTTCTCAAGGTTTTCGCGTAGAGCTGTTCTCATGCCAATGATACGATCAGCCATGCCCTAAACGTGCATCAATTTGTTGTCAAATAAAGTTATAATGTAAGGAAGTCAGGAATGTAAAGCACGATTCCCCGTTGTCTGCTGACAGAACACACACAGAACCAGGAGATCGATACAAATACTATCAAACATCGTTATTCACCTTTTTCAACACAAAATCAAGATTATGAACCAAATCAAACATTACAGTATACCTTTACTTCCTTGAGCCACAATTGCTTCAATTCTGCATCACCAAGAATGGTGGAAACAATAAGTGCACCATGAACAGGTGGATTGCTGTACATGGGTCGGGCTAGTTGCTGTAACTGACTCTTTACGGCCACAGCCTGCTTTTCATCTTCGCAAACCACACTGCCATCATCAGAGAAGCTCATAAATTATTGTTTTTACTACAAAATGGAAACAATAAAGCCCCATATTAGACAAATACAAAAGAAGAAAATCAAACATCAAACTCACCTCAAGCAGCCAACACGCTGACCATAAAGCCCCATATTCTTTGCATAAGACTGAGCACAGCCAATCAGATGCCCATCCTCAAGAAAAATCCTGATAGACTTTGCATCTCTTTCGGGATCGCCACTCGCAAAACCTTGATATGCCATGTCAAATAACGCGAAATGACCTTTGTCCTGGGAAAAATAAATAAAAAAGCTAACATACAGAAACGATATACCTAACCAGAAGACAGTACTTAATTACACAGGGTTGACCTTAAAGAGGCTTGAAATCTCTTTCCATTGTTCTTCTGTAGGATCCACTCCAGTCGGATTATGCGCGCAAGCATGAAGCAGGAAAAATGACCCACTTGGTGCATTCTGTTTCGATGACAGGCGTATCAAATTAGAATGCTCTTATATTACCAAAGTAAAGAAAGGTCTAAGTAAAAAGACTAGTATTTACTTGCCTTAATGTCATCCATCATAGCAGCAAAGTCCAAACCTTTAGTGTCTGGGTGGTAGTAACGGAATGTATTTTGAGGTACATGAGCATCTCGCCAGATGTTGTGATGACTGCCAAAACAAAAAAACACATGGTTTTCAAGCAAAGTGAAAATTTCGATCAATGATACTAAAAAAACTCATCTATCTGTTTGAGATTGATTAATGGAACACTCACTTGGACCAGGTAGGGACTGGAATGTAAATTTGCGATTCAGGTCGGAAACGCTTTTGAAAATCTGCAAAAAGTCTGCATGCACCAGTTCCAGAAAGAGCTTGAACTGCTGCGATAGACTTGTCTTTAATTAGTCCAGAATTCTCCCCATAAGCCAACTTCAGAGTTTCATCAACCATTTTTACGCTCCCCCCCATTGGGAGGTATTCCCTAAAAAGATAAGTTTTTAAATAACCAAATGAGTTACAGAGCCACATTGCTAAGGTCAATGGCAAATCAAAATTTGTTTATACTAACTGGAAACAGATGTATGAATCACCATTACTACCTCACACCAAATAATACACGAATATAATACGATTACAAAGAACGTATGTCAAGTAAGGAATTATAACAGAACTCTTTCTAATAGGTTGACTACCAATTTTTTAATATGATTATCATTGCTTTAAGAAACTTATAATATATTTTCTAATAAGAAATTCTGTTGCTGGAGGAAATGTGCAGAAGAAAACTAGAGAACCACATTGCCAGCAACACTCATAAGTCACAAGGATAAGGAGTTGAAGAACAACGGGCCAACGTTTTGCAATGCCATTGGCTGGTCCGTAAAGCTTACTCAGTTATTGTTTTCTGGGTCGACCGCAGTTGGATTGTAATTTGACGATTTTGATCTATGATGTAATAAATATGTTGGCTGTATACAATGCTAAAGTTTGGTGAAATTGTCCGATTCCAAGATATAAATTTGTAGCCTCACAGGGGCATACATCATCAATGGTGAAAGAGCAGGGGTGTTACAGTGGTTGCCATGCCTTTGAGTTATGCCTTTGCAAACAGGATCACTTAGGCATAACCCTCCCTCGACTTACATCTTCCACTAAGCTCTAGGGGCAGGGCAGTGGGAACCTTTAGGTTGGGGCTGTCGAGGATATATTAGTATAATAAGATTATTGTATTTAGTATTTAATATTTAATATTTATCTTACAGTGACTTGTTGGCTAAGATACTCAAGCCTATATATTTGTACTCTCATTACTCCTATTGAATCAATGAAAGCACAATAGAGTTTGAATTATGTTAGGGGCCCAACCCTTACATCTATAAATTTGTAAATTCATACAGACGACAGACAATGAACCGACGGTGAGACGAATTGCTATTGAGTTAGTGAAATATTGTGCCGTCGACCACAGGGGATAATTGTTTTAGCGAATATTAACGGTTTTTTGGTCTCTGGTGGTCACAACCTTGTCACGGAGATTGACTTTTATTGGGTCGATGGATTTCTAGTTCTAGTTCAACCGTGCAGGCCGGGTCGGAATTCAAAACATCGCAATGGACCACATAGCTACTTTACTACCTCTCCGTTTTTTAATTGTCTTTAAGGTTTAAACACATAGATTAATAAAGTGATTACGTCTCTCAAAATACCATTTTTAATGACAAAATTGTCTTCTCAAAATATAAGTCATCTGCCTCTTTTTATCTGTCTAAAAATATAAGTCATTCTATCTTAACAATGAAGCATTTGTTACTATTTTATCTATTTTAGCTATTATTTATTAACAATTCAACTACTTTTCATTATTTTATACCTATTGTATTAATAATAGTCAAATGATATTTTAGTTATTTCTCCTTAAAATTTATTGCACTCAACAACTTTCTTAGTCTGCACCAAGATGACCTATATTATAGGATAGAAGCAATATTTTTTAATTGAAATGAACAAAAAAAAAATATTTAACCATTGTAATTAAAGTGAGGGTAATTGTGAAAATGTAAAATAATTATTGTACAATATTGGTTTTATTAAATGGTAGATAAATATGAACAAAACGAATTCACTAGAGTTAAGGTTATAAAAAAAAGTTTAGAGGTTCGAGTCCAAGTGGGGACCAAAAAAAAATGTAAATGCGTATATTTCGCATCCCTAAAAAAATCTTCATAATTTCTTTTATGAAGGAAATTTAATTGTTTTTATGGGGAAAAATTAAGTGCTTATTGAACAGTAAATATCTATCCTAAAAAAAACAGTAAATATCTAGCCATAAAAAAAAAAAAAAAACAAAACAAAAATTCTTCTTTCTTCATGAACAGAATCAGTAAAACAATGAACAGAATCAAAAAAACAATGTAAGGTTGTACGGTTCATATATGGATAAAAATCTAATAACAGAAAATAAGAGCGTACTCTGTATCTTGTGTAAATTCAGTATAAAATTAGCTAATAGTAACTCACATGTTCAAGTTTCCAGCAATTCTCCGTTCGGCTTCTCGGACACACTCCAAAACAATCGGCTTCCCGTTATCGTCCCGGTAAGCGCCCTTCAACAAACCGGAAAAAAAAAAATAACCATACAACAAAATAGAAACACAAGTAGCGAATGCTCAAAAAAAATTGATAGGAAATTCAGAAGAAAAAAAAAATGAGCTAAGATAACAATTGGGAAGCAAAATTAAACGAGCTGAGGATCGGAGCTGAACATACAACGCCAACGTTGACTTTACTTGGACTTGGATCGGCTAAGAAAGCTTCGGTAACACCGAGAATTGGATCTTTGGCAGCCGGCTCGACGTTTCTCCACCAAGACATGGATCGTGCACCCCCGATTACAGCGGCAGAACGAAAGACTCCAACAGAATTCCTTGTTCGGAGAGCCATGGAAGCCATTAGATAGATAGATAGATGATCACAGTGAAAAAAGAGCCGGAGATTTTGTGTTTTCTGTGTGTGTGTGTGTGGTATGTATGTATGGATATAGTAGTAGTGTGGTTGTTCGTTGGGAAATGGGGCCGGATGGGAGCGACGAGACCGAGAAAAGAAAACAGAAAGACTCACATACAGGTGCCTTAAAATGCGTGAAATGGTAAGTAGATGACGTCTATAAAAAGGAATATCACTTCTTTTGTTTTTTTATAAAGATAAAGGAAAAAGATAAAGGCAAATTTATTTTTTTCTATAAAAAATTGATAAAGGAATATTGGAAGTTGGAAATGAAGTACAAGTATACACTATCTGATGATACAAATTATCACCTCCAATGGGGCGCTATATGGCGACGTCCAAAGGCATTAAGTAGGCCCGCCACCCACAACCCCTACGGGAACCTCGTAAAGTTTGCAGCCAGTGGCATGCACTAAATATAAGCGCTTTCCCAAGCTGAGAGCGCAAGACTTGAGAGAAAGCAGGGCGAAGGCCCGACAACGAAGACGCGGCGACTGGCGACCATAGGGGTCGCCGCCGGATATTACATCCACTAACTACTAGATATTTTACCCACTTGATGTCGGATATTTAGTGTTTACTTAGCCTACTAAGACTAGTGACTAAGTCGCCGCTCGCACCGCCCAATTTTTACTTCACCCCCTAAGTTTAATCTCCTATAAAAGGAGAGTCTTGTGTAACTAGAAAGAGAGATCTAAGACCAAAATTAACGAGGCCAAAGCTCTGCAAGAACAAGCTTATTTCACCGTCCTCCTCTCGTCTACTACTGTCTCCACCAACTTATAAGTAATCTACACACAAATAAGCCAGGTATCCACTCCATTAACGCCGCTACGCCATCGTGACGATTTCGCAGATCGTCGGTTGGCTCGTTATCGGAATCCAGTAGCGCAACTTGCTCGATTCAGCGTGAAAATCATCAAAGAAACAGAAACACGGGGCGGATCGAAGAAGCTCACCTCCGCCAACCAAGAGCATCCGCCGATTTTGGCCGCCGTCTAGTTGCGCCCAAGAAAGAGGTAATCTTGCAAAGAAAAGCCTTCAAAACCCCATTTAAAGCGAAACACTTTAAAAATGACGAAGTAAAGTGGCATCTCAATCCCAAGACCCGGCAAAGGGCCATGCAACATCAGGCTCGTGGAGAGGAGTGGGAGAAACACTTGACAACTTTCCTTGAAGGGAAGGGTCGCAACGAGGACTCCTATCGCCTAGCGACGCCAGAAATGTCATTAACCAAAAGGCCAAGTCAAAAGAGGCCAACGCTGTTGCGCTAGATGAGGCTCGCAAAGAGAGAGCAAGGTCGCAACAGAGTCAAAAGTCGACCTCCGAAACAAGACCAGGCTCCCGGGAGGATCCTGAGGTTGCGGAAATGAGAGAATATGCGAAGTATGCGGAAACTATGTACTTGACTAACTCTCGCCTGGTAGCAAATGGCCAGGCCCCAATGGCGATACGACCCCCGAATCCTCCTAGGAATGAAACTGCTCCCGCGAACTTAAACAAAGCCCGTCAAAGTCAGATCCAAGAAATCGAGATAGAGGAGAGTGTGCATTCGTCGGGTCGCAAAGGATTGGGGAGAGAAATCGCACAAAACTTAGCACCCCCAGATCGCGATCACCAAAGAGGAAAGACACTCGAAAAAGGATCAGCTTTCAAGAGGTTGGGTGAGAAGGACAAGGCCTTGGCCCCAAGTCGTCTCTGGGCCTTCCAGGAGGGAATACCCCCACGACAGAGATAAGAGCGCCTGGGACGCTTTCGGATAATAATAAGGAGAAAAGAGCTCGCCAGGAGAGGATCGCAGGATTATGAGGAATCGAGAGCGCAGCGGGAGAGCGGGCCGATAAAGCGAGCACTATCTCGACCCAGATTCGACTCGCTTTGGCGAGCAAATGGAGATAATGAAAAATGAGCTCACAGAGCTAAAGAAATCAAGGCCTGTCGAAAGCGGCCGCACCGGTCTCGAGGAATCGACGTGCTCGCTAGAAGAATCACGAGACATTACCTACCAAGAATGAAAAGGTTAGCTACCCAAGCTATAATTACTATAATGGCAACTCTTGTCCGAACGACCGCTCACCGCTTTCAAGGCCGATAACCTTATCAACTCGTAACAAGTCCGCTGGTGCATCGCTCTGGTCGGGTAGCATGCAGATGCAGGCATTGTCTCGATACGCGGGCTTCCCGCGGATCGCTTAAAAGTTGGGAGGACTTATCGGAAAATTCGTCGAGAATTTGAATCGGCGAGTAGATCTAAGAAAACCATAGAGGACCTTTATGAGGTCCGCGTGGGGAGGCACGAGTCCGGAAAAGAATACTATGAGCGTTTCATCCGAGTGTACGACTGCATAAGAAACATTCCGAGATGACGCAGAGTTATAACGTGTTTCCTCGCGAGGGATTGCTAAGCGGTCCGATGAAAGCAGAGTTTAACTCTGCGACCCCAAAAAGCGAGTCTCGGGGAGATCTTTGGAAAGGGCTCGGATGATGGGAGTCGCCAAGCGCCATCCTGGGAAAACCAAAACAAAAGAGCAACATTCACACAAAGAGGATCGAATGAGAGGATCGTAAGAGGAAAAAGAGGCGGGATGCTAGCCGTGATCGTGAGATAAAGAAACCTTACAAATTCAGCGAGGATAACTTCACCCCGCTTAACACGAAAGCATCCTGCATTTTGTTTGAGATTCGCGAACATTTCGACAAACCTAAGCCTATGAGGCGATCCGGACGGTCGCGATAAATCGAAATATCGTGACTATCACAAGGATCACGGTCACATCACGAGATGAATGCTTCACATTAAGGCGAGAAATAGAGACCGATCCGTGAGGACCGGCGACTAAGTATAAGCGAGATGGGAATCTTGGTCCGGGACAAGTCGTCGCCACTCGCGTCTATCAGAGGAAGTTCAAGTTATCCATGGGAATATTCCCAGCAACAATCAGCTGAAATCATAAATACATCAAATCAATACGCGCGGTTTTGAAAAACAAATAGTGTTGGGGGAAAACGAGAAGGGAATTCTATTCACTAAAAGTGAGCTGACCACAGTCGACGGTCCCATGGAAATACCCCTCATCCTCAAAGTCGGGGTGAAGCGATAAGCACGCGGCGTCAATAGGGTAATGGTCGACATCGGGGGTGCCGCGACGTCATCTATTTATTTATTTAAAACAGATCGGATTTGGAGAGGCCAAGTTGAAGCATTACCTCGGGGTACTTGAAGGCTTCACCAATGATACGGTACGGGTCAAAGGCACCATCGACCTCAGCATTACCTCGGCGATTACGAACCATGTCGAACGGAGGTGGTCACTTTCCTAGTTATCGATCTCCTCATACTACAACATGATTTTGGGGATCCCCCGCTATGAGAAAATTTCAAATGGTGGCATATGTTCCTCACCAAAGTGGTCAAATTCAAGGCGACCGGATTCTTCCTCGAATACATGACCAAGAATAGAGTCGATTCCAAACAACCCAGAGTAGAGGGTTTTAATATCACAAATCAGATCGCCGCGATCAAGGAGATTGCAGAAGAAGCAGTAGAGGTTGAAACATTACAAATCCGCGACGAGCCGGACTTCATCGCCGAGGACGAATTGGTCGAGGTCATTATAAATAACGAGCACCCTGACCAGAAGATCAAGGTAGGGTCGCAGGCCGACGAGAAAGAAAGGGAGGACCTGATCAGGCTTATGAAAGCAAACTTGGACGCCTTCGCCTGGGAGGTGACAGATATGAGTGGAGTGGAGTCGGAGATCGCTTTGCACCACCTAAATGTCGATCCCAACTTCAGGCCGATCCAACAGAGAGCGCGCCAATTCTCTGCAGAAAAGGAGGTCGCAATAAAGAATGAGGTCGGAAAACTTTTAACAGCTGGCATTATCAAGGAACTGCAATACCCTACATGGTTGGCAAACGTGGTAATGGTAAAAAAGCATAACGGCAAGTGGCGGATGTGCGTCGACTTCACCGACCTAAATAAGGCTTGCCCCAAGGATCCTTACGCATTGCCCCGAATAGACAAGATGATCGACGGATCGCAGGTTTTAAACGCCGAGTTTTTTGACGCTTATTCAGGCTACCACCAGGTCAAAATGGCCGAGCGAGGACAAGGAGCTAACGGCTTTCGGGCCGCCGTGGATCAGACATTACGAGATGATGCCGTTTGGTTTAAAGAACGCGGGTTCGACATATCAAAGGATGGTGAACAAAGTTTTTAGTACACAAATAAGCGTAAATATGGAGGCTTACATCGACGATATGGTCGTGAAATCAAGTCGACGGATCATCTCGCAAGACCTTCTTCACGAGACCACGACAAACGTGAAAAGACACTCGATGAAGTTAAACCCCGCAAAATGCACTTTTGGGGTCCAGACGGGTAAATTTTTGGGCTTCATGGTTAGTCAGAGGGGAATCGAGGCGAATCCAGAAAAAATCGAGGCGCTAATAAATATGAGCGAGCCAACCAATGTTAAGGAGGTACAAAGTTTGAATGGAAGAGTGATAGCACTGGGAAGGTTTATATCGAAATCCGCCGAGAAAAGCTTACCTTCTTCAAAATTCTAAAAGGAAATAAAACCTTTTGTGGATGTAAGAATGCTCAAAGCTTTGAAGAGCTCAAAGCTTATCTGTCAAGCCCGCCTCGCTTACAGACCCTGTGATCGGAGACGTCTTGTTGTTATATCGGCGCCTCGGACAGGGGCCGTCGCCGCAAAGACTTATCAAAGAAGAGGTACCTTGCAAAAACCTGTCTATTATGTTTCTAAGGCTTTAAGCCCAGTAGAAAGTCGTTATTTTAATATCGAAAAGTTAGCCTATTGCGTTGTTATCGCCGCCCGAAAATTAAGGGCTTACTTTTCATCACACTCAATAATAGTATCGCCGACGCTTCTACGGCAGTCCTCCACAAGCCGGACTTGTCGGGTCGCTTGCTCTGTTGGGCCATCGAGCTCATCAATTCGATATCCGATACTAAACCGGAAGGACATCAAAGCTCAGGCATTGCCCGATTTCATCGCCGAAACAAGCTTCAACGGGGATAACCCGCAGCAAACCAGTACAAGGCTTAGTACCGACAGAGCTACCACAACGGACGAGCCTAAGCGGCCAAGTCACTGTTGGCAACTCTACGTCGATGGCGCCGCCAATCTCAAATGTTGCGGTGCGGGGATCATTTTACTCGAGCCTGGAACTTCAGAAGAAATCGAGAAAGCTTTGAGATTTAATTTCACTGCGTCAAACAATCAGGCAGAATATGAAGCAGTCATCGCGGGACTTGAGCTCGCAAGAGCCATGAGGGTCGAGAATGTGCAAGTCTTCTGCGACTCCCAATTGGTCGTCAATCAAATAATCGGGTCGTTCGGTATCCACTGTGAAATTTTGCAAAAATATATTAATCTCGTCAAAAAGCTGGAGAGCAGCTTCGAATACTGCAAATTTACTAACATCCCCCGAGAGGACAATCACAGAGCTGATTATTTATCCAAGCTAACCAGCGAGGACGAGGTAAGCAACCCCTCGATTATTGTAGAATATTTGTCGGGACCCGCCATCGACAGGATCGAGGTAATGGACTTACAATGCACCAAACCTTGCTGGATTGATTTCATTAGGGACTACATCGATTGTGGAAAACTCCCTAAAGAGCCGAACGAGGCAAGAACCCTCATCAGAAGAGCCGCCAGATACACCATCCTAAACGACGTTTTGTACCGACGATCATTCTCTAAACCATTACTAAGATGCGTGCGACCCGAGGAGATCGACGGTATCCTCATTGAGTTGCATGAAGGGGTATGTGGCGGCCATCCAGCTAGCCGCACCCTCACTCAGAAAGTCTTGTTAGCAGGATACTACTGGCCGAAACTCGCAGAGGACGCCAAGAAATATACTAAAGCGTGCGACGTGTGTCAAAAATTCGCGGATATTCCCAGGCTACCATCAGTAGAACAAAGCATTGTCATAGCCGCATGGCCCTTCGACATGTGGGCCATCGATCTCATCGGACCATTAAAAAAGGGGCGCTCAGGATGCGAGTATGTGGTGGTCGCAGTGGATTATTTCACCAAGTGGATCGAGGCCAAAGCCTTGGTAAAAATCAGTACCAAGGACATAACTTATTTTCTGCTCGACCAAATATGGACAGATTCGGCATCCCTGCAATAATAGTGTCGATCACGGACCACAATCGAGGAGGAGTTCGACACATTCTGCGAAGAGAACAATGTCAAACATTGGCAATCGTCGAGATGCTATCCATGAGGGAATGGTCAGGCCCGAACACAAACAAACAAGTACTCGCCGTGCTAAAAAGAGTCCGGGCGAAAAAGCGGGTAAATGGCCGATCACCTCCTCGCGGCTTTACGGGCACTCGTAACGCCGCGAAAAACTACCACAGGGAGACTCGCTTTCGCCTTAAACCCACGGATCCGAAGCTTGGCTCCGGTGGAGATGGCCCTACCAAGTTTAAGGGTCGCACATTACAAATAAATAGATAACCCGCTCAAAAGGAAGCTCGATCTCGATTTAGCAGAGAGCGGCGATCGAATCATATGGGACGCTTGCTCAATCGCAAACAGACCGCCAAACGACATCATGATAAGCGCGTTCGGGTCATCACCGCCGTTGGGGATTACGTTTTTGCGAAAGAGGCAGCCACCGCCACGGAAGCCAAGAAAGGAAGTTATCGGAGAATTGGGGAGGCCTGGAGAGGATCGCCGGATAGTCAAGAAAGGAACTTACGTGACTTAAGTGATAACCAAGGTCGCGAGTACACCGACCTTGGCATGCAAATAATCTGAAAAAATATTATATGTAAAGCGTACGTCTGCCCGCGTACGAGCAGAGCATGTGGAAAGGGTAATCAAAATAAAAGGGGGCATCTTCATTTATTAAGAGATACAATTGTTTCCAGCAAATCTACGGCCTACCATGCCCTTCGATCTACAAAAAAAAAAAAAAAAAAAAAGGGGGGTACACTCTATCTAATGAGTGTACCTATAACGATCCGATGAATGCTTGGCACCTCGCTTAAGCCGCATAGCGTTCATATTAGTGAAGCAAAGGGAAGCGGCGATGTCGGTCCATAGAAACCGCAAAATTAACCGCTTCACGATGAATCAAGATTCCCAATCAATGTCAATATGATGATCGTGAATAGCGACAAAAGCAAAGCCGGCTTCGCTTATGACCTCGTTATCTGTGGGACATGAGGGCGCGCGAGTTGATGAACCTCTTCCACTCACGATTGTCGCGAGAAAGATCGGACGCAGTCCCAAGACACGCAGGTCGCCGTAAGGTGAAAGAGCTCGCGGAGGGCTCGTCGTAAGCAAGTTTGTCTACTTAACTCATCGGCAAGGTTCCAAGCGCGCCCATAATGGGAGGAGGGTCGATAATGGTGTACCCAAGGCACCATTGATAGATTCGGAGTAAAAATGACCGCGACGCCACGAAGGGTAATACGGTGGCAATCCCCCGGATGCAACTTCAGATAAGATGGAATAGAACTCCTCACTATTGTAAGATTGGGAATTATTGATGAGAGGTGGTGCAACAAAATCGCCCACCCAGAGAAACGACGCGCAAAAAAGAGAGCCGCCACCCTCGACCTTGCTCGATTTAAACCCTCTCCTTCGCAGTGCTCAACCCACTCAAAATAGCGCTAAATGATCTTTAGCAACGCCGTAAGCGGAAAGAAGAAAGGGATACATCACGAGTAGGACGGGCTTTAAAACTCGTGACTCTACCCTCTCCAGGATGGAAGAGACATGGTTCTCGCAACAAAAATCTATGCAAGAAAAAGAGTAAAAATAAGGTTAGTGTGCCTCTTCCTTTTTTATAGCAGAGGTTAGCAAAGGAACGCCACGATCAATCAGATCCTACGGCCAGGCACAAAGGCGGTTTATCCAATTTTGAAATTCAAAGGACGATTTAATGCCTATCGGTTATCCGCCTACGATTCTTGGCCATATTCATGCACAATTACTAGCCCGAGATTTTAGGCCGCTTTTGAACACACATACACGCCAAAGTTGAGTCACAAATCAATCCAGATCCCTGGATTCCCGGCAAGCACGATGCGGTTGAGAGGCTAGTTCACCAAATCAACTCACCCTAAGCTTCAAAGAAACATCCACTCCGCCAAACTAGAGGGTCGCAGGAAAACAAGCTTTGCAAAATATAGACCTCATTACTTGCAATAAGTCCGCAAAGACAAGCTATAATGAATTGCGGCGACGATCTATTTTTCTCAAGTCTCCTCGCACCTCGATCAAAACAGGGGGGACGGGAAAATATTAACGCACAACAGGAATTCCTCAATCTTCTCAGCTGATTCAACCCTAGTTATTTTAGCGAGCTCAACAAATCTCGCCAAAATAAAGGGGGCCGCACACATACAAGGCAAGATAGCAGGAAATAAATTAGAAAAACAAGCACAGTAGATAAACCAAGAGGGGCCAAAACGGCCACAATGTCAATACAGAAAGTAAAAAGGTTTTAAGTTATTACAATCATCAAATGAGGACGCCAAATAGTTCAAAAAAGTGAGAGCCAAAGTTATTATTACAAAGCCGCAGAAATATAGAAAACAAAAGCACAGGGCATTTAAACGGAGCCGGGGGGAGTGTCAATGTACTCATCACCAGGTTGATCGCTTGCCGGAGGATTCTTCAGGATCGCAAAGTTAACAGGATTGACTGGAGGAGGATCCCATACCGGGTCGCCGCGCTCTATCTGGTTAGTTTGGATGGCGACGATGTGATTCGGCCGCGATAGGGATGTCGGGTGAATGGCCAATAAGTCGGGAGATCATTTGGGACATGTTAACCCAACGAAGCATTCCTCCAAGGTAATGCTCTCCCGCCATGATAAGCCCAAAGACAACGAGCGAGGTGATTAAAACCTTGATCGAAGCTAGCCTCCTGGAAGTCACCGAACTCATCAGAAAGCTTGAAGGCTTCCACAGCGGCTGGGCCCGCCATCTCGGCGGCCTTCTCTGCAGCAGCAAGTTTCTCCTTCAAATTTGCGACCTCCTCACGTGCAGCCGCTAGCCCTTCAGCGGAATTGCGGGCTTCATCCTTCAGGGCTTTCACCTCTCCCCGCAGCCCTCAGATCCAGCTTTTAGCGCTCTCCGCCACGAAGTTTCTTCATCCGCTCAACCTCGCCTACCGCTTATGAGCCCTTGTTTTCGAAGCGATCCTGGCTTTCTCCGAGGCTCCAAGGGCCGCCGCCACTTTCTTAAGCTCGCCTTTGCGCTTTTTCTGCGGCTTCAATCGCCTTGTTTATACGAGTACCAAGTCGAAAAAAGAAAATGATAAGCCTGAGGAAAGCGCAAGATACGAAAGGAAAAAATACAAGATTAACAAGCTTACCATGGAAGCAGCGATTCCAAATTGGCCTGAAAGGTCTTTAAGTTCGGCGACCTCATCGCCAGCAGGGGCGTCTTCTTGAATCACGACGCGAGACGTGATCCCCCTCCCAATCTCCAGTTGAACCCCGTGCGGCGAATCCCATGCCAAGGCGACTCCAAGGGATAACATCAACGATGGCCTCTCTTATCCGGCCCGCCTTGTTCATGTCGAGATTTTGAGTGAAGTTGGGGTCCAGCCCACACCGCTCTTTCCCTTGTAGCCGCTGGGGCGTTGGTCCCGGCCGGCAAGTGGCTCCATCCCTCGTGGATCTCTCAACAATGGCCTCAGGCCGCACAGAGTCCTTATCGCCACTCGCTTATCCGCGACGATCGATGCTTTACTGGGCGCCAAATGCTTTTGTCTTCTCAACCCTTGGTCGCTTCGCCCTCGACTCTCTTTTGCGGGTTCATCAACTTGCGACCTTTTGGGTAATGGTCTGACCGAGCTCGTGATCTGGGGCGCCATCGCGACTTCGTAGGATCATACGCCTTGTCGGGCATAGTGGCGCCCACAAGACGGGAACTTTCCCAAGCGGCTTGTTTCAAGGTCGCTTGTCGAGCCTTGGCCTCGCTCCTCACCCACCACCGCTTTGAGCACGGGCGCTCATTAGCATCCATACCGCAGTAAAGGGTTCGTTAAAAACAGATTCAAAGAAAGAGCAACGCGTGGAAGTTACACCTTGAACTCCTTAAAAGATCTAATAAATGCAAGGAAATTTACAGGCGGCCTTCTTTCCGGATCGCCCGCATACGGGACACTCAGACGGAAAGCGCTGCCCTATATGACAATCCCCTATCCAATGGGGTCGCTCTCTCTCGAGAACCATGGCAACCACTCTGAACCACCTTACCCGGGCCCGCGAGACCCACCATACGCCAGAAATGGAAGCGCGAGATCCGGAGATCGACCCAAGCAATGTTCCTTAAGCGAGGCCTCGACCCCATCAGATTGAAGGAGGGTCACGAGCCCTTTGACAAAACGCCGTTACGGTATAGTGAGGCTCGCCGATCGAAAGCGGTAGATTTCCCCGTGCTTTTGCGGTCCTGCAGAAACGGCCACCGACCTTGATTCCACCTCGAGGATCCGCTTCGCCATCCGTGAATCTTATTTGGTAACAAGAATAGTAGGCGGGCGCCTTGGACCTTAAAGATATTTGCCCGCAATGCTCGCCCCACAAAACCAAGTGAAAGTGCCCCAAAGAAGGTCGGCCAAGGTTCTATCTTCATCATTCGACACATCACGACGAAGGCCATGATTTGAATAACGGTCCCAATGGCAAAATCGGAAGGAGAGCTCCCATCGATTCGCAAATCCTCACAAAGAAATGGTCGAATTGGAGGTCGGAGCCCCGCGTAAAAATGATCAAAATGCGTAATCGGGCGCCATCCGAAAGGGCGAGCACACACGTAATCCTGGCGATCCCTGTGTTTAAACTTATCCTCCTCCTTCGAATAATCAAGCAGGAAAATCGGTACACGCCGTGTCAATTTTAAATCGACGATGGATAAATTGGTTAAGGTCTCGCTATCACAAAGTCGCGCCACTTCTTCTCCAGCCGCCAGACTCCGCCAGGATAGCTTAACTCTCTCATCGCCTCGGGATTATTGGGCACGGGCTTTTCGCTTTAGCGCCGCCTCCCAACAGTTGATTTTGGGATCTTTCTTCTTTCTTGGTTTTTTAGGAGCTCCCAAACAATCTGGGCGAGGCAGGGGGCATTTTCGCCCTCGCCGACCCTTATTAGCTCGTGAAGAGCGGCGCCCTCAATATATGCCTCGTTATGGTCGGGCCGCGCCATGGGACTCGGTTCGAAACCGCTTCTTCAACGACCGGCATCTCTCTCTCGCTGCTCGGCCGGTGCTCGCCCTCGAGCTCGCGCCATTTCCTTACGGCTTTTCTTGCATCGCGGGACGGGTCGAAACAGAGAATCTAGGTCAAAAGATCGCTACTTGTTCGAATGGCGGCCTCTTCGCCGTTATCTCTTCAACAGGCCGCCGGGCGGACTTCAGACTCGGAGGGGTCATCACCCTCTTCCTCACGAGCGTAATCGTAAACCTCCCGCTCCTCGTCCGAGTCACCGACAGAGTACTCTCCGTCCGACATCCCGCAAAAACAAGAGGAAAAGGTGGAGCTTTGGACCGGGATAATGGAAATTAAACCAGGAAGATAATCGCACCTATCTCGACGCCTCCGCTTTTTTTACAGTGAGAAACGGAAAGCAGATTGCCGTAAAGAGAAATACAGACTCCAAAGCAAGCATGATAAGTAGAGTTTTTCGGGCGCAATGGTTCCACTCGGGAAGAACCACAATAGAGACACCACCCAAAAACCTCAACTTTTCTCAGAAAACATCTTACATCCAAACACATTGCCCAAACATTAGATCAAATACCGTGAAAGGGCTCAAAAACAAAAGGAAAACAAGAAAAAATGGACAAGTGGAGAAGAATTTTTGCTTTTTCGGGAAAATAGAAGGAGCAAACCTAAATTACACGTCGGAATCTCCAAACTCTTGCCGGAAACCCTCGGAACCCACTTCCACCACCACAAACCTTACCGTTAGCCTCGCGGAAGCTTTTGCTAATCCTAGATTGAGGAGAGGACTCGGAGAAAAATTGTGGGAAAATAGAGGAGTGAAAAGTGAGGAAGTGTTGAGGAGGCTAGCCTTATATAGCAAGCAAGTGGTGATCGTGGGGCTAGGAATTAAACCATCCAACGGTTGGGGATTGCACGGTCGATTCAAATTCAAATTCAAAACCGCAATCATTATGGAGGCCAATCAATATCCACGCACATGCTTGGGCGGCTGCGGCGCATTATTACCCACGTAATTGCAGTTATCAAGGGGAGGCTGACGTCAACCAAGATTTGACTAACTGCCCCATCGAAGCTTAACGGATGGCCTCGCAGACGACGAGGTCGCAAAAACAGGCCCAGAGTTGCTTCGAAGGCCGCTTGCTTTGAAAGCACGGCCCTTAGTGAACAAGTCGCATTAGACGACGAGGTCGCAAAAACAGGCCCAGAGTTGCTTCGAAGGCCGCTTGCTTTGAAAGCACGGCCCTTGCTTCGAAGGCCGCTTGCTTTGAAAGCACGGCCCTTAGTGAACAAGTCGCATCAGACGACGAGGTCGCAAAAACAGGCCCAGAGTTGCTTCGAAGGCCGCTTGCTTTGAAAGCACGGCCTTTAGTGAACAAGCCGCATCAAAAGATGAGGTCGATCATACTCCGCCCAAGAAATCACTACTCCACACTCGACCTCTTCCTAAAAATAGTCAAGATATGGAGTAGGGGGCCGTTGATGATACAAATTATCACCTCCAATGGGGGCGCTCATATGGCGACGTCCAAAGGCATTAAGAGCAAGCCCGCCACCCACAACCCCTACCTGGAACCTCGTAAAAGCTAGGGGGCCAGCGGGCGGCCCTAAATATAAGGCTCCCTAAGGGAGCCGCGCAAGACTTGAGAGAAAACAGGGGGCGAAGGCCCGACAACGAAGACGGCGACCTGGGCGACCATAAGGGGTCGCCGCCCGGATATTACATCCACTTGCTACTAGATATTTTACCCACTTGATGTCAGATATTTAGTGTTTACTTAGCTACTAAGACTAGTGACTAAGCTGCTTCTGCACCGCCAGCCTTTACTTCACCCCTAAGTTTAATCTCCCTATAAAAGGAGAGTCTTGTGTAACCTAGAAAGAGAGATCTAAGACCAAAATTAATGTGCCAAAAGCTCAAAGAACAAGCTTATTTCACACGCCCTCCTCTCGTCTACTACCTGTCTCCGACCAACTTATAAGTAATCTACTCACAAATAAGCCAGGTATCCACTCCATTAACGCCGCTACGCCATCGTGACGATTTCTGCATCGTCAGTATCAAACTTAATTTTAAATACAATAATTGAGAATTACTAAACATTATTATAATCACTCATATGATGACATATGTCTATTTGGTTTGGTGGATATTGACCACCATAAAATTTGCATTTTTCTCAATCGTAAAAAGTTACCAAAAAGAGAAATTATAAAATCATATTGATTTAGAGATTTATATTTATTTTTCAATACGTCGATTTGACATTTTTTTTTAGATAAAGACGTATAAAACTATACGGCCCTTGTAAATTCGCACGGCTAAACACGTTGGAAATTGCACGAGGGTGCATGTTCTTATACACTGTTAACTTGATAAAAAGAAGAAGAAGAAGAAGCAACATGTGGAATTTTTGCACGTGGCTATGAATGCCCGTCGCAAATTTGCACGGGCACTCTCCCAAAATTGCACGGCTATCTAAAAATATCACGCCTAACACCACCTGAAAATAAATACGGATCCTTACATCAATCTGATTTTATAATTTCTCCACCAAAAATACTAGTCATGCGTGCTAAAATATACTGTAATTTCATTTAGTCTTTTCAAACGGTTTATGAAAATGGTTAAAAGTCATTAATATTAAAGATAAAAATCTATAATAACTTTTGACCGCTATTTATGCATTAGTTGGAAAGTAAAAAAAGTTGGTGAATCAATAACAAATTATGGATAAAAGGATGTAAAACACATTAAATTCTCTATTGAAATTCTAAATGAATTTATATGATGTGATTAAGAACAAAAGGTAAACAGACGGAAGGGGTATTCACTTGAATATATATTTATTTGTAATATATATTTATTACAAATAAAGAAGGAGTATTCAAAATATATATATATATATATATCCTTTTTTCCTTTCTTTTTACCTCATAAACTTAATTCATTCTCGGTAAATAAATTTTAGTTGAAAGGTTTTTTCAATTCAATCATCCAAGGTGGGAAGGAAATCCTCCTCAAAACTGTGTTAATCACCATTTCTTCATATTCTATACGTCTTGCCTTAAACTCCCTAAATTAAAAGCGTTTGCAAGGATCTTGCTGCTCATATGGCTAAGTTTTGGTGGGGAAACGAAGTTGGTTCTTCCAAAGGTATTCATTGGTTGAATTGGCACAAGTTGTGTGACATCAATGGGAAATGTGGCCTTGACTTTAGAGATTTGGAGGCCCTTGTTCTTGCTTACTTGGCTAAGCAAGCTTGTAGATTTCTAAACAATCATGATCTCCTTGTTACTAGAGTCCTTAAAGATAAATACTTCCCCAAACACTTCCTTTTAAACGCCAAAATTCCTGTAATGGCTTTTACTTCTGGGAAAGTCTGATGGTTGTTGTTCCTCTTGTCAGAGATGCTACCTTTCGGCGTGTTGTATCTCCAGTTTGTTGGGCTGATTTTTTTTCCTCCTTGGATCTTAGCCGAGAATTAATGAGGAGGAAGTTGTAACTACAACTCTGTATTTTTTTCCTTGTTAATGTAGTACTAGTTCTTCCATTTCGAAAAAGAATCAGATTACATTTTGAATAATGTGCATATGATGCATTTTAATGGATGTGTACATGGGAATAGTTGAAAGCTTTTTTTTTTTCTTTCTTTTTTGAAAATGAGTCCGGGAGTAGCTGAAAACTTAAGGTTCTCAAAGTTAAACTTCTTGAAGAGATCGTTTACATACTCAGCATGACTAAGATGTATTTCTTTATCAGTTTGCTTAACTTGAAGACCTAATATAATATAACCCCTGCACTCTGTCCCAGAATGTTAAATAAATCATAAATGGTCCGGTTAATTACTTAGACCGTCCGCCCTCATTTGGTCTAAAAATTGCTAAAGTTAAGCTGACAAGACATTTATGTCTGTCTAACACTTATATATATGGCAAGAAGGCAGAGGACTTTTACTTACCGATGTGATACTTTATATTCTCCCTTATAAGGGATCTGGCGCCCACGCCAGACTCGCCAGACGGCCAAGAGCATGTCTGGTTAGTCTCTACCATAAGATTCTAGAGTGGCCCCTGGCCACTCACGGTGTGGCACTTTGAGAAATTGTTAAACGAACTGAGCATTCACGAACAAGGCTCAAACTCGGCTCATTTAAGCTCGTTCGAGTTCGTTCATTTATGCTATCGAGCCGAGCTCGATCAGGTTCTCATGCTCGTTTACTAAACGAGCGAACACGAATGTATAATATAAATCATATATACACATATTTTTTTTGAAGGAATATACACAAATAAATAATTTAACAAATAACAAATATTTTGTGGATGTTTGATTAAACGAGTATTTTGGATTGAATAATGGATATTGGATATAAACAAATCATTCCCTTCAAAACTACTATTGAACGAGCCGAGCTCTCGTTTGTATTAACGAGGCCGAGCCTACCTAATAACAAACGAGCTCGAGCTTGAACATTAGCTACTCGGCTCGTTAACAACAATAGTGTGACTTGGGTTCAGTATGATAGTTGGGCTCGATATTATCTCAGTAACGCCAGGCACTCGTCGCGATGAGCAAAGCGCTTAAATTAATGAGTCATAAATGGTCCGGTAATTCGCTAGACCGTCGTTTTCGCTTGGCAAAAAAATTTGCTTAAGTTAATGACAAGATCTTTATGTGTTACACTTATACGGGATGAACACGACTTTACTTTACCGATGTGAGACTTTACACCTAAAAAGATGTAACTCATTTCATATTCATATTTCATGCACTTTTCGAAATCTTTGCACAGATCAATGTTGGTAAATCCAAGATAGCATCAACAAAAAAATGAACAATTAGAAAATATGAATGTTATCTTTTTATAAATAGCGTGTTATCAACACTACCTTTTGAAACTAAAAGATAACACAAAAAAGTGGTGAGTCTTTCATATCATTCCCTTGGAACTTGTTTCAGACATTGTTTCAAACCATTCAAATCTTTCTTTAGTTTAAGAACATTGTCATGATGAAAGTGATGCTCAAAACATTGTCATGATGAAAGTTGACGTTTATGTCGAATTTTTCAAAATAATATTTCGTTACCGTCATAATGGCTTTAAAATTCAAAAAAAATAAAAAAATATAAAAAATATCTAATTTCTCTTAAAAATAATATTTCCTTACTGTCATAGTGGCTGATTTTCAAAAATTCGAAAAAAAACGTCGACACTGATACCAGGTAGAGAAAATATTATAATAGAGAAGGAATATAAAAAATACAATTCTCATGAAGCATAAAGACAATAGTTAAAATATCTAAGAGAGTTTTTCTTGAGTGGTACTCCATCCGTTTTTTCTACTGTCACCTTTCAGAATTTGCTTTGTTTTAATTTATCTGTCATTTTATATTACCAATGCAGTATTTATTATTATTTTTCACCTTTATCCTTTATTTCAATAACCCAAATTTTAGTACAATTTTTCATGCATATTGAATGAAGGGTAGTTGTGTTATTCTACAAACTATTTCAGACACATTAATCTCTTTATTTCTTTTTTTTGGTTAAAGTTAAACTCTTTCTTGATTTGTGTGATCTTAGGCAAAATTAGGATTTTAGTCCTCTAACTTGGCCTATTTTGGATTTTAGTCCCCGCTCATCCGGTGATGGAAAATGGTCCTCTAAGTTAATTTTTTTGGATTTTAGTCCTTTCACATGGAAATAATTGACAAGATCGGAACCTTTAAAAATAGTCCTCTAATTAGGTCGCCACGTAAAGCGTTTTTAAAGATTAGGTGCCCAATCACTATTTCAGCGGATAGACTAAAATCAAAAAAACCAATTTAGAGGACTATTTTTCTCATTTGAGCAGGTTATGACTAAAATCCAAAATAGCCAAGCTTAGCCGACTAAAATCCTAATTTTGTTTCATGATCTTATGTCTCCGACATTTAAAAAATTGGAGGAGTACAATGCTGATTTGGGAGACAAAAAAAAAGTATAATGGGCCTCTACCAATATACTAAAAAAAAAGAATTCGATATGAAATAGTAATGTACAAAATACAAAAACTTGGGTTGTGGTATTACACGTGCTCCTCCCGCCTCAAAATGTAAGTAATGCATCATAGTATCCTATATGTTTGAGTTTATACTAAAATAAAGTCATTATGCGTTCTCAATACATCATTTCTACAATGATTTATATTTTGAGACAGAGAATACTAATTATGCGATTAATTAACATGAACTCGTGTGAATGTGGGCATAGCGTGTGTAAGCAACAAAACCAAGATGCCAAGGAAAGCATGTTATTTAACAAGCAAGCGTGTCCCCTTCTTCCCCTAAGCTTGTTTTGTCTTTCCCCAAAGTATCACACTTAATTAGTAGCAAGCATTCTTCCCTTCTCTTTTAATTTCCTTGCACGCCATTCCCCCTCTCTCATCTACTTCTTCCCACCACCAACTACTTCAATTCATCCATCTCTTCCCTTATTTTTTACTTTAATTAATTAGTATAGCAAACTTTAAGCTTGCTTAAACTAAATCCTTCATAATATAATTCAAGAATTTAGTATCAACTCAACTCAACTCAACTCAAAAATATTTCCATCTGCCTGCCAATTATCCTCATCATATATACGATTCAATTCAATGGAAAGCGAAATAGTTGAACTTGAACACCAAGAACTTAAAGAAATTAATGTCCCATTTTCATCAGCTAACATACTAATACATGATGTTGGCAAAGAAGGCACTGTAGGAGAACATATTGAAGAATGCATCACTTTAAGATCTTCAAGCCCCAATATTATTAATCATGGCTGCTGCAGCCCTGCCCCTGCTGCTGCTGGTGAATTGGGTGAAGAAAAAGAAGAGAAGGAGAGAAAAGGAGGAGGGCATCTCAAAATAGATGTCGTCGAGGAAGAGGATTTTAAAGAGGAAATAATATGCAGAATATGCCATATGACTTGTTGTTCGGAACCTACTAATAATAATTCAATGGTCGCTTGCCGCCGGAGGCTCAGGCTCGGAGTTGATAAAGCTAGGATGTCAATGCAGAGGTGATCTTGGAATGTCTCACCGTTATTGTGCAGAAACATGGTTCAACCAGAGAGCCAATAGGTTCCTTTCTTATTATTACTTCTTTTAAAATTGATTGACTGATAAATTAATCATTATATATAGTAATAATAATTGTATAGGAATCAATGGGAAAATGTGATTTAATTAAGTTCATTCGTAGCAAGTTCTATATGTGCTTATATCTCTAAAATGAAGATAAAAAATAGAGTTTACAAAAAAATAAACATACAAGAGAGAGTCCTATCCCTATTTATTTTTAGGGATATTAAGCAGATCCCTACTTGTGATGCACTATTCACGCCTTAAACATATTTAATTATTAAAAATTATAGGGATAGGGATATGGATGCTGCTGGAGTGAAATAATAAATATTTAATATGTATAAATAGGGTTGTGAGATAGAATATGTATTATTTAATATTATTTGAAATGTTATAAGGATAAGGATAGAGATCTTTGTTGTGGAGGTTTTGAATTGAGATGTTGTAAAATAAGGGTATGTATTATTTTATATTATTTAGTGATAAATTTGGCCTCCGATAAGAACGCCTAAGTTGCAAATTCTATGACTTTGTGATGACAATTTACCACAGTCAAACTCATGGTTGAGAATTAGTAATATATATGCGAGTAATTCTTACATGGTCACTCCATTTGTGGAGTTGTACCATGTTGATTAATCTAGACCACACAGTTTGAATTTGATTTAAAATTGTGCGCTACCAGATTGATCATCACGCCATGTGTCCACTCCACAAATGGAGCCGACTAGGAAGAATTTCCTATATATGCACATAATCATTAATGTGATGACATGACATGTATCAACTGAATTTAATGGTAAGTAACTATCATAAAATTTACCTTTTCTCATACTTTTTTAAAAGTATTGGAAAAATATTTATAAAAGGAATAAAAGTCACTAAACTTTAAACTTTATCACTTAATGATACGTTTGTTAGGACGGAATGGAATGAAATGGAATGATTTTTCATTACATTCTAATGTTTGTGTATGACTATGAAGGAATGAAATAAAATGAAATTTTATTTCAATGGAATTAGAAAAATCAATTTTCATTCATTCCAAAAATGAATGGAATGCGATGGAATAAAATGAAAATCGATAAAAACATGTGGGTGATGGGGTAAGAGTGGGTGTGTAGTATCGTAGGTTAGGGTAGGTGATGAAGTAGGGTATGTAAGGTAGGGTAGGGTAGGGGTAAGGTGTAGTAAGTGGTGGGGTAAGGTAGGTAAGATGCGTAAGGTAAGATATGGTGAAATAGGGTATGGTAGGATAGGATGAGGTGGTGGTAAGGTATATGGTGGGGTGGTGGGTAGGGTAGAGATAGGTAAGGTAGGTTAGGGTGAGTGGTGGGTAGGGGTGCAGGTCCAGCAGAGAGTGGGGTAGTGGGTAAGGTAGGGTAGAGAGAGTGGGTATGGTAATATAGGGAGGGTGGTAGGTAAGGTAGAGGCGGTGGTGGGTATGGTGGGTAGGTAGGGGAAGGGTAGTGTAGGGTGGGTAGAGGCGGGGGTAGGGGTAATGTGGGTAGGGTAGGGTAGAGGTATGAGTATCCCAGCATAGATGGTGGTGGGTAAGGTAGGATGGTGGTTAAGATAGGGTGGGGTGGGGGTAGGGTAGGGTAGGTGGGTGGTGGGTAGGGTAGGTATGGTAATATAGGGAGGGTGGTAGGTAAGGTAGGGCAGTGGTGGGTAGGGTAGGGAAGGGTAGTGTAGGGTTTGTAGGGCAGGGTAGGGGTAATGTGGGTAGGGTAGGGTAGAGGTATGAGTATCTAGCATAGATGGTGGGTAAGGTAGGATGGGGTGGGGTAGGGTAGGGTAGGTGGGTGGTGGGTAGGGTAGGTAGGGTGGGGTGGTAGGTAAGGTATGGTGAGTAGAGAGCTAGGGTGCAATGGGGTGTGGGGTAAGGCTACCCATCCCACCCCACCACTTCCACTATATCTTACATTTATTCCATTCTTTCATATCTCAAAAGTAGTAATGGAATGAATTTATTCCATTATATTTCATTTCATTCCTATTAATTTATTCCATTACATTACATTCATGCAGAATAAAATACGTCATAAGTAAGTTCATCGTTTCTAAAATTTTAACTTTGTCACTAAATACACCCAAAAAAAAAAAAAACACAAACTTTGTCAATAAAGATAATCATCATGCATTATTATTATTTTTTCCCAAAAAAAAATATTGGATATATATTATCACAAAAACAGTACATCAAGTATATATACTATACAACGAGAGTAAAAACTCCTACAAGACAAAAAAAACTATACAACCATCTCCTAAAAAAACTACATATTTAGTATGAGCTAAAGTGGTAGAAATCAAAATACTAGATCTAGGAATCCCACTCAAACATGTTATTTGCCAATTCATGCATTATTATCTAAATAGGTTAACAAACATCAAGTTTGACCGTATATAAGTTAATTGAGCTGAAACTAATTTTTAGAATTTGCAGATTCTTCTTTTTCATGTTTCAAATAAAATTGACAAAATGAATATACAGTATATAAAAAATGTTTATCACTTAACATCTTACTTTGCAAACCTAAAAGCTAACATACCCATGCCAATTTCTAAACTTTTTAAATTCTTGTTGTGAAAGTAATTATCAAATGTCTTGGATTTTATTAGACTTAACATCTTCAACATCTTCAAATGTTACTTATAGAAGGTTATCTTCAACAACATTTGAGAATAAAAAATTATTTTTTGCCATGTGTCAACTTGCTCCGATCTCTAAATATCAAATATTGTTTGTTTTATTTTTTAATTATTTATTTTAATTTTTTTATAAACAACCAAGAACTTTCATAAATCAGCGGCAAGATGCTTAAAAAAAATGTCAAAAATAGAAAAAAAAAAAGAAAACCAAGGAAAAGGTCAATCGAGGCTAACCAACCAGTACAAACAGGGAGTAGTGAAATATTGTTAACATTTTCCGTAAGAGACGAGTAATGAAGTTTCTGATTTTGTTATTATTCTGCTCATGCACCCAACCCAACCGACTTCGGGTCTTTGCTCATCCGAATATTCTTTCCGATAATCATCTATTCTATATATGTGCATGATTAAATGTTATTATATAATAACCGGGTATTGTCTCATAAATAAACAGAGCATGTGAAATCTGTGGAGCGACGGCAAAGAATGTGAAGGTTACAAAAAAGCCCACAAGGATATGGATCGTTGATTTTGATGATATAAGATCTATTCAAGCAAATTCATCATATGGTTCTTCACCAAGAGATTCACGTTTTTGTAGGCAATCTTGCTGCAACTTGCTATTTGTATGTGTCGTTCTTTGCCTCATTTTCCCATGGTTCTTACGAATCTAGATGTTCAATCTAGCTACTTGAAGTGTTTTTAGAGAAAAAAAGATTTATTTCATCATTGTTATATTATCTTATATAGACATGTTCGTTTTCAACTTCATGTAAAAGTTCTTTTCTTTTCAGAAAAAAGGAATGTTTATATAAGACATGATTAACGTCACCAAAAAATGATAGAGGATCAAAGCCGTAACTTCATTTAATTTTTTTTATTACAAGTTATTTACAAAGACATCCAAAAAAAAATACGATATACTGTATGTCTTTAATCTAAACAAACATGTAGAAGATGCCTTTTTTTTAGGTACTTATAGGACGTGTTTAACAATGTTTTCAGAATAAGAATATTTTTGTATCAACAAACAACCCCTATGATTGAGGACGCGACTAGAAATTGATGTAAATATATGTACATATATACCTTCCAATATCCCAAAATACTAAACTCCCTTCGTCTTTTTTTAACTATCAAATTTAAAAAAAAAAATAATTGACCATATTCATCTAAAAAATAACTAATCTTAAACTAAAAATTTATCATATTCATCTAAAAAATTACAGTTATTTTTTTTTTCTTTCAAATATGACTGTTAAAAAAGAAAAAAGGGCCCACAAAGTTTTGCAAGCCAGAAAGTCCGGGCGCATGGACTATTATTTAGTTATTTATCAGGTAAGACATTCCACATGTCATGGAGTGTGTAAAACTTTTTGATTAAATATTCCTCGAAAAGTAATGTTTTGCGCGTTTATATACTTATTATTAATTAATTAATTTTATACCATATTAATTATATCCAATGACTTTTAAGTCATTTCATTTTAAAATCAATGTATTAATTTATTTTTCTTAATATATGTAATTTTGACAACTGCCTCAGATAATTCGGAATGAAGGGAGTAGTAAAATAGGGGTAATTCTGCTCTAGTGACTCCATGTTACAACATTCAACCGTTGGATTTATGACACGTGCACAAACAAACAAAACAGTTTTACTTTTTTTATACGTGGTAATCATCGGACGATTCATTCTAATAGGGGTTCGCAACGTAAGAATTTCCTGTAAATTAGGGGATAAGAAAAAGGAAAAAAAAAGAAAAGAGGAGTGGGAAAAGAAGTGGCCTACCTTTTTTTTTGAATCAAAAGTATTGCAAAAATAGTTGGGTTTGTTGTAAGCTGTAAAGTAAGTTCAACGCTCCTTCTTTCCTTGTGGCCCATACTTATTTTGTGATATACAAAAATTTGAAAACAACGGCAGGACGGCACAAATGAAAGTAAAATTTTTATTTCATCTCCTCACAAACAAATATATACACGATATCTCACTAACCTAAACCCGATTAAAAGAGTCAGGGTTGAACAAACCCTCATTTGTGTGACAGTCGACACAAATAAGGCAATCTTTAATAAATGCTCATATGGTCACTAATGATAGAAGAGTATTCTCATCGGGTAAATGATTAATTTCTTCATGACCCGATCCAAAGTCATTTGAAACGTTTGTTGTATTCACGATCCTTGAGTCAACCTGCAAAAATGACACAAACAGGGAGAATCCCCCCTGTGAAATATATGTGATGTTTAAGTCATTAAACAATCGTTGAGTTTGTGTATGCTTCAAATGTGTAAAATGAGTGTAATCTGTATTGTATTGATGAAGGCTTGGGGTTTGCAAACCAATTGAATCCCAAGCAACAAAGTCGTAACATATTGCTCACATTTTAGGGATGTGGCAAAATCAAAGTGAGTGCAAGAGAGTGGATGTAATGTATGATACACATATTTTGTTACGAGGTTGTGGGAACCGTCTGTCAGAAATAAGGTTTGAACTTGATGAGTCGAGTAACTATATATGTCTCAAGCCATAACTTTGCTTATGGTTTCGACGCTTCGTATAAAAACCTATCAAGTATATGGAGAGTTTGAAACATTACACTTAGTATTGTGAGTGCATTCTGCGGACACCTCTAGTTGAGGACATGCCTAAGACCTTAGATGGCTGGCGCATGGGGTTGTGGAGCCTTCGGCTGGAAGTGAGTATTGTCCTCAGATGGCTGGCGCATGGGGTTGTGGAGTCTTGTCCTACTTTTAATGAGGCCAAGTATTTTGAGTCTTGTGAGGGTCTTATGCTAAAACAACAACATTCAAGCCCATAAATGCCTCGAGTCAGATGCCCACATGTTAGCGTAGTTATTTCTGACTCATATCAATCATGAATTCCCATTTGTTTAACTTAAAAGAGCCCAACTTGAACACAAAATTTAGTTAGTTTATTAAATAAATGAACTTGTGCTCGTTTGTGTGATGAACGAGCTCACATACAAACTTGAGACATTCAGATTGGTTCGTTTGTATATAGTACTCACCATAACCATTAAATTGAGTCATAACATAAGTAGTTTTACATCATTGATCATGACCCCTTGATTGATATGATTTTTTTTTCATGATCAACAATGTAAACGTAGGTTGTGACACACTGTGTTTCAATGTGTCACGACTCCAACATTACTCATACTAGATCTAACCCAAACAGATTTATATATGAAAAACAGATAACAATCTCATTTTGTCAAAGTGAGTCTATTGTCACCTCTCATAGTAGAGTTCAAGCCGTATGTGATCATATACGTGTTATGAAAAGATATTTCAATAACCGTGATCAAAATGATCCAACCCTAATAATTATGTTGTCATTATTTCCTTTATACTCGTTTTTTTAAAAGGTTTTATCCTCGTTTTCTAAAGCGATATCTTCATAACATATTTAGTGTGATCGTTACAAGTGTTATTTTTTCACGTATGAACATCATTATCATTTAAACCGGAAGATGCTACAAGCATGCATTAAAATGGTGCACAAAAAACATGTTATACATTTTTCGGTGATAAGTCTTCCTTAGTCCTTCTATTTTTATGGATTGACCACCCGGTAATAAGGGGTAAGTTTTCCTTGATGTATCAATTCTATTGAAAACCATGATTTTACACCGCACAAATTTTACCGTGTAAATAATGAAAACGTTGTAAAACGTAATGTCAATTATACCCTTCAGAAAATAAAGATACCACAGAAAAAATTTCAGAAAACAACACATTTTGATTGAGGAGAGGTCTGCATCAGAATTCAAGCTTCCAAATTTACATTTGAACTTTAGGATTACCAAAGATAAAAACAAGCAAAAAAAAAGTTACCAGAAAGCCATCATCAACACTCAATCCCCCTCCCCCACTCACCCACCCACCCACCCACCAATAAAAAAGAAGATAAAAGATAAGAGGAATCATTGTAATTAAACAGTAGTGTTCATCATCTAACATTGGAAGCAATGGTTTGAGCCCAGAACTTAAGATGATTCTTGAGTTCCATATCATCACCAGTAGATGGAAGTCTCCAATTCATTAATAGCTGTTGATTCTTTCTTCCAACAATATTATTCTTCTTCTCAAAAACATCCCAAGCTTCAGATAGATATGGCCTTGAAACTCTACTCTCTTCTTCAACAATTTCCTTCTCAATCTTTCCCTTTTCTTCATCTTCTTTCTTACCCAATCTCTGCAACCCTGGTACAATCAGAACCAAGTTTGAATCTTTATCTTCATCCTTGAACTCAAACCCAAGATCCATAAACCCTCTTAACTCCTCAATTTCTAGCTCTGATAAACTCTTGCTACTCTGTTTTCTCCTCCTCCTCCTTTTCCTCTTAGAATCCAAATCCTTCTGAGTACTCTTATTAGCAACTTCCCCTTCTTCAGACCCAAGTTCTGAGCCGTTATATCCAATTTCATTGAACTCTTTACCAGATTGAACTGTTTGAAGTTTTGGCATTTGAAGAACAGAGCTAGGAGAAATGTTGGAGTGATCGGAATTTGAGCTATCCAATTCCATGGAGCTCAAATTCTGATCACTAAATGATCGAATTACAAAACTTGGGCTGGAAAGATTATTTGTGAGCTGTTGAGATTCTTCATTTGAATCAAGTGGCTGACGTGATATGGATTTGGAACCGAAAATTTGATGCTCAAACCAGTAAAAACCAAAGAGATTGTGGACTTCTTGAAAGTTCATGCTTGTGTCGGCAGTTCTTGGAGAGAGACTGCAACAACTCAAATGGGCTGAAATTATTGTTCGGTTGTTAATTGAGAGCATGATAACGGGAGCTATTATTTTATTTTCCGCCTGCATTATTTAGATTTCGACTTGGGCTAATTATTTATTTATACTACTACTATTATTTTCTGTATTAATTGGTGAAAACGAAACGAGTGGGGTTTTAAGTCACGTTTTTTTTGCCTTGTGGTTTTTTTTTTTTTTTTACAGAAACACTGGTATTTGACTGAGGACCGAGATTTTCTTTCTCATGTCATACTCATACTCATAGGCTTCATTAATTGGTAAATATGAAATTTCATCCATGGGTAACAACCGCGTTTGTATGTTTAGCGTGGGATCCTCGCTTAACGGCCTGAGTCAAATCGAATGATTTGTAGTTGAGATTGATAATCATTTAAGTCGTAAGCTTATTCGTGATTGTTTGTTTAGTAAACAAACAAAATAGTTATATTCATACTTGATTCGTTTAGGTAACATGATTGTTTGCAATCGTTTGTTTAATAATTAAGAGAATAAAAAAATATTGTATTCTCCGGATCCGAGGGTAGGCGAGTGCCCCCTCTGTTTAAGGAGATGGGATCCTCTGCCGTGAAAAATTCATGTTGTATTTGCTGTGATGGTGTAATGAATGTTTTTCTTTTCTTTTTTCCAATTTCAAGTGCTGAATTCCCTGTTTTGCCCTTGAATTAACCCACACAGCAGCCTGCTGTATTTGTAAATACAGCAGATGATCTTCCCCCCTGTTTAAGGTGCATCCGCCCCTGCCGGTTACCCACGAGAAAAAATTCTTGGATCCACCACTGGTGTGCGTTATACTACTGTGCTATTGTTTCAGTATAATAAGTATTCCATCTCTCTTAAAATTTACATATTTTTTTCCTCAAAAAAAAAAAAAAAACATTTGTAGGTATTTTTATAGAAGTTTCATATATTAAGAATAAACTAAAAAATAAATGAATTCAAATTATCATTATTTTTTTATGATTTTATTATTATTATTATTATTATTATTATTATTATTATTATCATCGTGATAAAACAACAAAAGATTTACTGGAATAAAATAGGGTTTATTGTCAAAAATGACAATTTGAGCATAGAAATATGCAAATAGGACAGTGAAATATTTTTCTAGGTAAAAAAATGACATATCATTATTCCAACGTGATATAAATAAACATTAGATTTGAGAGTCGGTTAAAATCTGCATCAAAGAGTGGATTTGGGGTTATGAGCAATTGGATTTATTCTTATCACCCAATTTATATTTTCATTTATTCGATTCCTATTTCATATCTTTTTTTGTCCTTTTAAACCACTCCCCCATTTAAATAATCTATAAAAAATAAGATAAAGATAAAACGTAATAAATATGCATTAATATTTTAAAACAACATATAAAGTATAAGAGAAATATAAGAATTCAGAAAATACGCATCTTTCTGGGCAAAAGATGTATTTCTTTACGAGCAATATAAGGCTATCGAAAATTCCCGAAATCTCAATGTTACCCAACCAGAGGCGGACGCAGGATCCTGGGCGACAGGGATGATAATTGTAAATATTTTTTCCAATCTGAAAAATATATTGTAGTGTTTTTTCCCATGTCCCTATGATTGAAAAAAAACAATACCATAAATTGCAAAAAAACACATATTATGATTCGGCTTTTATATAATAAAAAAAACTAATGTACATCGCATGATCCGAACATATTAAAACTTCTACTTCTATCAATAAAGATTTAAAACACTACAAACAATGTTTTTGAAAAAAACCAATATCCCGAAACCGATTAATATTTTTTTAAATATATCATTTTGATAATAATTGTTGTCAAGAATTGTGGAAAAGATTTTCCTTCCCATTGATCAACCTCACACGTAAAATATATACAGTACAATCCAGGGCTTCCCCTCTATCGATAATTACCAAACTACCCTTACAAGATAAATACAAAAATTCATCATAGCATCGTACAATCATAATACCCCCTCAAGGTGGAGCGTGAATATCGCGAACACCCAGCTTGTGCAGTAGAAACTTGAATTGTTGTCGTCTCAAAGCCTTAGTAAAAATATCCGCCAATTGATGCTTTGTGGGAACATAGGAAGGAAGAATCAACCCATCTGTAATAGCATCATGCACGAAATGACAATCCGCCTCGATATGTTTCGTGCGCTCGTGAAAAACTGGATTCTGTGCAATGTATAACGCCATTTGACTGTCACAAAAGAGCCGTATACTATAGGGGTGTCGATCTACAAGATCAGCCAACAACTGCTTCAACCACTTCAACTCGCATGTAAGGGAGGCCATAGACCGATATTCAGCTTCTGTAGAGGAACGAGAAAGAGTGGTTTGTTTCTTGGACTTCCAGGATATAGGTGAAAGACCAAAAAAAGACAAACCATCTACTCAAATTAAGACCGCCGAGTAATGGGGCAACTAGCCCAACAAAATACCTTGGCCAGGATGTTTCTTCAAATAACGGACAAGGCGCAACACAGCTTCCTAATGCTCAGTCTGTGGAGCATGCATAAACTGAGACAAGACATGAAGGAGTACGCCAGTCGATTTGTGTCACCTAAAGATAAATAAGCCACGCCAATCGAGGACGGCGATATTTGGCGAGTCACTCAACAATTCCCCAGTGGCAAAGGCTAACTTGTGATTCGGCTCAATAGGAAAATCAGTTGGTTTGCTCCCAAGTAAACCTTCTTCATGAATAATGTCCAGTGCATACTTCCGTTGGTTCAAAAACACCCCATCTTTGTTCCGTGCCACCTCTAACCCAAGAAAGTACTTTAAGATGCCCAAATCCTTCATCTTAAAATACCTCCCCAAATATTCTTTGAAGATAGTCATGGCCACCTTATCATTCCCGTCAATGATCATGTCATCCATGTATACCAGGACGTTCAGCTGAATTCCATCCTGATGCAATGTAAATAAAGAGTAATCCGAATAAGACTAACGGAACCCATAATCTTTCAAGGCAGAAGCAAGTTTCGCAAACCAACACCTCAGAGCCTGTTTCAATCCATACAAATATTTAAGCATGTTGCACACCAAGTTCGACCCCCTCATTTCGAATCCGGGAGGAATTTTCAAGTAAACTTCCTCCTGCAAATTTCCATGCAGAAAAGCATTATGGACATCCATCTGATGAATATCCCATCGTTTCACCGCAGCCACACTAAGGAAAGTACGTACCATCACCATTTTCGCCACAGGAGCAAATGTCTCAGTATAATCAATTCATTCTTCCTGATGATGTCCAAATGCCACTAACCTAGCTTTAAATCGTTTCTAGGCCTCATGCTCATCATATTTTTTGGTATACACCCACTTACTCCCCAACGTCTTTTTCCCGGGAGGGAGTGGCTATAGCACCCAAGTACCCCGATCTTCCAATGCCTTAACTTCCTCAGCCATAGTCTTACGCCATCCGTCATGTTTCATAGCCTCCTTAAAAGTTTTAGGAGGAGTGCTTGTAGTAATAGCTGTGAGATACTTTCTGTGCTTGTCAGAAAATAAATTGTAATTAACAAAATACGTAAGAGGATAAGGAGTACCTAAGGATGATGTTGAAACGGGTGAACAAGATGGTGGACTTTCCTTTCCCATATGAGTATGAGTAACAAAATCCTGAAACCGAGAGTTGGGAATCTTCTGTCGTCGTCCTCTACCGAATTCCTCCACTACGGGGGTATCTTGAACATGTTGTTGGAATAGTGTCCTAAACCCAATCGGGTTGGACCGGATCCGACCGGGTCGGATTATTTCTACTATTTCTTTGTGTTTTAGAAAACCAAAGGCATCCCTTTTGATTACGAATCAAAAGGAAAGAAACAAAAGAGACTTAATTTTAATTTTGATTTATTTTTGGAATAGTTCCAATTAATTAAAATTAAAATTAAAATCGTTTAAAATTAATCGTTAATTTTATTTCGATTAAATCATTTAATTAATTAAATGTTAATTAGTTAATTGATTGGATAAAATTATTTAATAGATTAAATGTTAATTGATTAATTAAGGCGCAAGTAGTTAAATTTTAATTTTATCTTTTTCATAAGATTTTATTGTATGGATTAGATATAGTAGATATAATATGATTATATGGACCCGATTGATCGCTGACTCGACCGATAGGATAGATGTGAATGATTTAATTTTCGTTGGTTTAAAATTGTCCTAGCCGTTATGAAGAACGTGACCTAGTTTATTTTCTGCATTTATCCCATTCCCGTTAGCTCCCTCCTGTGTGCGGCGGGTGTATTTATTTTATTCGATAGAACTAAATGTAACAAGAATGGAGCGGAAGATGGAGACAAAGAGAGCGAAAATAAAGATCCCATTGGAGAATGGAGCATTAAAGATCCTATTGGCGGTTGCAGCTACCCTTAGATTGTGACCCGCGGTTTCGTCAGTTTGTATTCGAAACCGCACCTAGGAAAAGTCCATGATCATACCGGTTATTTTACGCATTTATTTATTTTGTGCTTGTATTTATTTTATATGATACGATAGATGCATGACTAGCACGATCTAGATAAATGTGTAGGATGTATGTTTATTCGAGATAGACATATTTATGATGAGACCATGATTAAAATTAATTAAGTGAATTAATTTACATAAATACTTCCACCTCAAAAGAATCAAGTTGAAATTGCCTCCCCATATTATAATGACGGTGAAGAGCCCTTGTTTGGATCCAACTCATCAGCCAAAGCAGGGGGTTGACCTACCTCGGGTATATCGTCATTATCGAGATATGATCGTATGAGATCTCACGAATATTGGGGTTATGACTTGACTAAGAATTCTCTCGGCCACCAGCCAAAGCGGGGTCGTTTGGATTTTAGAGGCAAGGGTTTGACTACTTCATAAGATGAAAATTGTCAAAGAGTTGACTAGTCAAACAACAAGAGTCGTATAAGATACGATTGACAAAGATGTTGTCTACCTATTAGACTATTTTCGCCCACCACCAAAGAAGTCGCGGTAGTTTAGTGGGATCTTGTCCACTAAAGAAATTAATAATTCTTGAAAGTCAATTGGGAGTAGTTGACTAGTGGGAGCAAAATCATAAACCAAAAGACCATTTTTGATTTTGCGTGTATAAACAACAACACTCTTTTATCTTTATTTTTATGTTGTAGTTTTAGCAAACTTTATATTTATGTTTAATTTCGATTAGTAAAACCAAATTATGATTGTTACCTTTTGAGAAACGTTCTCAAATATGGTTAAGTAATTTTAATCCTTTTAAAAATAAGCAATGACATGAGCCATCCCGTTATAGTAGTTAGAGACAAGGAGATTACATAATTGATGCAGTGCTCCGAGACTTTAATTATTAATGAAAGCGGAAGCTCATGTTATGATTAAATCATTTGAAATAAGTTTCAACGAATTAGTCACATATTGGATACGATCCAAGATGATCATTCATCATCGATGACAATTAATTCAAACGTTGGATAAGAATGACCACATCTAATTTTGGAAAGGTTGTTTTCAAAATTATAAGATTTAAGTATCGACTTAATTCTATCATTGCTTAAAGGTTAATTAAATAGTCAATGTTTTGAATACGATTCAAAAGGATGAATAAACTATTTAATAAACTTTAGATTTTCCTTATGAAAGGAAATTGAATACATAGCTCTTGTGATCTTTCTTAAGTCTTATGAAGACTACAATAAGAAACATTTCTCAAGTGCTTAAAGGATTAAAAGGGAAAGTTAGGGCATGTGCTTAAATAGAGAACTTATTGAAGTTTCTATTATAGGTGAAGTCTGTTGAGATAAATCTATCTAAGTTCAAGTCAACTCTTAGATATATGATATCTTACGAGTGTGATTAAATTAGAAAGATTAAATACTGAGATATGGAAGGTGAAGCAAATGTTGTAATACTTACCATATTCGGATCTAGTAAAGCGATAAAGGAACTAAATAAATGTTATTATGTTCCAGTTTTTATGAAGAACGTACTTTCAGTTATCCGTCAGGATTTGAGAGACATATTCAATTGTAAAGAATAAATGTTATTCCGATAAAGTTGGAAGGTCACTGAATCCAACATACTAGATTGATGTCACTATATAGTTGATATATGTGATAAGATCTCAACTAAATATTTGTATGGTTATTATCCTTGATTTGTGGTTACTCTCTAGACATAGTCTCTCCGGAAGAAGCGTGTAATTAAACGTCATTCGATGATGTTGAACCATATGATTATGAATCATGTGGGTTATACGTATCTTATCCAAAGAGGACTAAAATACCCTTTTTTCGAAAGGTTGTAAGATCTAGAAAAATTGTCTAAAGCCTAAACATACCGATGTTTGTTGGCTTATGACAATTAATGCTACAAATAATTATTTGTTAATCTCTATAACTATTTTTAGAAATAGTCAAGTGTACTCGATGAAGTGCATAATTGGAAAGCCGAAAAGTTCGAGCTGAAATGCGAATATGAGATTGATGAGCTACTTAGGAATTAATCTTCAATTGGATTGAAGTAATTAATACGAAGGGTGTTTTAAGTAAATGCGAAAGGAATAAGATTCTCCTTGAAGGATACCATCTTTGGGATACGCAATTAGATTGTGTTCACTAAATGGCAACAACACTTAATATGATAAAGTGTGTGACGCAAGCCATGCGAAGTATCCTTACCCGTTTTGGGATAGTGCCTCATACTTAACCAAGTTCCAAAGAGTAAAGGTTGAATAAATTCCATATTAGATATGGAGGAGGATAATGTCGAATCTATCTTAATCGATGATTTGAAGTTGTCATAAGCAAAGTCAGAAAGGCTTGGAGCCTAGTACGACATATGCAACTTTGTGGAATATCTTAGCAAGTACGCTTGATATTATTTACTTGTCCGCGGAGCAAAATGTTTGTCTCCAAACATGCTGTCTACTAAAGGAAGTGTTTTCTTCCAAAAGAAACAGTGGGAGTGAATCGAGATCTCAAAAGAGTTTGAGAACCACAAAGATATATTCAACCAATGGAACATGAAGCGAGACGCCACATAGCGATGAGGTGTAGATCATCGCTTTCGGTGCACACAAAGTTCTATAAGTCTCGTAGATAACCTCAAGCCTGAAAAGGCTGCCGGTATGTTCATCTTGAAGAATGAATATCTCACGACTCATGAAAGAATGTTTGAAAGGCAGGTTTGAGAGATGTGGCCAGGAGCCATAAAATCTGAATTAGATTCCATCAGTGACAACAAGGTTATGAACCTAGTCTGTCTTACCTAGAGGGAATGTCCCCGTAAGGCTGAGCCCGGTTCTATTCAGATAATACTTGTTAGAACTTCGTATCATGACTATATGATAGTGTTGAAGGCGTTGGGCAGAAAGCTCGATGTTCATAGACGATGACATGATATGTAAGCCCATGAGATCCATTTATGGACTCAAACAAGTTTCTCTAGACAATTTCTTTGTTTGATAATCAAAGGAGTTTGATTTCGTCAAAATAAGGATATGCCCAATGTGCAAGAAGGATAGTGGGAGTGTGTTGTGATTTTTGAGCAAGGTATTAGATATCTCTCTTGAGAATTGTCACCCCATGTCACAGTCAATTAATGTTTGGTAGTTCAAGGTCTTTACGAAAGCACTTGGATTATCAGTTCTTATTTTAGAAATAAGAATCTGTAGTGATAGATTTAACTGCTGTTAGATTATAGTTTACCTATATAGATGTGATGCTAAAAGAAGTTTAGCATAGATCGCAAGATCTATCTATGTTAGGACGTTAGTCCTAAAGATAAGGTGAAAGATGATGCTTATGGAAGGTTTCCTTCGCTACTGCGATAGGAACCATCATAAAGGAAATGCCGGATGTTCATAGTTCATGAACTGTCATGAGCAAGTATGAAAGTAAATCTGGTGAATGTCGAGAATATCCTTAAACAAGTTAAGGAAAGTTTCCTAGTTTATTGAAACTTGGAATTAAATAAACGTAGATATACAGACGTATATCCTGAGTCTTATGAAGGCGAGTGGGAGCTGATGCTGGGTTTGCGATACTTTGAATAAGTGATACAGTGAGCTGGAAATGTTCTCAGCGATGGGTCACTGTAAATTCTACAACTAGGCCAAAACACAGTAGTGCCTTAGAGGCGCAGCGGGAGCAGTACATGGATCTAGAAGGTTCATTCTTGAACCTTGTACGGTTCTTCCACCTTTTCTATATAGCTGATATAGTAAGTGGATTCATTGCTTGAAGCAAGGACCAGGGTCTCGTCAGAGATTCGTGTGTGTGTTGAGGCGGTTCCTTTGACTTGGTCATATGGGGCGTGATATGAAGATAGTTCGAGTCCCCCACGGATAGCGATCCGTTTATGGCTAGGGGCTAGTTGCGAGTATTGCATGAGATTCTTGTGTTTCAACTTGGTCTTGTGTGTGCGAGTGATTGGTTTTAGGCCAAGTGGGAGATTGTTGGAATAGTGTCCTAAACCCAATCGGGTTGGACCGGATCCGACCGGTCGGATCATTTCTACTATTTCTTTGTGTTTATACATATATTAAATGGCTTTTACATTTGTCATATATATGTTCTTTTAGAGAACCAATTATGAATTGTTATATGATAACGTCCTTAGTATTAAAGCTGATAGAGAAACCATGATAGGCGATTATGGTTGATGAGATCTCTAATCACTTTAATAAGTTTGATACTTAAATGTCTCTAGGCGATGTACTATTAAGCAGGGCATTGATAGTATAAAGCAGACTAGCACGTATTAGATGTCTTCTTGTCTTTAAGAGGCGTGGATAGATCTCGTCTCATCGAAGTGTAGAGACACTTGACCATGACGTGGGCGTGTATTAGAGAATGCGACGTTAGATCGACCCACTTACACGGATAAGTGTCACACTATGTGGCGGTTGTGTAATTATCCTTAAGACCGAGTCTTCATGGCATCACGGTGTGGATTGTCATGCTTTGACACTATTGAGGTTTCCACAGCCATGGGGCGATCATGCGGTAGTGATTGGGTATGATCTTTGAAGCGTCGCGGAGTATACATGATTGGTCATCCGGGAATCACGATATCTATGATTGGGATCGAATATCCGAAATGGCCTTTCTTATAAGGAATGTCTAGCTCGTGAATCTTTGCAAAGTGGGAGTAAATGTGTTACTTCGAGAGAGCTTGATATCCAGATTATAAGATACGGTCGTTGATGTTTTGACACTCGACTAACGACCGTATGGATATTATTACAGCGATAGGATTGTAAGTTACACGAAATCGTTTCACATGAAAGGTAGTAGTCATTGCATTTGACTCTTCCGATGATTGGGGAAGTCACGGTGTGTGTTGCTAGACGCTATCCCGTGATCGTTAGGCATGAAGGGCATTTTCGTAATTTGCACTTTGTGTCTACGGCCAACATATTCGGAAGCCTATCGGGTCACACACATATGAACATCTAGCCGGATTAAAATGTGGTTATAGATGATAACCAGATAAGGAAAGTTTATCTCGAGACTATAAAGGTTATAGTGGTAAATTAATATGGTGGTATTTATTTATTATGAATAAAATAAATACAAGATATTAATAATATTATATTAATTAAAGAATATTCTGAAGCCAATATTTGGCTATATGGGGTATACATTGAAGTGTATAAGATACACTTGGGATTGTCTGCAATTTAATTAATAGTATTACCAAATATTAATATAAGATATTAATATATATATATATATATATATATATATATATATATATATATATATATATATCCAATATATAATTGGCGCCTAAGTTTTTGTGTGTAATTGACACACGTAAAAGCCAATTGATCAAGTTGACATGTTTGACTATTTGGGTATTAATAGATTTATATATGTTATATATATGTGATATATGCATATGTGTAGAATTGATTTATGGTAATAAAATAAAGATGGTCAATATTAGATATTGACAATATCTTAGGAATATTCAATATAAGATATTGACAATATCCTAGATTTATTTAATATGAGATATTGTAATAAATGAGATAAATCAATCAAATATATTTTCCTTATTTTATTGGGAAAAGGTTTTCTTCTCCTCCACTCGATAGATGGCGCCACCTACACTATATAATAAGAGGTGGGTGTCAAGCTCTTTTATATATCATAATTCCAAGAGCTAATAGTTTTTGTGTAAAAAAGAGAGAGCATCCTATGAGAGTTGGAGAGAAGGGAAAAAGGCCGGTCCAGCAACCGGAGTTTTCCAATAGCAATCCATGATGGGATTCCGGCGGGCTGTTCGTGTGGACTAGCGGTAGAGGCCGAACACTTGAGCGGCTCTATGCAGAACTACTCTCCTTAGACGGTCAAAGCGTCGATCTTATAGATCAACCAAGGTAACCACCGTCTACTACTTGTTTGTTTATTGCTTAAACGAAGTCGATCTTGGGTCGATAGGAAATAAATTTTTGAATTCCGCTGCGTTCCCGCGTAGATTTCCTAACAGATGTTCGGGGTTGTTATGAGGTGGAATGAGAGCAGGTTCATCAGGTGTATCATTTTTTACGGGTTGAATCCCCCCTCAACCGGTGTAACATGTTCTGGTAGGTTAACTGGTTGAGATGAAGATGTAGAAAAAAAAATCATCTTCATACACTTCATTAGCTACATTCGGTTGAGGTTGGTCGGGTCGAGTCACATTGGGTTCAGAAAAAGGAAAAACATATTAGTAAAATTTTACATCACGAGACACAAAAATATACTCCGTATGAAGATAAAAAAGAGTCCAACCTTTCTTACCGAAAGGATATCCAATCAACACACACTTACGACTACGACTATCAAATTTATTTTTGGAAGGGCAACGATCATGTGCATAACACAAGCATCCTAGAACACGAAGCATAGAAAAATCAGGTGGCTTTCCAAACAAACATTCGTAAGGAGTTTTGTAATTAAGAACGCTAGAAGGAGTTCGGTTGATTAAACGTGACGCTGCCAACACACATACCCCTCAAAACCGAAGGGAAGTTGGCCCTCGAAACGAATTGCCCGGGCAACATTCAAGATATGTCTATGTTTACGTCCTACATGACCATTCTGCTCTGATACCATGTTGAACTGCCATCTCTCCCAAAAGTTTAAGCTAGTAGGGAGGCAGATAATTAACAAGCCCCTTTTAACATGATCCTCAAGTGTTGGCTCTCTCCAACACATACACAATTTTTAAACATTTAATCTCTCCCTACACTTGCACAATATAAATATAAATGGGGAAAAGAATGTTCACACCAGGGTTCGATCCCATGACATCTGGTTCCGATACCATGTTTCTAAAATAAGGATTAAGGCACTTAAATTCGGTCTCATTATCACTACGCACACAAAGTCCAAGAACATACCTTGAACCTCAATTTTATTCAACAACAAATAAATTCAAACTGCCCGGGAAAAATCATGAACATTTGTCAAAAAATAAGTGGCCCCACAGGTCGATGGAGTACTATAGGGACCCCACAAATCACAATGAACCGGTTCACAAATACGACTTTCACGACTTTCACTCATAGAAAATTGTTCACGGGGCTGCTTCACTCGAAAAAAAACATCACAACCATCTTTATTTAATTTCTTAGAGATAATAGTATTTGGAATATGTCTAAGAACCTTTTCTGATGGATGCCCCAAACGCCGGTGCTACAACTCCATAGTCTCTTTTCCATCAATAGCCAAGACCCGTGTTTCTGGAACTCTGCAGAAAAAGAAAAGTCCATCTCTACGTCCACATAGTCCAATCAACGTCCTCGTCACTCGGTCCTGCATAACACATAATGAAGAAGATAGTTGAATGCGAGAATCATATTCATCCAAAAATTGAGTGACAGACAGCGAATTGCGAGTCAAATTCGGGATATATTACACATTTTCCAATTTTAAATTTTTGGGTAACATCACAGAGCCCTTTAGCGATGCAAGAGAGATATTGCCGTCCGGTAGGCCAACATGGCATTTATTGATTTCTCGAACATCCATCAACAAATTTTTGCACTTAGTTACATAATGCGTTGCTCTTGTATCGATAATCCATGATGATTGAGCTAATAGCCGATCTCTCGATTTGAGCAAATCACATACACTTTTCCATTGGTCTGGACTAATGTCGGTTAGAGCAACCCGATCATGACTTCAAGTCAAGCTCGACCCGCCTTCCTGCAGCAAACTTGTCATTGCTCCTTCCCTGTTGTTCACTCTCGCAATGATTCAAAGAGATTGAACCGTCCAAAAACCATTTCTACCGTTCATATTTTAGGAAATAAAGAGACGAATACGCCCTCAAAATTTCTTCACGATTGGAGTCCGTTTCAATATCCGATCATCGCAAATAATATTCTGCTGAAATAATACGCAGCAGTTCAGTCGCGGTCAATTTCAGAGAAATTTAACCTTCCAAATAGAAATTCCACTGTTCAGATTGTATAGGAAATAATTATGAACAACCCGTAAAAATTTCGTCACAATGTCCGATCATCACCAAAACGATTCTGCTGAAACAATACGCAGCAATTTGGTCGCGGACAATTTCAGAGAAATTGAACAGTCCAAAAGGAAATTCCACCGTTCAGATTGTAGAGAAAACAATTACAAAAAACCCCTCAAAATTTTGTCCCGATTGGAATGCGTTTCAATGTCCGATCGTCACCGGAAAGTTTCTGCTGAAGACTTGACCAACCAACGAAATTTTGGTTTTTTTTTTTTTTTTTTTTTTTTTTTTTTCCGGCTTTGGCCCTTATACCATGTCAAGAATTGTGGAAAAGATTTTCTCACATTGATCAATCTCACCGGTACAATATATATAGTACAATCCAAGGCTTTCTATCTACCGATAATTACAAAACTACCCTTATAAGATAACTACAAATATACATAATAATATTGTAAAATCGTAATAGCCGTGTATTTTTATTTATATGATAAAAGTTTTATGTCAAATTATCGGATTATTATAGATGATAGGGGTGAATATAACTTCAACGGAGGACAAAAACAATACATAACTTATATATATATTAGTGTATTTTCTGGATCCGAGGGGAGCGAGGCTCCCCCTCATTGGGGTGGATCCGCCTCTGTACCCAACTCTCAACCTACTATTGTCCTGAACTTTTCGACCCTAACTATTCAGGATCTCTCACCCCGAATGTAGTTACAAAATATTTGGGTACAAGTTGTATACCCGGCGAGAATCCTGAACTGCCCCGTATTAAAAATTAATAATTTCAACACTTCAATCTACAAATAATTTATCAAAATTATTATGATTACCCGTTTATTATTTTATTTCTTCACGCCTACAATTTTTTTCCTCAACTCTGGATTAACATTTTTTTTTTTTTTTTGATACAAAAAAAACTATTATTTTTTTGTTTATAAGATCTCTATTTTTTTTTTTTTTTTTTTTTTTTTTAGAAAAATAGGATCTCTAATTTATATGTGATAATGTCGATCTTATCGAGCCTACGTTTTGTAACTGTGTATCGAATCCTTGTTTTTTATACTTAATATGTGTTATAAAATAACCATTATAAGAGACTACATGATATCAAATACCATCAAAGATGGTAAGGAGAAAATGGTAGTATAGATATATCACTGAATATATTAGATAAATATGGATAATAATTCCTGCTTATTACATCTCTCTTTTGTTTCTTCCGGCATGGATATATATATACAGAGAATAGCCCTGGCCAAAGCCATTAGTCATCACATGTCATACTAGCAAACCCCCTTAAGCCTTCACGTGATGTTGGCCGAGTCTATCTTAAGAAAATTATCCAACGGATAATTATTTAATGCCGCACCAATTAATAAAGACACGGCATATTATACGTGACTTTATGGTGTAGAAACATCCGTCGATTACATCATATATTTACGTCGATACTTATCCACTTTATCGTGCTTGCGTCGAGACTTAACTATTAAGTAAACTAGCTGTGAGACAGTACTTTACACGAAGGAGATATATATTATATCTAATGAACATCCACATAATACGAGTATACTTATAACACTCCCCCTTGGATGTCCATCCACAAAGAATCTGCCTCGTTAAAACCTTCATTATGAAAAAAAAAAACCAGTGGGAAAAAATCATAATGAAGGAAAAAGAGTACAACCTTCATTTGTGTTATACTCCCCTTGATTTTTTAACATATTTTTAGATCTTTTAGTTGGCGCGTCCCGATCTTTTTGATTCAACTCTCGAACATAGCGGTAGTCAATACTTTAGTGAATGAATCTTCTGGATTGTCGCTTGATCTGATTTGCTGAATATCAATTTCGTATGTCTTCTGGAAATCATGTGTGTGTATTATCCGATCGCCTTTTATATAACCTCCACTTAACTAAGCAATACACGATGCGTTGTCTTCGTATAATCAAGTCAACTTTTCTTTCTCGATGAATATACCCCAAGTTTCGTCGATCTAACGTGCCAATAATCTAAATGAAACATTTTCTCGGCTTGCTTCTTGAGTAGCTACTATTTTGCCATGATTAGAAGATATCGCGACCAAGATCTTGCAATTTTCAGCATCATAAAATTGATGTACCACCACTAGTGAATGAACAACCAATTTGATGCCTTGCTTTTAGGGGACCCGGATAAATATCCTTCATCCATGTAACCAATACGTCCTCAACTTGCTTCTTGTTTGGTCTGATTTTCATAACGTATGGTGTCACGGATTTTATCTATGCAAAACAAACAAGTAATATAATTTATAAATCCGGTATTTCCCCAAGTGCAGGGATCGTAGTATAGCGATTAATACCGGAGTCGGTCACTGAGGAATCGGGTATCTAGTTCATTAATTTTCCTAAGGTTATTTACTACTAAAACGAAACTAAAAAAAAGATAAAATAAACTGGACAGAGGATTGTCAGTCCAAAGCCAGGAAGGATAAAAGCGATAAAAACTAAATCTAAACTACTAACTATAAAAGGAAATAAACAAGAAGATGAACATGGAGATTAACAATGAACAAACAAAATCATCCAATCCTTCAAACCCTCTATCTCTATCTAAGGTTATCTTGTGATGATTAACTAAAGATGTGGTTCACCTAATCAAAAGTATGAATCCTACTTCCGTAGATAATTCGCCTATCAATCTAACATCTTCCAATGTATAGAATTGACGCAAACAAACCGAGGTGCAAGATTTTAAATCTAACAACCTAGATAATCAACCTATCAACTTCCGTTATGTCAAGGCTAAAAACCTAATCTTTCCTATGGTGATCTAGGTCTAATCATGACTTCCATCAAAATCAAACATCAAAAGCAACCATCTTCCGATATACGTGCATGAACAAATAAACGATAGGAAAAGATACAACTTTGAATCAAAGATCAAAACATAAACTTAAATAAAAGATAGAAAAACTGATGAAAAGAGTTACATCGTTTGAACAATCGCGACCTCAAGCATGAAGTGCGGAAGTAAAAACCTTGGCGAAATAGAAAGAAAACGAAAAAAAAAACCTAATCTAATTGCCACCCTGGCCCCAAAAAATTTGGCGCCAGGTTGCTCTTTATGATGGTGTATCAATAAGAGTCGAATATTGTATGTTTTAGGGTTGAAATCGCTGCTATTTATAGGAGAAATAGGTCGGTTTTGGCATGTCGGCCGTGAACGCCCGCCCACTCAGCTGGGCCTTTCGTCCAAGAATTCGGACGCGGTGGACGCCCGTTTGCTATGGCGTCTAAACTCTCGAATCAAAACTCATCTGGACGCTTGATCCACTTATTTGGACGCTTGATCCACTTTGACGGGACTTGGGCGTGCGTTGACTCTTTTTCTTCCAAATTAATCTTGATCTTCATTCCAACTTCATCTCTATCTCTTTCCTTCCATGCAAATCATCACTTGAACATCTTTTAAGCTCCTTTCACCTCATGCAAGCATACCTACATCACGATAAAACCATGCAAAATGTAACATCTTACATCTAAAGATATTTATCCAATAAAATCACATAATTAACCTGATTTTGAACTTTAATACTTCTAAAACTCATTTGCTCAATATTTCAATATAAAGCTCGATTTCTATGAGAAACATACGAATATGGAGAATTGTTACAAAATATATCCTTATAAAGCGTATAAAATCACCCTTAACAACTCCCCACACTTAAACCTTGCTCGTCCCGAGCAAGACAAAACATAATCAAGACTCGAGACATATAAACACTTATGCAAATATAAAACATATTCAATAGTTTAGAGGTTCACCCAAGTGTGTGTGTGCATAGCCATAATAAATTTCCACTAAATCCACACTTGAAATTGATTCAAGCAAAACTAGCCAACATCCCATCTAAATCGTAAATATAAAACGATTATAACATGCACCTCACAAAACATACTTATTCGAAAAAGATAATAGGAGCATTTACAATATTTCCGACACACACTTAGAGGATAGTCCCTACAACATATCTTTCATTTTTATCTTGGGGATGGTGAGAAGATAACTAAGGTTTCCAACCATCTTTTCACATTACCATTCACTAATTTTTCTTAAAGTTCAATCAATTCCACATATATAGCATATATGCCCTCATTCCCAAGCAATAGGATGTTTCGGGATAACACCCTATTTGGACTACTATCATCGAGCAATGGGAGCTATTAACCTCATAGTGGTATAGGACATTTCGTGATAATGCCCTACCGCACTCAAATCATCGGCGAATTACTTCCGACACTTAAATATATATAATTCATATTATTCATCTTAGATTGGTATACAAACCTTAAATTATATCCTCCTATCACATTCAAACCTTGAGATATTCACGAAGACGTCATACTTTAATTCTAAATACAAACTATTAAAATTTTCAAAATTAGTATGCAAGCAAAGAATCATGCGATAATCATCAAAAATCTCTAATCAAATGGGCATAGCTTTAAAATATAGCTCATCATCTACTATGGCACGTGAAAAATAAAGTGTCGGGTGAAACAACTAAATTTACTAAATATGCAAAATAATGCACCAATGATATAAAAACTCAAATAAAGATATGCATTGCTCACTTGGGACAAAACAAAACAAAATTTTTAAAATTCAAACACTCTTTCATAGAAATATAATAGTATGGCAAATGAATGTAGATACATGAAACTATTCCCTCCCCACACTTAAATAACAACATGTCCTCATGTTGTGCAGTAAAATAAAGAGAAGTAAAGAACTTAATGATTGTCTTCCGAAGGGGCAAAACTGGGATGATGCGCATCACCCAGGAATGCTCGAGGATATCGATGGGTGTGGACCATCCACCGAAACGGATATCGTCTAAAACTCACAAAAGCTAATGCAAATACCCTACACTCATGAAAAACAAAGAAATACCTCGGGGGCAAGGGGGGATAGAACATACAAAGCACAAAATAGAATCGCTTGGATGGAAAAATCAAACGAGGAAAGTACGAACATCGAAGCGTCTAAATATGGAAGTTTGATATAAGCACAAAAAGAAATAATAGCTCGGATGGAAAGATCAACACTTAAACTCGGGACATCTAAGAATAAAACCACGTAAAGCGAAACATCAAACTCCAACTAATAATGATAGAGGATTATACATGGAAAAAGAAGTCGAAAGATTTTTGATTAAGCTCATATAAAGATGGAACATATACATGGAATATTACACAATGATAGAGCTAGGTGCAACTACATGAAAATATACTACAATGCAGCCTACATGATATGCAATCCTAAAAATAAAATAAAAGCGAGGTAGTATTACGGAAACCATGATTAACTACACTCAAAAAGAAAAATAAACTAGGTGGTATTACGAAAACCGACAGTGACCACACTTAAGAAAAATAAAAGGAAAAATAGAAAAACAATGCAACTATATGAAATGCAACTAAATGAAATGCATTTAAATGATATGCAAAAAAGAAAATAAAATAAAAGAGAGAAAACTAGCCCACTATATGCAACACGACATATATATAAACGTTTACCACATAATGACAGGTTACGATAAACGACAGTGCTGTTCATTACATGCAATGTAGACGCGCTTTAAGACTTATCGAAAGTGATAGACTTATGGAAACCAACAGTCATCTATCTAAACAGGTATAACTCATATGGCCTAAGACGTAGCATACGGAAAACCGACAGTAGCTACCCATATGAACTATAAAAACAAAGGAAGCACGTAAGTCTTAAAAGCTTAAAAGATTCATCGGAGCGGTATGTAGCATACGGGAACCAACATTAGCTACTAAATAACAATAAGAACAGTTATAGCATACGAGAACCGACAGTGACTATAACATGCATGGATGAATCATGTAACCCTAGATAGACGACAACAGGAACAGCATAAGTCATATTAGAATCACGTCTAGCTAGGTGAATTACTCAACATGGATTGCAATAGATGGAAAGAAAACCATAACGGTGAAAGAACAGGACATCTACGCATACACAAAACGGCCACAGAGGCTCATCCATGTCAATTAATGAAGCATGTATATAAAAATTAATCAATTATTTAACATGGATCAGTAGATGGAAAGGTGCAAACATGCAAGTTCAGAACATCTACGTAAAAATAATTAGCCACAGAAGCTCATATGAAAGTATCCACATCAAATAAAGCATTAAAAATCAAACTCTATTCACTAGAAACTGAACACTGGACGGACGTTCAGTCAATCCAGACGGACGTTTAAAGCATATTCAGGGCGGACGGACGTTCAGGTAGGCAGACGCCCGTCCAGAACCACATAGAGCAGACGGGCGTCCGGAAGCGAGCAAACGCCGTCGTCGACTTCTCTAAAAACATAACGGCGTGGATGCATTAGGCACGGACGGGCGTTCACTTACTATGGACGCCCGTCGACTCAACAAAAATGCAGCAGACTTCGATTTTATCGAGAAAATAGCAAAGCAACCCTAAAATCATAACCTAATATCATATCATTAAAAGCAGAAACCTAGTGTTTATTAAAACGAAAACAAAACTATGAAACCTAAATTCACGTTTCATAAATTGAGTAAAAACTTCTTGCACATTCTTAACCCAACGGTCATGAAACACGGCAAAAATAAAAACTCTCAATTTATTTAACGCTACTTTTATTGAAAACTACCTAAAAATATACGGAAACAGAAACCTAAACCGGAACTACGAAAAATTTAAAACAGAAAAACACAGAAAATACTAACTACATGAAAAAAAACGTGTTGAAATCTTCTTACGAGCCCAAAATGGAAGGGAAAACAGTGGATTTTGACTCGAAAACGGTGTCGGATTTGGCCTCCGCGGTCCGCCACATCGTCGGCGCCGAACGAGCTTTCGAATTGGGGTCCTGCGTTCCAAACGGACACTCGAGCCAAAAGTTACGGCCAAAATACTAACGAGTGCTAAAACGATCCCTTTTATCCAAAAATTTGACCGTGAAAAACTTGGAGTCAGATGATTCAACCTTAGAACCCTACCTACGAAAAACAGAAACCCTAAACCACGATACCTACCTAAAACAAAAAATAAATAAAAAATCGGTGTGACAGACAAAGCAGGCCGGCGCCCCGGCCATCGGACGGACGTCTGATCGAAGAAAGAAAACGGGACGGGCGCCCGTTACTGGACGCCGCTCTGCTGGGCAAAACACATACTGAGAGACGATCGATTTGGACGGACGGGCGTCTAATAGCTCAGGACGCCCGTTTTACGTTCAAATCAAGCACACAAACGCCGCTAAACACGTAAAATCGGTCCAAACTAAACACGAAAACTAAACAAAACCCTAATTGGAACCTAAACACAAACCTATGAAAAATTAATAATCACTAGATAACACAAACTACCTACGAAAAACAAAACATAACAACTTTAGAAAAATACATAATGAACTGGACAACCGCACCGATTCCCCGGCAACGGCGCCAAAAACTTGTCACGGATTTTATCTATGCAAAACAAACAAGTAATATAATTTATAAATCCGGTATTTCCCCAAGTGCAGGGATCGTAGTATAGCGATTAATACCGGAGTCGGTCACAGGGAATCGGGGTATCTAGTTCATTAATTTTCCTAAGGTTGTTACTACTAAAACGAAACTAAAAAAAGATAAAATAAACTGGACAGAGGATTGTCAGTCCAAAGCCAGGAAGGATAAAAGCGATAAAAACTAAATCTAAACTACTAACTATAAAAGGAAATAAACAAGAAGATGAACATGGAGATTAACAATGAACAAACAAAATCATCCAATCCTTCAAACCCTCTATCTCTATCTAAGGTTATCTTGTGATGATTAACTAAAGATGTGGTTCACCTAATCAAAAGTATGAATCCTACTTCCGTAGATAATTCGCCTATCAATCTAACATCTTCCAATGTATAGAATTGACGCAAACAAACCGAGGTGCAAGATTTTAAATCTAACAACCTAGATAATCAACCTATCAACTTCCGTTATGTCAAGGCTAAAAACCTAATCTTTCTATGGTGATCTAGGTCTAATCATGACTTCCATCAAAATCAAACATCAAAAGCAACCATCTTCCGATATACGTGCATGAACAAATAAACGCGATAGGAAAAGATACAACTTTGAATCAAAGATCAAAACATAAACTTAAATAAAAGATAGAAAAACTGATGAAAAGAGTTACATCGTTTGAACAATCGCGACCTCCAAGCATGAAGTGCGTAAAAACGCAGCAGTGAAATAGAAAGAAAAAGCGAAATAAAAAACCTAATCTAATTGCCACCCTGACCTCCAAAAGCCGGCTTCTGGCGCCTAAGGTTGCTCCTTTATGATGGTGTATCAATAAGAGTCGAATATTGTATGTTTTAGGGTTGAAATCGTACCGCTATTTATAGGAGAAATAGGTCGGTTTTCAAAGATGTCGGCCGTGAACGCCCGGCCCACTAATCTGGGACGCTCGTCCAAGAATTCAGGACTTGGTGGGACGCCCGCTTGCTATGGCGTCTAAACTCTCTCGAATCAAAACTCATCCTGGACGCTTGATCCACTTATTTGGACGCCATCCACTTTGACGGGACTTGGACGTGCGTTCAGCTCTTTTTCTTCCAAATTAATCTTGATCTTCATTCCAACTTCATCTCTATCTCTTCCCTTCCATGCAAATCATCACTTGAACATCTTTTAAGCTCCTTTCACCTCATGCAAGCATACCTACATCACGATAAAACCATGCAAAATGTAACATCTTACATCTAAAGATATTTATCCAATAAAATCACATAATTAACCTGATTTTGAACTTTAATACTTCTAAAACTCATTTGCTCAATATTTCAATATAAAGCTCGATTTCTATGAGAAACATACGAATATGGAGAGAATTGTTACAAAATATATCCTTATAAAACGTATAAAATCACCCTTAACATATGGCATGTACCATAAGTAATGGGTTTTTAAGGCGGCCAGTTCGACTGACAATGAGACTAAAAGGATTTTAATGCAATGGAACATAGATATATCGGAGTAAAGTAGCCTTAGAACCTTGCTTGGAAAAAACCCAGTGGGAAAAAATCCAGCCAAGGAAAAAAGATTCATGACATATGCGCACTTGTGCACTGATTGCCTCGTTAAAAACTTTTAACTAAGAAAACCCAATGGGAAAAACTTGTTAAAGGGAAAAAAACGCACAATCATTCATCTTTGGGACCAAATGACATCTTTCATGTGCATGTAATGGATCTTAATAGTATAAGTCAAATACTCATATTTTATCATCTTTGTAACTCTACTGGAGTTTAATTACAGATCCAAACTCTCTCAGATCAAAACTATCTATTCTCTTATGGGGTACCTTATGCAACATATATTGTGTATTTCATACACTTTGTATGCTTCAGGCATTTTATGTTTTCGGCGTCTTATATGCTTCAGGCACGCATATAGCGTCTTATATGCTTCATGCACGCTTCTGATGTCTTATATGCTTCAGAAACGCTTCTAGCGTCTTAAGTGTTTTATGCACTATATTCGCTTCAGGTGGTTTCGACATTTCGAAACATGCTAGCCTCATTTTATGAACCTCGTTCATAAACCAAGTGTTGTATTCATTATCATATCTAATTATTCAAACGATGATAACATTATTCATTATCTCAACACTATGAGATTTATATATGTTGGAACTAATATGTTTCTCACGCTCGAAGCGTTGAACATAATTAACATTATAACACTATGCAATTTCCGATTCTTCAGGAATCATTACATTTTCTTCGGGGGTCACAAGAAAATAACACGAGGGAATGAACTCCATGTTCATTTCTCCCCCTCATGTATGTATGACAACTGCATATTATTTGTTCCACATATATTACTTATCAACACTTGTTGACATTTTCTAGCCTTGACCTCGTCAAGGGTTTATGATTTCATTACTCATATGGAGTATGTCGTCGCTCTTCCAGAGCCTCATAGACTATATTATTTTCTGCTCGAGCATTTGCTAACTCTTCCAGAGTTCTCATAAATCATATAGTCATAACCTCTTCAGAGGAATTTTATTTATTAAGCCGATTGGTCTTTAACGCTTATATCGTTATTTTCATTTATTTGATATGTATCATCTCATGTCCTACTGGGATCTTTCCTTCCAGGATAAACATTATCCTCATAGGATAAACCCGTTTACAATATTTATTCTAACCAAGGCATTTGCAGCTGCTCACTCTTCAAGAGTAATTAAATGCGTCCGGTGATAAAATGTGCGTTAATATAATGTTCTTACACAAGATTTATAAACTTCAAGTTTACTTTCCTCCCCCTAATCTCGGGAAAACATTTCATTACAAGTCATATCTACGTAAGTTTACAATAACCCTTTGTGGGATGCAGCATTTCGATGTGATATCTGATGAAAACTTTCCTAGGGTTCCAATCTAACCGGCAGTGTACCGGGTCAATTGTAGTCTAGTACGGTGGTCAAGGTCGTATCCCATGAGAATGTGAGGTCAAACACCAATTAGTTGTTATTATCTTGATCCGAATCGCAAGTTTGATTAAGAAACTAATACTTAACTACAAAAGGTTGTTCAAACGATAAAAGAAACTAGCCAAGATGATTCATAGTTCTAGTTATCTCCCTTAGATTATTTGGAAATGATCAACCTACCGCCTTCCAATGGTGTTCTATTGTGTGAACGGTGCATTCCTAAACTAGTGATTTCCCCTCATATGAGTGACTGAAATCACTCTTGTCTCCTCCTTGGTTTAAGCACCTTAAACCTAATGAATTAACAATATAAACACTTGAATGCATAATTCCCCGGATAAGGAACCGAATTCCACTAGGGTCAATTCTACCTTCCGTTCTTCTTACCCTTTTCTCACGACTAATATCTCCATTCGGTATCTACTAGTTGTGTAAGTGCATACGTAGGTTAATTACTCCAACATACACAATATCAATCAATGCAAGCAAGAAGAATTTCAACACAATAAAAACTAGAAACATAAACAATCAATTCCAAACAACCAAAGGGATTAACTATCATCACTACATCATCTTAACTAGAGAAAGAGCTAGCCACACATAATTATAACTACTAACATGTTAAAGCTAGTATTCATAACAACAAGAACAATTAAATCAAAGTAAAGATTAAGAATCTACCTAATTCAAGCTATGAACTCGAAATTAGGATGTTTCATCTAACCTTCAAAGTGCTCCAATGAAGAAAGAACACAAAATAGTTGTTCCTACATCCACCAAAGAGCTTCAAACATCAAAATGATAATTCTACAATATTTTACAATGGATTTTAAGTGCTAAATTGAGGAATTTTTGGCTAGGGGAGCCCTGAGGTGGAGGTGCCTGCAAGAGAGTTCCAAGGTGGGTTTTTCTTCTCTGTTGATGTATTGAAGATCCTTTCGAAAAGAGCTCCAAAATCCAAATTAATTCGATGTCATTTGCAATTCGGCCTGCGCCGTGAATGTCTCGGCGCGAGCCGAAGATGTCTCGGTGTACGCCAAAATACTGACAAGGTGGTTGAGAAATGACTTCAGCATTTAATGTACACGCAACCACTCTGATGTCTCGGTTTGCGCCATTCATGTCTCGACCTACGCCATTCATGTCAGATCGTATTGCCAATCATACAGAATCGAGCTTATTAATCCCAAACTTCCTTAATTTCTCCAATGATGGCACGAGGCTCGGTCTAACTTTGATATTTTACTCCACGCTCCCGTAATTACTGCAAAACACCAATACGAACATACCACGAGTAATTCTGATAATGAAATATAACTAGTAAGCTCTTAAAAGATGATAAAATGCTTAAATATTGGTTGTGTCTACCTAGACAAAAGTGATTCGATTTGTCACGAGATTCGCTTTAATTTATACAAATTATCACTAAATACTAAAGAAACGGGAATAAAATATCGTAAAATTCCATCATCCGGTTGACATACATCAATATCCCTATGTGGGATTCTACATGTCAATATGTATCCATTTATATAAGTATCAACAAACATTACGAGATATTTACTCAATTAATCAGGAAGAAGTATATTACCTCTTCAAGAGATTTATATCCGTTTAATTCTTCTGATGTCTCAATGTAATATCCACATCTGGGGATATCCGCACAACGTACTGCGTTTGAGATTTTGAAAAATGAGAAACAAAGTTTATCGTATCCGGATCATCTTTAGGATGACCGTAACATATAGTATTTGTGTCATGACATTGTCTTAACTATCATTTTGAAGCTTCATTGTTCTCAACCAGATATTTCGCCATACGACAAGTACGCGACCAATGGCCTTTTAATGCCGCCGTGAAAATCGATTTTCATTATTCATCCGAATTTAATGTCGTTTTGTTCCACTTACGGTGGGCGATTCTTCCTCCAAGGAGACAAACGTTTGTGATATCCGCTGGGATATATTAACCATGGTTTTGTCTATATTGCAGACACATTTATGAACTAAATTAAATAACAAAAGTAAAATATTTCTCGTGTGCTATCTATATCCTATTATAAAAGGAATACACAAATAATTTATACTACTAATACTACTGATCAAAGTACTCTTTGATCCTTTTTATATCATGAATCTAGTGACATTTACTTTACGGAATGGAATAAACCAAATAGATCGTGTTTCATTATTATTCTATGATAATAATCTTGTTGAACATAAACCACTTCTTTCAATATTGCTACTACATGAGCATATTATCGCAAGATAAATACAATCCTTTTACGAGGATTCAAGAAGTGTCACGATACTCTTACTAAATTTTATCATCTTTAGACTTCAGGTCATTCGTTGGAACATTATTCATTTCATATGGACTTCGAATCCGTTTTTTTTTCTGTGAATCCCATATTCACATTTATAAGCATACAAGTGCTTCTGATGAACTCCAAGTCCATCTATATATACTTTAAATGAATAATCATATTCAGGTGATCAAATCTTATAATCAAATCTGTCTACAAGACAAAATGATCTTTTATGTTAGACTTGGTCTTCAAGACTCACTCTAAGTGATGCAAAAGTAAATGCATAAATAAATAAATATATATATGTATGTATATATAATATATAAGAAGATATAAAAATGAACTCGTAGTATACCGGGTTCTACTGATGTATCATTTTCACACTATTGTCATCAAATCACTTCTGGTGAGATTTATTATGACAACTTTAAAATCACAGTCTCATATATGTCACGTTCTCTTCAGGAAACTGACTGACGTGATTTGATACCTATTTAAATATCGATATAGAATATCACGATTTTGTTACGTTCGCTTCAGGGAACAGACTCAAATAATCTAGAATATTTAACTGTGTCACGCTTACTTCTAGGAACGGACGTGTCTAATATGACATATCATAAATTTTGAGTTTAGTCACATTCATTTATGGGGATGGACATACGTAATCTGATACATCATAAATATCAAATATACTCACAACCACTTCTGGGAATGAGACCATATAATTTGACGTATCTTTAATATTTATAATTTGGTCACGTTCACTTCTGAGAACTGACTCGTGTAATTCGATACACTTTGAATATTTCATTTCGTCTCATTCACTTTTGGGAATGGATTTGTGTCAACCGACACATCTCAGATATACAGTTTAATCACGTTCGCTTCTGGAAACGGACTTATATAATTCGATTCAATATAATTTAAACGCATTCACTTCAGGGAACGTACTGCATCATCTTTTTCACTAATATTGATATATTGCGATATATAATAATAGTTTATATCGATCATAATAAATATATTGAAACAAAATAATTTTAACTTGATATTTTACCTCAGGTATATAATTTGATCACCATCATAAATTATTGACTTCGATCGGTCAAAAATAGACATCCATATATATATAAGAATATATCCAACCAAATAATCGATCAACGTCGATAAGATATAACCATCAATTGATGATAAATAATAGAAGTACATAATACCCGATGATATAATAAATAAAAAAAACCTGAACGTCATACCAATATAATGATATAGGCGAATTCCATAAGCCTCAGCGCCATACTTCCATTTTCCTATATTTGATTAAAGAAAAATCAGAATACGTAATATAAAAGGGCTGAACTGGTGTTTATTTGATTCATTGAATATAATACAATGATCTCCTTTATATAGGAGATGAGTTGAAGAAATCTAGAGAAATCATAACAGAATTCAAAGGATAAAATATTCTAAAGATTGACATCTATTTGAATCCTAACAATAATCAAATATTTATCTATAATATAACAATTCTATATTTTGGCATTTATCCAATCTCTTCTAAATTTATCTTCTATTACCCTCCCTCAAACGAGGCCGGGTTTGGAGGCTGAGTTTGTTTGATGATAGTTTGGAGGGCATCTCCACTCCGACTGTTCTTTCGGAGTCCATTAGTTGTTGTGTTTTGGAGGGCATCTCCACCGCAGCTGTTCTTCCGGAGTCCATTAGTTGTTTTGTTTTGGAGGGCATCTCCACTCCGGTATTTCTTCTGAAGTCCATAGTAATTCGTAGATTTGACTTCCTCGACGCACGTATTTCCGGCTCTTCCGGGAGTCCTGTTGTGTGGTTTGTTTGTTTGTTTTTTTTTTTTTTTTTTTTTGGGTTTGTGAAGTTGACTTTTTTGGCGCACGTAATTAATCCGGCTCTTCCAAAAGTCATATTCAACTTGACATCGGCCTCCGATTGCGATTTGGACATATTATTCTCCTTTTTCTCGATCACGGCTGGAAAACAATAACTTTAAATATAGACATTGAATGAATGCCAAAAATAAATAGTGGGTGTTATATGTAAGAATATTTATTTATTGAATAAAAGAAAAACAAAGAAGTAATTAAAAGAAAAAAAATTTGGACGATGAATGAAATTCTTTTTTTTTTTTTTTTTTTTGTTTGGAATAGATTGATGGAATCTGGGAAATTAATGTGAAAAACAGAGGGTTTTTTTTTTTGTTTTGTTTTGTTGTTGTGTGTGGATTGACTGGGAAAACAAATTTTTTTTTTTTGTAGGTGTGTTTTTGTTTTTAATGAAACATGGCTGGGGATGAAGAAAGGATTGGAAGAAATACTGAGGAATCTGATAGTAATTAATGGCTTCTGTTTTATTCGGCAAAACAGCAAAAATAACACCACCAGAGGCAAAAGTAATATGAGTATTCCTGGGACGAAAAGAAAAAAAAATACAAAATTGATGTAATGGATAAACAAAAGACGGGACGGTGTGACTAATTAAAAGAAATAGTTTGTTCAAAAAATGAAATAGGATCGGGCAGGAAGAACAACAAAATGCAGATTTTTTATTTTTTATTTTAAGCAACAACGGAAGAAGATCGGGCGAGGATTCACCAATGTTAAGCTATTCGAACCCCCGCCCCTGTCTCTGATACCATAAAGAAAAATCAGAATACGTAATATAAAAGGGCTGAACTGGTGTTTATTTGATTCATTGAATATAATACAATGATCTCCTTTATATAGGAGATGAGTTGAAGAAATCTAGAGAAATCATAACAGAATTCAAAGGATAAAATATTCTAAAGATTGCAATCTATTTGAATCCTAACAATAATCAAATATTTATCTATAATATAACAATTCTATATTTTGGCATTTATCCAATCTCTTCTAAATTTATCTTCTATTATTGATCTCCGAAATACCCGGCCGAATACCCGATATATTGAATGTTACCGGTAATAACAAGGATCGTTCAAAACCTTTGCAGGCGTTCTCCAACTTTGCAAGCAGAAGGCATCTGAAGCAAACGAGCTTCTTGAATACCCATACTCTTAAGTGGAGGATTACTACCATCATATATCTGTTTATGATATAATAAAAACAAATTGGGCTCTTCTCTGTAATTGATTGATCATAAGGAAGAGTATCTTGATATCGAATCAAGCGAACAAGGAGAAAGGGCCAAGATTATAGCAGCACAAAACCAATAACCTGCGTCGGCTATTAAGTATTGTAATCAAAGAGCTGAAAAATTGAAGATGAAAACGATTTCGGCATAGTTATGACATGGGAGTCGGAGAGAGTTGCAGGGTATATGAGAAGAAGAATATGGATTTTACGGAACCGCTCAATCTGTAGAGACCCGTGCTGATAACGTGTTATAAAATAACCATTATAAGAGAGCTACATGATATCAAATACCATCAAAGATGGTAAGGAGAAAATAGTAGTATAGATATATCACTGAATATATTAGATAAATATGGATAATAATTCCTGCTTATTACATCTCTCTTTTGTTTCTTCCGGCATGGATATATATATACAGAGAATAGCCCTGGCCAAAGCCATTAGTCATCACATGTCATACTAGCAAAACCCCCTTTAGCCTTCACGTGATGTTGGCCGAGTCTATCTTAAGATAATTATCCAACGGATAATTATTTAATGCCGCACCGATTAATAAAGACACGGCATATTATACGTGGCTTTATGGTGTAGAAACATCCGTCGATTACATCATATATTTACGTCGATATACTTATCCACTTTATCGTCTTGCGAGACTTCTTGGCTTATTAAGAAACTAATTAACTAACTAACGCTTATACTGGAGGAGATAGATATTATATCTAATGAACATCTACATAATACGAGTATACTTATAACAATATGGAAGATTTTGAGCCATTATTTATTATTTTAACTAAGTTTTGTTATTTCCTATATATGATTTATCTCACAATTTGTTATTTGTATTACTTAATCAAAACTCTAATATATCGTCATTGTCTTTTATGTGATTTTTTGAAATAATATTCTTCGAGTTTGATTGTCACATAATCATAATTCATAAATCAAATCATATCCAAACGACTTCACAACTCCCAAACGCGTGTCTAAGGGGTCGTTTGTTAAAATCAAGATCGAATCAAGTTTTAATTCGAATAAATTAAGAATCGAATATTTTAAGTCTAATAAATTGATTAGATTGTTTGGTAACACTTATTATATCCGATATTGTAATTTGTTTTTAGTGAGTGTGTATGTGGGTGTGAGTGTATGAGGGTGGGTGTAGGGTGGTGGGGGTGTGGTGTGTGGGCTAATGGGGGTGTAGGGGTGTAGGGTAGGGTGTCGGGTGTGTGGGTGTGGGGGTGGGTGTCGGGTGGGGCGTGGGTGTGGGTGTAGGGTGTGGGGCGTTTGTGGGGGTGTAGGGGTGGCTATGGGTGGGTGTGGGTGTAGGGGGTGTGGGGGTTGTGGGGGTGTAGGAGGTGGTATGGGTAGGTGTGGGTGGGTGTGTGGGGTGGTGGGTGTGGGTGTGGTGTGTGGGGTGTGGTGGGTGTGGGTGTAGGGAGGGTGGGAGTGGGGGTGTGAGGTGTAGGTGGGTATGAGAGGTGTGGGGGGGTGGGTATGGGTGGGTGAGGGTGTGGGCGGGTGTATGGTATGTGGGGGTATGGGTTGTGTAGGTGTGGGGGTGTGGGGTGGGTGGGGGTATGGGTGGGGTGGATGGGGGTGGGGTTGGGGGTAGGGTGAGGGTGGGGTGTAAGTGTGAGGTAGGTATGGGTGTGGGGTGTACCCCTACCTAACGTAGATTTATTGAAAAAATTCAACATTAAGTAGTTCATCAACCACTTAAAATTTTCCATAATTTTTCATAGGAAATTCAAAAGATCTTAATTAATTAAGAGGTGTTAAAAAGTATTATCAAACAACACTTATTTTAATAATCACTTATTCTTTTAAGAATAAGTGTTAAGTGGTGTAAACAAACAGGCCCTAAGTTGAAGAAGGAAAATAGATTTTGGCCCATTATAATATATATTATAATTTATAATATATGTGGTGTCTATGTAATTTTTGTTTAATAAAGTTGATGGAAAAACTAAAATGACATTTTCCAAGATATATCTTCTCCTTACTCGATGAGGTCCCGATTCCCAAATATTTAGGTATCTTAATTGTTGCGTACGGGATCAAGAAAAAAAAATTCCCGAAACCTATCAAGACAGAAAACATGTATGAAGGTTACGGGACGAATACTAACCCAATTTCATCCCTAGCTACTGTTGAATGTCAAGTTAAACCAAAATGAAATCCTAACAACACAAAGAGAAGAAGATATGCCAACAACTTTTTAATATTAATCCATATATCTAAGCACATATACACAAAACATTCCACCTAGCCTTACATGAATTCTCGGAGCCGTATGAACGATGATGAAGATAAGACCCAACAATATATTAAAGTATGTGTCGTAACATCAAAACCTTCTTTACGAGGTAATATATGAAAATTAATATCTTAATATGATGTTGAAAGTTGAAACTATAGCAATTCACCAATATGGACAAAGAACAACAACATTAATAGACCTATCACATGTTTTGAAACTCTAATAATACTTTTTGTTGTATGATGTATGCAACATTGAGATCTATAATTTGCTATTAACACAACAGCAATTTTTATTCCGGCCGCCTGCCCATCTAATTCCGGCCACCTGGCCGCTCCCTAATATCCAAAATGGCGGATCCTACTGCCCAACCCACAACTGAGGAACAAGACCTCCTGCAGAGGAGTGTTCAGAGGCCCAAACGCAGGCGGTGGATGACGCCCTGATGCACTAAACCTAACCTGAAAACGGCGCTAAAGTTGACGGACATTACCTGCGCTATACAGATCCTAACCGGCAGTGTCGGGTCAAATTGTAGTGCTAGTCGGTGAGTGAGTCAGTCGTATTCCTCAGGGAAAACATGGTAATTCTTTTAAGTGGGGTTAAACACCAACAAGCTATTATTAACTCGATCTAAGTCGCAGCTTTTAACTTTTCCTCGGGTTAGATAGTTAGATCGATTAGATTAGTTAGTAATGTTAGAGTTAGATGTTAGTAAAAGCAGAAAATAAAACAAATAAATACTAATATAATATATATTTTTGGATCTGGCAAGAATACTTTATTGAATCAATATCTTTTAGTAGAAATAAATGAGACAGATCTTCCTTTATTGAGTGTAAATTATATATGAATCGGTGTGTCTCCTAAGCTAGACAACTCCTCCTCACACTTTGGCGTATTAAATTGTCATATGTCTCATCAATCATCCAATGTCATCCAAAGCATAAGTCACTCCCGCTTTGTCATACGAGCAATGTTTCAATTTCGATTAAAGCAGATAAATTAACGTGAATACGATCTTGAGCACAATTTTAATAAGATTTGTTTTTCTAGGACAAATCGCCTTTCGGTAGGAAATAGGATTCCGTTGTCACGCTTTCACTCGGCCAATTTACCCTCCGGTCTTTCTATTACGATCTCGTATTCTAATCGTGAGTTGTTAATTCATTAGATTACGCTCAAATAGAAAGAGATTCATTATAATCGGTTTTAATCATTATTACCAGAGTCGATCATCCATTTTACCAAAAGATTAACTAATTTGATTCATATCTTGCTTTAGATATATTTTTAGCTTAACATAGTTATAATAAACATCATAATATTAGAATAAATTACCGATTACAACTGTTGAATCGGGTCAATTCCGCAGATCTACAATCTTCGATAATTATTCTACCATTATAACGATCTTATAACTACTTTATTTATATATATATATAGAAACAACAAACATAATACTTTAGAAAAATACCCGATTCAATTTGTTGATTCGGAGGTTCAGATTCTTGGACATTACAACGACTTCAAAGAATACCGAACTTCCGAGATTTTCCCGAAAGCATTACAAACTGTACTAATTTATTTATATATAAAAAATATATATACATACATACATATATATATATATATGTATATACTTTTTTCAAAATAAAAAAATAAACAAAGAGAAGAGATAGATCTAAATATATATATATATATATAGATATATATATATATATATATATGTGTGTGTGTGTGTGTGTATATATATATATATAAGTATATATATATATATGTGATCTACAGAAAGGAAAAATAAAAAGAACAGAGACAATGAAAGAAGAAGGGGAAAGAAAGGGGCAGAGGCTCTGTTCTATGATGCCTCATATATATAGAAAATTGGGGAGGCCGGACCGGTCCTTGAAAGAGCCGGACCGGTCCTGAAATCATCATTGCTAATCATTTCTCTGCATGTGCTTGATATGCAGAGTATATAATTATATATAATTATATATTAAACTTCTAAAATTCAGAACTTAAGTTGTAGACCTCTAAAAATCGTGATTTAAACGTCATTAGAAAGCTCTCGGAAAACTCTACAACTTTCATCAAGGACTCTTCTTCAGAAAACGTCATTTTGATGAGCCATTTGTATTACGAGTCTTTTTCGCAATTTCGAGAGAAGACGAATCAAGAAAGCCACTGACCACCGTTTGAGTTGTAGACCTCCAATTTTCATGATTCAAATTGCATCGGAAAGCTTGTACAAAGATCTTCAACTTTTACGAAGAACACTTTCTCTGAAAACGTCGTTTTGACGAGCCATTCCCAATACGTGTCGTTTTCGTGATTGACCACTTGATCTAGTGACGTTTCATATCTTGAGTTCTAGAAGTCCAATTGACGTGATTCAAAGTGCGTCGGAACGTTTATATGAAGATCTACGACTTTCATTAAGGCCACTTCTTCAGAAAATGCCGTTTTGATAGGCAATTCCCATCGATACTCGGGATTTTCATTCTTAAGAAATGATTAACCCTTTGATCATTTGACTTAGTGACGCTTTATAACTTCCTTCCAACGACTCGAATTGACTTCAAAAAGTGTCTATATACTGGATTTCAGTTCATCTTAGGATTTCGCAAAGAAATAAACAGAGAATACCCACGTAAAGCAGACACCATTAACTCCGGTCACTAAAACCGTACAAAACTAACAAAAACTTATAAAAATACGATAATCTATATAATAACTACTACTTACATATTTAGATAAAACTTAGCATTTATGACTTGATTTGATATAATAATGCTCAAAATGGTATCGTAAATGGGACGAAATGTCATAAAAATGATCATAAATTTATCTCTCATCACAACCCCCACTTAGCTTTTGGTCGCCCTCGATCAAAACAAGCGATAAAACAAAATGAATAAGAGATAAATTTATGAAGATAGAAGATATAAGAGACAACCAGATGTTGCAACCGTGATAGAATTACAACCAAAGGCGTTAACCTCAATATAAATGTATAACAGTGTGTGTGTGACAAGCCTTTTCAATTTCCACTATCCTCTCTTGAATAAATCAAGCAAACACACAAATATCCATTCAGACAAATTCTAATGAATTTCCTAGGTATAAGCATATGAGTCGTTCCACACAAAGTTCTCCTGTACTTATTAGGATAATCCCTAAAGCATATCATTCAGTTTATACTGGGGATAGTCAGAAGATAACTAAGTTTTCAACCATTCTTAAACAAATTTTTTTTTTTTCACATTTTTTTTTTTTGATGAGTTTAATTTCACATTTGTAGCATATGCCTTCATTCCCAAAGCAATAGGACATTTTTTGATGATAACACCCTATTTTGACTACTATCATCAGCAATCGGGAGCTTTTAAACCTCATAGTGATATAGGACGTTTCGTGATAACGCCCTCACCGCACTCAAATCATTGGTAGCTACAACCTACATATAGATAGTTCATATGAATTTGGTATTTTTTCTTTTATTCCACTTAACTTATATCCTTTCTATCACATTCAAACCTTCGATATTCACAAGACACGCTCAAAAGTTAGGTACTAAGTTGTCGCTATTTCTAGGATAAACCACTAGGATACTGAATGGATACAGTTTAAAATTTTCGCTTCAATATCAAAGGCTTACGTGAAGGAATTCATGTTACACAAATATATTTGGAATTACAATGCACTTACGGTTCACGTTGGTTATACACATCCAAATTGATCATTACATCTTCAAATCCATGAAATATATACCTTATCGATTTATTTTAATCAACTAAATAATGCTCGAAAAAAAATCGAAAACTAAAGGATTTATTGATACAAAATAAACATTAATTCCATTGCTAGACCAACGACTCCACTCCCCACTTACGAACTTACATTGTCCTCAATGTAAAGTGAGTGTAAATAAGTTGTTAGGAAAGCAATAGTGCACTAAAACAAGTCAAAACAAATACTCGGATGATAAAAAAAAGGTGGGTGGGTGGGTCAAAGTTATGACCGTTGTGTGTGCAAATAAAATAAAAGTATGTGGAGTGTGATAGTGTAATGCAAAAGGGTAGATAAACACACCACATAAACTTTTATTGATTTAAAACACACAATATTCCACAGTAGTTGAACTAATACATGTCACACATTATTTGAAATTTAAAAGCAGACTAGATCATGATATGAAATATGTGACAAAGTATTAACTCTCGAGTCTTTTATACCCAGATCCTCAAGGTTATTTCAAATTGTTCTAACAACCTAAGTCTAAGAAATGATGCATTTGAATTTTCTTTTTTTCATCGAGATTTTCGGATAACCACCTAATCGCTCCCGTTTAATGTCATTCAAACATTCATCCTAAGACTTGGTGAAACAAAATGAAAATCAATCCTAAGTATTAGCAAAGTATCATCCAAAGTATGAGTAATTATTATATTTAACATTTTACGGGTGCCTCCCGTAGCGCTTTTGGTTAACGCTGTCGTTCGACCAAAATGATAATGATTAACTAATATAATATACTAAACAAAACGGGATACTTTAACAATTACTCACAAAAGCACGTAACAATTAAGCACATAATCCACTAAAAATAAATGCTTAAGGAGTAAAAAGAAAGGATAGTACCCGTCATTGACTACATTTATAGTCTATAGCCGACTTTACCGTGCTTCGATTTTAAGGCATTTGGTGGTGGGTCATCCTCACGACCGCATCCGTCTTTTTATCAATCGCTTTCCAACATATGTTAGACGAATGCCGTCGAATCCAACGGTTCTTGACCTTTTCCTTTGATTTTCGAGCTTTGAGTTTACGAGCTTTCACATTAATACTGAGTCATCTTCTTCGCCATTCTGCGTGTTAGTACGATCCACAACAAGAGAACACAAAGTGTCTACACAAGAACTAGATTCTAGTGTAATGTATGGATATTTCAATGAATTGTAAATGTTGAAAATAACGCGCTCATCATTCACTCCCAAACTAAGCTCTCCTTACAAACATCGATCAAAGGGATATTAATAGTTAAGTTCAAAAGTGTCAAGAAAACATGCATACTTATTATCCAACTTCATCTTTTTCATTTCATTTCTCGGGAATGGGGAGTAATTCAAAATCGTAGAGGTTAGAATGAATACCTCCCTTACCCTTGTCATTAGATGAAGATGGTAAAGCTTCCTTGAATGATTGTGCCTTTTGAAGACATAGTGTGTCATCATTCAAGACCTTTTCTTCAAAATATGCGGTGGATGTGGTGATGCCCTTCCAGGTTGAACCGATGTGAATTTAGGTTGAGCCGGTTAAGGTTCGGTTTGAAATGGCCCTTAGATTCCATATTCTTCTTATATTTACCATCTAAATCATCATCTACTTCATTATTCCCGAATTTTTCTAATCCATTACTTCCACAGATCCTTCCACTTACGTAGTAACAAAGATTTACCCCACTCGCATTTCTTTCGATATTACTTGGCAATCCTTCCGAGGGTTTCATGCTTTTACGTTTCTACTTCTCTACTCAAGTGATATTCCAGATTCTCAATGAAGCTTCTATAATTCTTATTCGTATCATGTCCACTCATATATGTTTTCAACGCACTCATATCCTTAGTGACTGTTCTATAGAAGTTATCATAATTTCCATATTTTGAGCTTGAGTAGATATCATACCTATCGATTTTCCATTAATTTCTCCCATTTATCAACTCCTTCAAAGTTGAGTTGAACTCTGAGTTACCGGTATGCTTTGAGTGGTATGTTGTGGATATGGTTTAGGTAATGATTGTAGATTTTGATTCGTGGTATCTCCTTGATAAACTAGATTATTATATGGATTCTTGTATTGAACTGGATACAGCGGTTGTCCTGGCTTACTAGGGGTTTGAACCAACGAAAAGTAGGGTGATCTCTTTCTAATAGCATCAAACGAGTTTGAATACGCGTCGTTCAAATTCCTATCTTCGCTTTAAAAACTCACCTTTTCCCTTGAATAGCCTTTCGGTTCTTCCATCCCTAATGACACATTATCATGACTTGAGTATTCATTTGGTAAGATATTTTACGAGTTTACATTTTTATGGCTAATAAGCCGTCAAATTTCCTACTCAAATTCTCCAAGTGTGCTAGGACTTCAGATTCGATGTACTTTCTCCCGCAAATGCTACTTTCCTGGGTGCTAGAACCGGTTTCCCACATTCTGTTATTTTTGGAAATCTTTTGTATAGCATCGTAAACTACTTGAGTTTCACTCATCATTAACGAACCACCACATGCATGATCTATATCTCTGCATGTGAATCTTTCCTTAATTTACGCACGAAAAAGTTGGATTTGCATTTTTAAGGAATAACCATGATCGGGACAAGCTCTTAATAACTTTTAAATCTTTCCCAAGCATTCTCAAACGCTTTCTTGAGATCCTTGTCTAAAGTTGGCAATTTCGACTATTAATTCCAATTTTCTACCAGGAGTAAAATATTGCTTTAAGAACTCGGATTGAATCTCCTCCCAACTAGTCAATGAATGATGTGGAAGTGACAAAACCAATCTCGTGCTCTTCCACATAAAGAAAAAGGAAACATAGACATCCTCGTTAATTCCCGATGAGCACCATGACTTTTGGTCAGATTACACAATTCTTCGAAAAGATAGAGGTGATGATGTGGATCCTCATCATCTTCTCCTAGAAATTGGGCTCTTGTGTCAATTAAACCAAAGATGAGATTTTATTTCAAATTATTTGCTCCTTTATTGGGTAAACGAATTGGATTATTAACTGTACCTTCTTACGTTCGATCACAAATAAGTCTCGGGTTTGGTGGGTGATTATGCTTATTCGATTGTGATTATTTCTATTCCTTGGGCATGATCAAGCCCTTGTTCCGGTGTTTCATTATCGATTTGATCATTCTCGTATTTCGATTTGAAGATGATACTTGGTCGATTTCCCAGATCGATATGACCGCGTTTGGGGTCTTACCGCTTCGGTCATCAACTAACGAAAATAGAAAATGCTCGAATTTTGTAGAAGAAGAAAATTGGTAACTAAAAGAAGGTAGATACCAACGGAAAAAAAAATAAAAAGAAATGTGATAAGAAGAGTGTTGACTTATCCTCGAGAATTTTGAGCTAATACAAGTAGTAACGCGCTAGACACAAAGAAAGAAATTAGCGACGCTTTTCCCGGCAACGGCGCCAAAATATTGACAGAGACCTAAACCTAACTCTGAAACGGCGCGCTAAAGTCGACGGACATTACCTAGGCTATACAGATCCTAACCGGCAGCGTGTACCGGGTCAAATTGTAGTGCTAGTCCGGTGAGTCAGTCGTATTCCTCGTGGAAAACATGGTAATTCTTTTAAGTGGGGTTAAACACCAAGAAGCTATTATTAACTCGATCTAAGTCGCAGCTTTTAACTTTTCCTCGGGTTAGATAGTTAGATTAGTTAGATTAGTTAGTAATGTTAGAGTTAGATGTTAGTAAAGCAGTAAAATAAAACAAATAAATACTAATATAATATATATTTTGGATCTAGCCAAGAATACTTTTATCAATCAATATCTTTTAGTAGAAATAAATGAGATGATGATCTTCCTTTATTCAAGGTGTAAATTATATATGAATCGGTGTACTCTAAGCTAGACAACTCCTCCTCACACGAGCGTATGAAATTGTCATATGTCTCATCAATCGCCCAATGTCATCCAAAGCATAGGTCACTCCCGCTTTTGTCATACGAGCAATGTTTCAATTTCGATTAAAACAGATAAATTAACGTAATACGATCTTGAGCACAATTTTAATAAGATTTGTTTTCTAGGACAAACCGCTTCGGTAGGAAATAGGATTCCGTTGTCACGCTTTCACTCGCCAATTTACCCTCCGGTCTTTCTATTACGATCTCGTATTCTAATCGTGAGTTGTTAATTCATTAGATTACGTTCAAATAGAAAGAGATTCATTATAATCGGTTTTAATCATTATTACCGAGTCGATCATCCATTTTACCAAAAGATTAACTAATTCAGATTCATATCTTGGCTAGATATATTTTTAGCTTAACATAGTTATAATAAACATCATAATATTAGAATAAATTACCGATTACAACTGTTGAATCGGGGTCAATTCCGCCAGATCTACAATCTTGATAATTATTCTACCATTATAACGATACTATAACTACTTTATTTATATATATATATATAAACAACAAACATAATACTTTAGAAAAATACCCGATTACAATTTTGTTGATTCAGAGGTTGTACTCTTAGGACATTACAACGACTTCAAAGAATATCGAACTTCCGAGATTTTCCAGAAGCATTACTAATGGTACTAATTTATTTATATATAAAAATATATATACATACATACATGACATATATATATATGTATATACTATTTCAAAATAAAAATAAACAAAGAGAAGAGATAGATCTAATATATATATACATATATAGACATATATATATATATATATATGTGTGTGTGTGTGTATATATATATATATAAGTATATATATATATATGTGATCTACAGAAAGGAAAAATAAAAAGAACAGAGACAATGAAAGAAGAAGGGAAAGAAAGGGGCAGAGGCTCTGTTCTATGATGCCTCATATATATAGAAAATTGGGAGGCCGGACCGGTCCTTGAAAGAGCCGGACCGGTCCTGAAATCATCATTGCTAATCATTTCTCTGCGCATGCTTGCGTATGCAGAGTATATAATTATATATAATTATATATTAAACTTCTAAAATTGTAACTTAAGTTGTAGACCTCTAAAAATCGTGATTTAAACGTCATTAGAAAGCTCTCGGAAAACTCTACAACTTTCATCAAGGACTCTTCTTCAGAAAACGTCATTTTGATGAGCCATTTGTATTACGAGTCTTTTTTCGGCAATTTCAAGAGAGAGACGAATCAAGTAGCCACTTGACCACCGTTTGAGTTGTAGACCTCCAATTTTCATGATTCAAATTGCATCGGAAAGCTTGTACAAAGATCTTCAACTTTTACGAAGAACACTTTCTCTGAAAACGTCGTTTTGACGAGCCATTCCCAATACGTGTCGTTTTCGTGATTGACCACTTGATCTAGTGACGTTTCATATCTTGAGTTCTAGAAGTCCAATTGACGTGATTCAAAGTGCGTCGGAACGTTTATATGAAGATCTACGACTTTCATTAAGGCCACTTCTTCAGAAAATGCCGTTTTGATAGGCAATTCCCATCGATACTCGGGATTTTCATTCTTAAGAAATGATTAACCCTTTGATCATTTGACTTAGTGACGCTTTATAACTTCCTTCCAACGACTCGAATTGACTTCAAAAAGTGTCTATACTCGGGATTTCAGTTCATCTTAGGATTCTGCAAAGAAATAAACAGAGAATACCCACGTAAAACAGACACGACACTCCGGTCACTAAAACCGGTACAAAACTAACAAAAACTTATAAAAATACGATAATCTATATAATAACTACTACTTACATATTTAGATAAAACTTAGCATTTATGACTTGATTTGATATAATAATGCTCAAAATGGTATCAGAAATGGGACGAAATGTCATAAAAATGATCATAAATTTATCTCTCATCAACGCCCCCTCAGGTCTCCCGGCAGAATCAGCTTGGACACGCCGCAGTGGCGTGGAAATACTACAAAATCACCCTCTCTGGGAAGACCTTTACCAAGGTGATGACGAACCGGAGGAAGATCTCGGAAGAGTTTGTGCCGTGCCGTGAACTACTCCCGCACCCACGCCGACACCCCTCTCCCGAATCAGAAACGGGTCGATGTGCCGGTGGAGAAGCTGCGACAACTGTGGCGTCCTTGGCGCCGAGCTCTGATCATTAAGGTTCTAGGCCGACGAGTAAGCTTTCGTACCCTTCATTCACGGCTTGCCCAGATGTGGACTTTAGGGAAACCAATTGAGATCACAGATCTTGAGGATGATTTTTTCCTAGTTCGATTCACAACGAAGGAAGATTATGATCGAGTGTTGCACGAAGGGCCATGGTTAATTCAGAATCACTACATTACTGTTTCGAAATGGCGACCTTGCTTTCACCCCGCAAAAGAGGAAATTCACACCACCACCGTGTGGGTACGTTTTCCTGGTGTGCCTGCAGAATACTTTGATGATGATATTTTGTTGGAGCTTGGCAATTGTATTGGTAGAGCGTGTAGAGTGGATGATACCTCCTTGTCGGCTACTCGAAAAAAATACGCAAGGGTCTGTGTGGAAGTTGACTTTAAGCAACCCCTTGCTACATCTGTGATGCTTAATGACCTCAATTACAAGATAGAATACGAAGGTCTCCACCAAGTATGTTTTGATTGTGGTATGTATGGACATAAGACTGAACTCTGTCCTAGCAATGATATGATTCGGGAACAACCAAATGAGAATGGTAATAAGAAGACAAATAACGCCCCTACTGCTGAAAATCCTTTTGGACCATGGATGTTGGCAACTAATCGTAAAAGACGACCGAATCATTCTTACAATCAAAAAGCAGCTTCTCGTGAGAGAGGGAAACCAATGAACCCCTCAGAAGAGGGCCGGTTGCGGGAGCACCGGCAGAAAAGGCCAAAGTGGGTCGAGGTTCGCGATCCTAATTGACGAAAATGAGGAAGCGAGAGAGGGTAATGTGGAGACATTGCAACAAAGAACTACAAAGCATTCCTACGCGATCACAAAATCCAACGGTTCGCCAAGCAACAAGAAGGAAATTACGAATAATTCACGAGGTAGAGGCGGGGTGGTATCTCGGTTGGGTCGAGTCAAGTGCGGTTCCAACCATATCCATTCTGATCCCAGGGAGTAACAAAGAAAATCGGTCACGAAAGAGTCCTCAAGAGCTCCCTTGACGCCTATTCCTACAAGCCAATTGAATTCAGGCCCATCCCAAGCTGTTTCAACGAGGGATGGCACGTTTGATCCCAAAATACCGGTAATGCAGGAAGCAGGTGGGATCCAAAACTCCCTACATATGGAACCGACACCCCATATGGAAGAATATTTTAAAGCAAACCCTCCTGACTTGCACCAGGGAGCGGATTTGGAGATGCAAAATATGGAAACTGTTAATTGTATGGACTCTTTCGGTGGGCGAGTAGGTTTGATTCGGCTCGACAATTATAATGAAGATCATTGCGTGGAATTGTAGAGGAGCCGGCTCTTCTGACTTTTTCAGGCATTTAAAAGATATGGTACGTGAATTCCAACCGGATGTTCTTTTTCTCTTAGAAACTAGAGTTCCAAGCAATAAGGCCGATCGCATTTTACGTCATTTTCATTTCACCAACTTAGTTGCAGTAGAAGCGTGTGGTTTCAGTGGGGGTTTGTGGTGTTTTTGGAATGATTCTTTCATCCATTTGCAAGTTCTCTGCGCCACCAAACAGTGCCTTATGATGGCGGCTGTGGACCGGGGACAGGTTCGTTGGATTCTGACGCTTATCTATGCCTCCCCTACCCCGGCGATTAGAGAAGAGCTTTGGGATTTTTTAAAAATTGCTAGCAGATATATAACGGTCCCGTGGTGCGTCATAGGAGACTTTAATCAAGTTATGCATGCTGAAGATAAAAGAGGGGGCAATCCTGTGTGGGGAAGCACTGCCGAAAGGATGAGGGATTGTATTGATTATTGTTCTTTGATGGGGATCCCCTTCCAGGGACCTCGTTTTACGTGGTCAAGCTCGGTTCATAATGCCCATGCCATTGAACTAAGATTAGACCAGGCTTTTCGTGACCGACTTGGCATACCTTGTTTCTGCGTCTCTTATCTTGCATCTACCCGTGTACATTCTGATCATCATCCGATCATGTTGGTAGACCAGGAACATATTCGGCCGACGATCAGGGATAGGCCCTTCCGTTTTCAAGCATGTTGGCTGGAACATGTGGACTTTCCGGACTTTATTCGTCAGCATTGGGACCCTTCGGGTGATGACATGGTGGGTAAAATTAAAAAATTTACGGCAGACGTGACTCAGTGGAACCGGCAAGTTTTTGGGAATATTTTCTACAGAAAAAAAAGATGTAAGACACGACTAGCAGGTATACAAAAATCTCTTGCCTGCGCTCCCTCTAATTTTTTATCTCAGCTGGCAAAAGACCTAACAGTTGAATATGATGAGATCCTCAAACAGGAAGAAATCTACTGGCTCCAAAAATCTAAACTTAAGTGGCTTACAGATGGCGCATCGTAATAACACATTTTTTCATATATGATCGGTCCGACGACGAGATAAAAGCCGAGTGGAATATTTGAAAGATGCGAATGGCAATTGGGTGGCAGATAAGGAGGAGCTTAAGAGGATTGTTCGTCAGTTTTATATTGATTTGTATGCGGCGGAACCGGTCCATCCACTTCCTTCACATTTTGAGATCCCGAGACTTTCTCATGCAGATCGCAGAATTCTCAACCGCTTGAAAGAATGTGTGAAATTAGAGCAAAGAGATTCGAAATGGGAGCTTATAAAACTCCTGGCCCCGATGGTTTGCCTCCAATTTTCTTCCAAAAAAATTGGGAGGTGGTTGGTGAGTCGGTTGTGACTTTTGTTACACATGCTTTTCAAAATAAATGCTTCCCCCGCTTTGAACAAGATTTTGTGGCCCCGATCCCGAAAGTTACGCCACCGAGTCGATACATCAATCGAGACCCATAGCCCTTGCCAATGTCCTGGTCAAGATCATAACTAAAGTGATTATGGTCGGTTAAAACTTGATTGGAAACATAATACCCAACAACCGAGTGCCTTCATCCCGGGAGGCAAACAACAGATAATGTAATTGTGGTTCGGAGGCGATTCACACGATGAGTAAGAAAAAAGGAAAAAAGGGCTTCATGATTGTTAAAGTAGACCTTGAGAAAGCCTATGACAGGGTAAAGCGGAGTTTTTCGACTCACATTACGCGAGCAACGGGTTTCTCGGATAGTCGATTGAGTTGATCATGTTCTCGCCTATCATCGCTTTCTTTCGATTCTCTCGAACGGACTTCCAATTGAGGATTTCCAACCAAAGTGGGCATCAGGCAAGGCGATCCGCTTGCCCCTTATCTGTTTGTGCTGGTAATGCAAGTTTTGAGCATCTCCATTGATGAGGCAGTGCAGTCTGGTTGGTGGAAACCATTTCGTATTTCTAGAGGGGGACCGAAAATCTCTCATCTGTTCTTTGCGGATGATTTGTTACTTTTTACGGAGGCATCCGTGGGGCAAGCAGAGATCATGGAGCATGTTTTGTCTACATTCTGTGCAGTCTCGGGACAGAAGGTGAGTATTTCTAAATCAAAATTTTTTGTCTCACCGAATGTGAATATAGCGATGGCCTCGAGATTATGGGAAACTCAGGATGAAACGCACTTTTGATCTGGGAAAATACTTGGGCGTCCCACTTTATGCGAAAACTAGAAAGACGAATTACGGCTTCATTTTGGATAAAGTGCGAGCGAAACTTCAGGTATGGAAAGCCAAGGCCCTCTCGAGAGCGGGGACGAAATATTCTCATTCAATCGGGCTCTACGACCATAACTTACTATTTTATGCAAACGATCCGACTACCTAAGCTATTGTTGATGAGGTGGAGAAATTGGCTCGAACTTTTTTTAATTTGGTCAGGCCGAAGCAGGCGAAGCATGCACTATGTGGCTTGGCCGGACATTTGCAAACCAAAATCATGCGGTGGGTTGGGGATTAGACGACTACGGAACATGAATGTGGCCTTCTTAGCTAAATTGGCTTGGCAGATTCTGGTGGATAAAGATAGCTTGTGGGTGCAGGTGTTGAAGGCTGGCATGGAGTCCTTTCTCCAAACCGAAGCCAACTTGCTCTTTTGTGTGGCGGAGTATATGTATGGCGACAGAGTGCCTCCGGAGGTTTTCAAAACTACTGAGGAGGGAAGAGTGGAGTGGTCGGCCACATCCTCGGGGAAGTTCGATGTGGCAAGTGCATATCATGCCCAACTGAGTAGCGATTACTCTAAGGAAGAGGAGAAAGAATGGATGGCTATCTGGTCTATAAAAGGGCCCCAAGGAGGTAATATTTTATTGTGGTTGCTTCGCCGCGAGGCGTTACTCACGGCCGCTTGTTTTTGCATATCGCCATGTCACGCACGATGATACCGCCGGTTTGTCGAAATCACGAAGAGACTTTACTGCATGTTTTCCGTGATTGCAGATGGATTCATGCCATCTGGAAGAGTATAATTGTGCCAAGACACCATCGGCAATTTTGGTACTTCTCGCGCGACGATATGGGTGGATTATCGCCTCAAACAAGATTTGTGGGGAGGAAATGATACGAGTTTATGGAAGTTCCTATTTGAGATATCATCATCGGAACACAATCTTGGCGTAACAAAGCGGCTGGCCACCAAACCGGGATTCAATGCCCCCGAAAGATGTATTCATTAAGCGTCACGATCACCAAAAAGAAAGGAATCAAGATAGATAATGGAATAAATTAGTGTTTTTTTTTTTTTTCTAACTCCCAAAATAGTTGGTAGTGTGTAGTTACACTTTTAATTACGCAGCAAACTCATAGATGTAAATATTTTGATTTTTGAGGTTTAATAAAGATCAGGTTTTAAAAAAAAAAAAAAAAATAGACCTATCACGTAGGCCCAAATAAACATCGGCAAAATGTGGACTCTTGACTTTGATAAAATTATGAATATATAGCCTTAACAACATAAAAGAGGATGAGCGTACATAGTTTTTTTTTTTTTTTTTTTTTTTTTTTTTTTTTATTTTTGAAGGAGAGCGTACCTAGTTGATATCATAACATGTTGGTTGAAATAATAACACCTTCTAATGTAAGACAAATCTTGGAGAACACTTGCACAATATATAATTGGGGTTCAACATGCCCCTTCAAGTGTGGACAAAGACAAATCTTGGAGAACGCTTGTACAATATAATTGGGGTTAACACGTCTCCTCAAATGTAGACAATCTCTCCAACACTTGCACAATATAAATTGTGAAAATAATGTTCACGTCAGGATTCAATTTCACACCACTGACACCAGGATTCAATCTCATGGCATCTGGCTCTGATATCATGTTAGGATCAAACGCTTACCGTTCTACTAAAACCAATTGATATTAGTAATGTTTTACTATATTTCCTTATACATTTAAGAGTATGAGCAATCTCCAACACAAATGCATGTATACTTGAGAAATTCCCAAAATACAAATTTCATCCAACGGACATAAAATTTCTTAAGATGCACATTTTACGGTGAACATATTATCACCATGTATTGATGCATACATATTGCCTTTTTGAAAAACTGAGGGTAACCCAATTACTTCAAGATTTTTTCTTTCCTTTTTCAATTTTCTCCTACCTCATAATGCAGCGTCATATTACACTTTCTTGTGTGGATTCTTTCTTCCAGAAATAAAAAGAGAAATATATCTTCAACAGAAATCAGTGAATATTGCTCCATGTGTATTTGCAGAAATAGATTAACATGAGTTCTTTTTTTTGTTGTTGAATTATTAAATAATAAATGATGCACATTATCTCCACGCCTCCGCCTTCATTTAAAGCGGGCAACTACTGACGAAGACAGCTGGTAATTCCGTCTCATAAAAGGTGTCCACTTTTTGTGGTGTACACAAATTAAAAAAAAACAATTAATGTGTTGTATTTGAAGTAGTTATGACATATATACCCCTATGACATAATTAATGTTATTTTGAAATATGAAATGAATATATAAGCATGTTATGATAGGAGTATGTTTGGAAAAGTGCATTAAATGATGTATTAGTTTTCTAATTGGTAACTTTTATGAAACAATTCGTTTTAAAAAAATGAAGAGTTTTGTGGGACGGAGTTAGTATAAAATACTAAAACCATTTGCAAATCTAAAAAAAGGAGAGTGGTTTTAAAGGACAAATACGAGGAAAAAAATAGGAATCAGGACAGTGAAAATACAAATTGGGTGATAAGGACAATTTCACCGTTCGTTAATCCAAATCCACTATTCGGTACAGTGAATTGACTTCAAATCCACTATTCTACCGTTCCACTGTTTCATTGTTTTTTTTGAAAATGACCTCGAAAAAGGAAAAAATATAATGAAAAAATTATGATCTTTTTGACGTTCAGATCAAAAGATTCATTTTTATAATTAAATATGAGAGAATTTAAATTATAGTGGAATGAACATTATTCCTTTTACCCAATAAAAAATTTCACTATTCTATTTATATATTTATAGTTTCAATTTGTTTTTTCTAACAATAAAGAAAAAAGGAAAAAAAACAATTGCGACTTTCCGAATAATTTTTTTGTATTTAATTTCTTTTTCAGAGGGGCCCAAGAATTGACTTTAGCAAATTTTTTGTATATCAGTAAATAATCCAGTACTTGTATCTTATTAAATGATGCAGTAATGTTTGAATCTTATTTAATTAATGATATCCCTTCAATTATATTACTCCGCCCTCTAAGTAGTTGCTCGTGTATTTAACGCTACACACTTTTATCGTTAATTTTGTAAAGAGAGATGGACGTTTGAAGAAATTTGATAATAAATGCACAAAATGAACATTTGTTTTGGGACAAACAAAAAACGAAACATGAACAGATAAAATTGGACAGAGGGAGTACACTAAAATTTGGTAGTTGGCAACTGACCTCTTGATCCGAAAAAAATACTATAAAATTTATAAGATGCATATAGTTTGCCCCCTTAACTTTTTTATTTGTCTTTAAAAAATTTAGTACCCTTTACTCGAGATAATGCGTCCGTATCTGACTAATATTATACTATAAATAAGAACGTACCCTTGCTGGCTGGCAAGTGGTTTTGCTTCACAGCTAGCTAGCTAGCTAGAGAGGAAACTAAAAGAAATTAACAAAGAGATGGAAAACACTAGTAACAGGTTAATGATGGTTGTGTTGCTGTTTTTTACGGGTACGGTTGTGTATGTGGCATTCAAGTTATTGAATTTGCTTTGGTTTAAGCCCAAGAAAATGGAGAAGCAACTTCAGGAACAAGGCTTTAAGGGTAACCCTTACAGATTTCTCTATGGAGACTTCAAAGAGATGAAAGAAATGCTTAAAGAAGCTCGCTCCAAACCCATTAATGGCGTCTCTCATGCTATTGTGCCCAGAGTCTTACCTCTCTTCCAAGATGCTGTCCACAAATATGGTATGTTTCCAATTTAAGTATTCTTCAATTATTTTCAATATATATTGAAACTTTTATCCCCGTATATACATGGGACAACTGCAGAGAAATATTAAGCATCGGATTAATATGACTATATGAGTACCGTAAAAATTAATTGTGTAAAAATATGTTGTACGTAACACTTTATTGTGCGTATTTAATCGTGGCACAACCATTTCTTTTACGAAAATTCTAAGTTAGAGAAGAAACCATTTACGAATATTTTCGTAAGTGAGATACATGTAGAAAAGATCCAGAAATGGGTATGCATGTGAATGGTTTATGCGCGCGGATGATATATATATATATATATATATATATATATTAACAAATGATGTATGTTGATGTCCACTACCATTAATGATGTAGTTGAAAGTTGAAACTATCTTTTTAATTTTTAACTCCTTGTGTGAAGAACATAAATGAAATACATATGTTAACAAATGATGTATGTTGATGCCCACTACCATTAATGATGTAGTTGAAACTATCTTTTTAATTTTTTACTCCTTGTGTGAAGAACAAAAATGCAACAGTTATTTATCCATTTTACTGGCTAGGTTTTGAAGAAAACCAGGACCTATGCCTTAGATCAATGGTAATTTGGGAGCTATTTATATAGGAGTATATCTTTCTCCATGCAAATTAATAGTACATACACAAAATAGCACACAAAATCCCTTAAGTTTCAAGTGTAAATAATACACATGTTCTAAAATATACTTCCTCTGTTTTTTAACAGTCACATAAAGAAAAATCACATATATTAAGAAAAAAATTATTAAGAATACGACAATTCATATATATTTTTATAGGAGAATGACAACTGCATAATTTTATAACGGTAAAGACAAAACAATGAATCCCGAAAATCAGTGAATCTCCTAGTGAATCCCGAAATCAGTGAATTTCGATAGTGAATTTTGACAGTGAATCCCGAAAATCAGTGAATCCCGACAATGAATTTTGAAAATTAGTGAATTTCGACAAATGAATTTAAGAGTGAATTTAAACAATGAATTTGAACACAAGTGAATTTCGATAGTGGATAAATAGTTTTGTCTTTATGCAAAAGTTTCAAAAGATCATCCTTCTACTCAATTGATGAAATATTTTTGTCTTCTCCTCATTCCCTAAATAATATTAACTCCGTCCCACAAATAGTGTCCATTTTTTGTTTTACACACGGATTAAAAATTCAATTAATGTGTAGTATTGTAAATGCTAATTAGAATGTGAAATGAACATATAAACATTAAATACTAGGATACTGAGATATGTTTGGAAAAAATACATTAAATTATGTATTGATTTCCTAAATCGACATTTTGTTGAATTTGTTTTTAAAAAGTAGACATTTTTGTGGGAGGTAGTAATATATTTGAATTATTAAAAATTTTAGATTTTTGTCAGGATGACAAAATTATCAAAAATCGGGATTAAAGGAAATCAGTAATTTAATAAGGACAAAAGAATAAATTATGTAAGAATAAAATGTGAAGTAACAAATGTGGAATAGAAGAAATATAAGAATAATTGTAAACACAAAGAACATTAACACGTGAAATAACAATTTTAAAGTATAATTGTGATTTTTGTCTTTATAATAATGAAAATGTTACTTTTATTCTTCCGCACTCCATTTATTAATTTTTTTTTCTCGCTACTGCCAAAAAAAAAAATTCCTAATATTCTTATAGAAAATTGTTCCCTGCTTAAACAATCTGTGTAAACTTCATAACGATTACTACTAGTGTTGGAATTCTCCATCTTGGGATGATATTTTTCATTTTCAATGTTGTGGATATAGGATATATAAAGTTGGTTTAATTAAAGCGAGGGTTTAAGTAGTAAATGCTGTATGCTGTATTGATATCATAAAATGACAAATAAATAGAAACAAAATGAATTAGTGACAGTTAATAAAAACGGGATAAGTGTTTTCTATTATTATATAATTTTCACTATTTAAAAAAAATGAAAGAATGCAATAAATTTAAAGGATAAAAAATGGAAAATTAGGGATAAGAAAATAATCCTGGAATATTTTTAAGAATAATGACAACTACATATTTTTATATAGGAGGACAATCGCATAATTTTATAGCGAGAATGACAAACAGTGAATCAGAAAATCGGTGAATCTTCCTAGTGAATCCCAAAATCGGTGAATTTCGATGGTGAATTTTGACAATGAATCCCTTAAAATCGGTGAATCTCGACAATGAATTTTGAAAATTAGTGAATTTCGGACATGATGAATTTGGCAATGAATTTAAGCAATGAATTTCGACAGTGAATAAATAGTTTTGTCCTTTATGCAAAAGTTTCAAAAAACTGTCCTTCTACTAAATTGATGAAATATTTCTGTCCTTCTCCCTCATTCCCCCTAAAAAAAATCTAAAATATCATTTAACTATTTTTAATGCAATAGTTATAAAATACTATTTCCGTCCCAAAATGTAAGTTAATTTAACATTTTGGATTTATCCCAAAATGTAAGTCCACTAGATAACGAATGAAGCATTTATCACATTTTTCTTCTTTTACACATCATTTATCATATACTCACCCATTTTTCATTACTTTGTATTAATAACGGTCAAAAGTCATTTTAGTCTTTTTCATCAAAATTAATGGTACATAACTAATTTACTCACCCATTTTTCATTACTTTGTGTGAAAAAACCCAAATAGACTTACATTTTGGGACGGAGGTATTAGTTGATTTTATAATAAACAAAAGGATAAGAGATATATGCCAACAAGACATTGGTAATTATTGTGGCCCTTAACCCGGAGGTTTCGGGTTCAAGTTCCAATGGGACAAAAAAAACGTGTTAGAGATAATGACAAGATTGACGGGGGCGTGTTAGAGGTAATGACAAGATTGAGTTGTTTAGATAATTGTGTTTGAATTTGAATTATGTTAGGATATATTATTTGGTTTAGATAAACTTCTACCTATCATTATTTATGCTATATATATTGTAATATTCTATCAGTTTAATGCAATGCAATATTATCACATTTATATTTCTCTATTATGGTATCAGAGCTCTCAGACTAACGTCTTTCAGATCCTGATCAATCGTAAAGAAATTCGTTTGGGTGGGGGTTCGTTACCGTAATCTACACGAACCCTCACCCCTTTCTTTTTTTGGTCCACCCCTTCATCCTCCTCTCTATCACAGGGTGTGATATTCCCTCTCTCTATTTCTTCTATGACTCTTCCGAACTTTTTGCGAGTCATCGATTGTAGATTTAAGCAATATCAAGTTGTGACGAAGTTGATGTCGATTGGCATGGAGAAGTTTGTAGCAGACACAATGTGAAGAAGACAGATCCATTCATTACGAACCAATCTCCATGTTCATTGTATTACCATGAGATTGCGGAGGCGTGTTAGAGATAATGACAAGATTGACGGGGGCGTGTTAGAAATAATGACAAAATTGAGTTGTTTAGATAAATTGTGTTTGAATTTGAATTATGTTAGGATATATTATTTGGTTTAGATAAATTTCTACCTATCATTATTTAGGCTATATATATTGTAATGTTATATCAGTTTAATGCAATCCAATACTATCACTTTTATATTTCTCTATTAAAATGTGTCCGTCCAATAAAATAAATGATGATATAGTTATTCTAAAAGATATTAAATTATAGGATAAAACAAGAAACCAAAAGATAGATAGCGCTACATACATTTAATTTAACACTCCTGATGCTTCTCTGTCTTATACATTGAAGACGGAGCCAGGAATCTGTATTCGGATTGGTTGAATTTTTTTATATTGTTATTTATGAGTATTCGGGTGAATTTCCATTTCTTTATATTGTTATTTTATAAAGAAATCTTTTTTAGACGCTTAAAATTTAACAATAATTCACTCATTACTCAAAAGATTTTCTATTTGAGTGGATAAAATTATTTATAATGTTATTTTACAACGCAAATTTTTCTTAAAGTTCATAAAAAAAAATCCATTCGATAATTAATATGAGTAATCAAATAAGACGTGTTAATAAAATTAATTAGGTTGGAATGGACAAAAATTAAACGTAAATTTAAGTGTGTTTTATTGACATCCCAAAATATCTTCTAACAATACGAGATTACATAAATTTAAACAAATTAAGAATTTAATCAGATCAATACAAAATATAAAAATTAAAGCTCTATATAGGTAAAAGTGAGTGGGTTGGGTGGACTTAGCCACCACAACCCACTACACAGCTCCGTCCTTGCATACATTCTATATATATGGATGCATCCGGGGAAATTTCTATATCTTATATTATCGTCCCCACATTCTATATATGGATGCATCCCGGGAAATTTGCTTCAACACGGGGTAATGCCAGGGCTAGAATATTAGTTCCATGGCATCACTTCTCCCTTGTCTTCATGTTTTGCCCTTAAGTCTTAAATACTACTGCTGCCGGTGTAATTGACTGGTTACGTTTTTTTTTTTCCTTTTTTATTGAAAAGACCCGCATTTTTTTATTTTTGTTTTTTATTCTTTTATTTCTCTGCTTATAGATATAAATACAAATGGTTTATGTATTTTATTGAATTAATATATATGCGCTAGCCTAAATGGTCTGACAGGTAAAAATGCATATGTGTGGCTTGGGCCAAAAGCATCACTCGTTGTTATGGATCCAGAAATAATAAAAGAGGTGACCTTGAAGCATACTTTTTTCGAAAAGCCACATTTCAATCCACTTGTGGATCTTTTGATACAAGGGCTAGTGAACCACGGAGGAGATAAATGGGCAAAGCATCGGAAAATCATCAATCCTGCTTTCCATCAAGATAAGTTAAAGGTACATTCAATACCTATATATTCTCATATCTCCCCTAATTAAGTTAAAGGTACATTCAATACCTATATATTCCCATATCTCCCCAATACCTATCTCCACTATGTAAGAAAGAGAGGGGTAATGATACGGGTATATATAACCCGTTTGTGTCATGACCAGTGGTGAAGAATTGACGAACTCAGTAATGGAGATAAAGATTCGATTGTATTCAATGATAATCAAAGTATTGAGATATACAATGCTTAAATAGAGATGCATGAAACCCTAATTTTGCCCTAGATCGATAATGTGCAGTCTATCCCTAAATTGGAAGATTATTTGGATAAACACTTCTTGCTAGGTATGAATTGCATCTTCATCTGATCTTTTATTTGCTTCGTCTTTATCTTCATTAGCACCATCTCCTTGATCTTCTTCATTTTGGAAATTCTTCTCTTTAACATCCGTCCTCAATCTAACGTGAGGTCAATTTGGTGAAAGAAGATTTTCCCGAATGAACTGGAACTGAGCTTTAAGGAGAGGTTTAGCAAACACATCTGCTAAATTAGACATAGACGAAACATGCATGGTAATGAGTTGCTTCACAACAACCTTTTCTCGAACAAAATGGTAATTGAGTGCAAAATGTTTAGACCGAGAGTGGAGTGCTAGGTTCATAGTTAGGTAAACTACACTGAGATTATCACACATGAGTCAGGGAGGTTGTTGAAGACGAACTCCATGATCTCTGAGAAGATACGACACCCAAGTGAGTTCAGCCGTAGCAGAGGCCAAATATCTATACTCGGCTTCTGTGCTTGACCTAGATATTGTAGGTTGTTTCTTGGAAGACCAAGAAACACAATTCGCCCCAAGAAAGACACATAAACCACTTGTGCTCCTTCTGGTAACAGGGCGGCCTGCCCAATCAGCGTCACTAAATGCATATAGAAAAAGTGGAGAGTGTGCCATGTAATGTAAGCTATGATGAGGGATACCCACATGACATATCTTAGCAACCGTTTAACTTCCTTAAAATTTCTCATTGTAGGTTGGGAGAAATGTTGACACAACTTATTCACATCATAAGTAATCAGGTCTAGTGAAGGTTAGATAATGGAAGACACCCAATAGACTTTTATAAATGTAAGAGTCCACCGATCTTTGAATCATCCGAAGAATCATGCATCTTGAGTTCCATGAAAGCAAGATTGTCCAACATTCATGCCTTAGTCAAGAAGGAGTGAATGTACTTAGCTTGGTTGAGAAACACCCGATCATGTGTGGCTTAACCTCCATCCTTAAGAAGTAGTGAAGGATCCCGATCTTTGACAACGAATTCCCTGCCTAAGGCATTAACAAATTTCTTAACAAAATGAGCATGGTTTCCTGTAAGTAGGATATCATCCACATAAATAAGGAGGATTAGTGTGATTCCAGATGGTGGAAAGTAAACAATGAAGGATCGGTCTTGCTACATATGAACCTAAGTGAAGTAGAAAGAAGGACAAATGATCAAACCAAGCCTTAGGTGCTTGTTTGAGACCATACATGGAATTTTTAAGCAACACACATGGTTTGGAGACCTTGGATCAAGAAATCTGGGAGGCTGCTCCATAAAACAATTTCCTTAAGAGTGCCGTGTAGGAAGGCATTTTTAACGTCTAGCTGTCTCATATTCTAACCATGTGAGGCTGCCACGGCAATAACCAACATGATAATTGTAGGTTTAATAACTAGGATGTATGTTTCTTCAAAATCAAAGCCTAGAAGCTGTGAATATCCTTGGGACACTAAATGTGCCTTGTACCTTTCGATATCCCCATATTCTGTAGTTTGTACTTTAAAACCCATATGGACCAATAATGTTAGCATGGGTTGGTCTGGGCACCAAATCCCATGTGTCATTTTGATATAGAGCCTGCATTTCTTTTTTCATGGCCTGTTGCCAGTTGGGATTCTTCTGAGCTTCTTTCCAATTCCTTGGTTCTGTATCTTCATGGGTAGCTAATGTGGCATAATCCTTAAGGTTGGCATGCGTTCTTCTGTCTCTGACTTGGAAGAGGTGGTTTCTTATCAATGGGATCCTAGGTTAAATCAGGTGGAGCAGGGACTTGAGAATTTGTTTGCTCAAGTGGTGGTTCTGTTGGAGCCTGTTGTTGTACTGGACCATCATCTGTCTTAATTAGTGGTACGTAGAAGATTGGTGGCATGCTAAGATAGAGAATCAGGTGTACAGACTGGTGTACAATAGTCTGGACTGGAACTATTATGCTCAATCTGATCCACATAGCCTTCATCTCACTTTTGATATTCAATATATATGTCAGAGGCTTGTTTATTAGATGTAGTACTAGACCCCTTGAAGGCAAATACTTGTTCATTGAAGACCACATGTCTTGAAATGTACACTCTCTTAGAGATAGGTTCAATGCACATGTACCCTTTATGGATGGGACTATATCCCAGAAATACACATGTGTAACTTCTTTTAGCAAACTTGGAGTATGTCTGGTTCCTCAAGGAAGGAAAGCAATGTCATCCAAACACCCTCAAGCCATTGTAGTTCGGATACCTTTTGTAGAGCTTGTAATATGGTGTCTTGATTTTCAAGACATAAGAAGGTAGCATGTGAATAAGATATAGTGTTGTATTAAAGGCTTCAACCCAAAGATGTAAAGGTGTCATTGCATGAAATGTCATAGTTAGGACAGTTTCAACTATGTGTCTGTGCTTTCTTTCAGCTACACCATTCTATTCTAGTGTGTAAGGACAAAAAATGTTTAGGCCAATACCACATTCCTTCAGATGGTGTAGAAAATGTGTTGAGCTGAATTCTCTTTCACCATCACATTGAAATATCTTAATATGATCTAATTGATTTTCAACCAGTTTCGGGATCTTATTAAACACATCATAATATTTCGATTTTTTTCCTTGATGGATACAACCAAGAGAACCTGGAAAAAATCATCATTAAACACCATATAGTACTTATAAAATTGGTTAGATAAAATAGGGGCAGGTCCCCATACATCACCGTGGATCTTTTCCAAAGGGAATTTAGAAACAAATATACATTTTGAAAAGGTTGTTCACAACTTTTCCTAATTGACGGTGGTGTGATCTGTCTTTATTCTTTCAAGAACTAAGATTTATTTTTCTTAATCGCTTTAGTTTGGTCAACAAGTTCTGATTTGGATGACCCAATCTTTGATTCCATATAGTGGATGTTGCCTTCCCTGTTATGACAGCTGCTAGGGCTTCCTAAACTCCTTGATCCAAAGCATATAAGTTTCCTCTCATATGTCCCTGAGCTATGACCTTTCTGTTTTGATCCTTGACAACATAGCCAGATTTGTCAAATTTAAAGGAACATTGGATAGTAGTAATGTATTTTTCATCAGATAGTAAGTTCTTAGTTAAAGCAGGTACAACAAGAACATTATTCCATTGTAGGTTACCAACTTTAATGTTACGAGAACGTGAGATCTTGAGGCCTGTACCATCACCCACAAATTTTTTTCTTGTCCAAAGATACTTATGTGTAGTTATTAAATTACCTTCAATGTTTGTCATGTGTGCGGTGGCTCCAAGTCGTGCATAAAAGCATGTATATGCCACGATCTGCGGTGTTGAGTGCAAAGAAAGTCCTTTCGAGTCTCTCATTCTTGGTAGGCATAATCAAAACTATGCCTCTGATTAATATTTGCATGTTTGAATTTGCCTGAGATCGACACACAAGTTTTGAATCGGTGGGTGATTTTGTCGACCATTTGGTCCACTCTTTTAGATCGTATTCTTTAGGCTCGGATCTTATTTGGTTGCATTCGGTATTGGTAGATCTGCTAGCAGAGCCAAATCCTCTGCCTCTGGAGTTGAATTGGCCCCTACCACCGCCCCTTCTTCCTCTTCCACGGTCTCTTTGTTGTAGATCTTATTTGTTTGCCTTCAGTATTGGTAGATTTGTTAGGAATGCAAGTGATAGATCAAAGGGCAATTTCTCCTGAAGTTTCTAGGTTTGCAGGGTTTGTTCATTGATGAAAAGGTAATTAATGATTGAATGAAAGAATATAGTAATTTTATAAAATGTACTGTATTTGCTTGCTTGAATTACAGAGGAGCCGTGATCACTATTTTATTGTAGTAACAAAAATAGAGAAAATAAAGGAAAATCTAAACAACTTATTTAACAGCTAATTTACTTAAAAAAACACGCTAAAATATTTCCAGATAATTCGATAGAAAGTAATCTCGAGGCGTATCTTGTCACACAACACATCCAGGTGCACCAACTCCTTATTTCCCCAAAAATATTCCCTTATTTCTCCAGCAGAGTGTTTGAATATAATTCAGAAGCAGTTGACTTTGAGGATAATTCTGTTGACTTAGAATTTATATTGTTAACATTCCCCCGCAAACGAAGCCGAGGTAAGAGGCAAAGTTTGGGTTGAAAGTAACGAAGCGAGGCCTTTGTCGGTGTTTTTGTCAACACATCTGCTATTTGGTGCGAAGCCGGAACATGTTTAGTGACAAGAGCACCTTGAGCTACCTTTTCTCGAACGAAGTGAAAATCAAGTTCAATGTGTTTACTGCGCGTGTGGAAAACGGGATTTATTGTGAGATGTAAAGCACTGATGTTATCGGAAAATATGGTTGGTGGAGAAGACAAGCGGACCTTCAATTCAGTAAGAAGGTAAGTTAACCATGTGAGTTCAGCTGCGGTATGGGCAAGAGCACGATATTCTGCTTCGGAGCTTGATCGGGAAACTGAATGCTGCTTCTTGGCACACCAACAAATCAAATTAGGGCCAAGATAGGTGCAATACCCAGTGGTGGAGCGGCGAGTACGGTGGCAGCCAGCCCAATCGGCGTCGGAGAAAGCATGGAGATGAAGACTGTGAGGGCTTTGAAGAGTCAAACTGAGATCAACAGAACCTTTGACAAACCGAAGTAGCCTTCGAACAAGCTGCAGATGTTGAGATGTTGGGTGTTGAAGAAACCGTGAAGCAAAGTTTCTGAGAGAAGCTCGGAGTCCGGTGCGGTGAAGGTGAGGTATTGAAGGGCCCCAACCATGCTCCTATAGAGCGTGGGATCTTCAAGAAGCGAGGTGAGTTGTTGAGTTCCTTGTATTTAGTTTCCATAGGAGTTGAAACAGTTTGCGATCAAATCATATCAGCTCGATCTAGGATGGTTTGGGCATAGTGAGACTGGGATAGGATGAATGTGTCTGAAGTTCTGTGTATTTCCACACCTAGAAAGTGATGAATAGGCCCCAAGTCCTTCATGGCAAATTCCCTGCTTAAAATTGAAACAAAACTGCATATTTGACTGGAATTTGATCCTGTTAGTAGGATATCATCCACATAAAGTAATAAAAGCATTGTAAATCCATTGGAGTCAAAAATAAATAATGAGGATCGAGAGGCGCATAGAAAACCATAGGATATGAGAAGCGATCGAACTATCAAACCAGGCCCTAGGGGCTTGTTTGAGACCATAGAGAGCCTTGTGTAGCCTACAAACATGATGATGGAATTGGGGATGATGATGACCTGGTGGTTGTTCCATAAATATGGTCTCAGATAAATGGCCATTGAGAAAGGCATTCTTAACATCTAATTGAGTGACAGGCCAGTGATAGTGTAGAGCTAAGGTAAAAATGAGTCTGATGGTGCTAGTTTTAATGACAGGTGAGTAGGTCTCATGATAGTCCACACCATCAACTTGGTGAAAGCCTTTGGCAACTAACCTACACTTGAGTCTTTCAAGAATGCCATTAGGTTTTAACTTGGGCTTTAACACCCATTTGCACCCAATGACATTCATAGAAGGTGTTCTTGGAACTAAAGTCCAAGTTTTGTTGTTAGCAAGAGCAGTGAGCTCTTCTTGCATGGCAGTGGACCAACGCGGATGTTGGAGGGCTGATTTGATAGTTCTAGAGATAGTGGGAATGTCAGAGTAAGTGTGAGTAAGTAGAGCATATTTTGGATTGGGTCTAGACACACCAATCTTACTTCTAGTGATCATATGATGATGAATGTGAGGTGGAGCAGGAGGTGGTGGAGGAGGTGATGGGGGAGGTGGTGAGTTTGGAGTAGATGGGACAGGAGAGTTTAGAGGATCGGAGTGGCAAAAGGATTTGGGGATAGGACATTTGGGGAGACTGGACTAGATGGGGGACTAGGGAGTGCAGATGAAGTGTGTGTGTGTTGGTGGATGGTGTGAGAGGTGGTTCTTGACTGTTGAAAGGAATAACAGTAGGGGAAAGGGGAGTAGGAGTTGGGGAGCTAGTAGTAGGACTAGAGGCAGGGATACTGGGAGTAGTAGGAAAAATAGGAGGGGGAGATGAGACAGGGACATGGATCCAAGAGTCAATGTAGTCAGAAACATAGGCATTAGAGAGGCACTGTCCAGAGGGTATGGCATCTTGATAAGGAAAGGCATACTCATAAAAAATGACATGCCTTGATAGAAAAAACCTCCTAGAGGGTGGATGATAGCACTTTTACCCCTTGTATTGAGTGTGATATCCCACAAATACACAAGGTACAGTCTTGGTGTCAAACTTATTGTGTTTGGTGTCCCAAGTGTAAGGGTAACACTTGGAACCAAACACCTTAAGGTGGTCATAGGTAGGGTGTTTGTTGTGAAGCCTAAAGTAAGGTGTGTCTGAACCAAGTGTGGATGTGGGATGTCTATTAATGATGTGAACGGCAGTTGAAAAGGCCTCAAACCAGAGAAATAGAGGTGTTTCTTCGTGATAAAGCATAGTAAGCCCTAGCTCTCGATAGTTCTATGTCTCCTTTCTACATAACCGGTTTGCTCGAGGGTGTGAGGGCACGAGATATGATGAATGATTCCCTTTTCAAGCATATGGATCGATGAGTGGTGTGTTGACAAATTCACCACCACCATTAGTGTGAAGAAATTTCTGAGCTTTTCCAAAATGGTTTTTAACATAACTCTCAAAAGTTAGGAAAACTTTAAGAAAATCAGATTTATTGCATAAAGGAAACAACCATATAAATTTTGAAAAGTCATCTACAAAACTAGCATAATACTTGTACTTATGAATAGAAATAACTGGGGAAGTACCCCACAAGTCACAATGAATAACATCAAAAGGAGAGGTGCTAGTGTGTGTAGAATGTGGAAAGGGTTGTTTGCAGTGGATGGAGATAGATCCCCAACACCATGAATTGGTAGAGGTGATCCATCTCCAATGTACACAGAGTCGAACCATTGTAATTTTTAAATTGGTAAGCATACTGGATCAGCTACCATATGATTGGAGGCACCAGTGTCCAGAGTCCAATCACTTTCAACCAGGCTATTATCCAATGTCAATGCAGCCAAAGCTTTAGGAACCTGCCCTTGTTCTCCCTTCTTTTTTTGAAGCCACCAACACAATTTTGAGACATGTCCTTGAACCTGATGTATGATAAAAATATAACCATATTATATGATTGTTTATATCGTATTTACGATAATATCATATAAATTCTATAAAAATATATCTAAAAACACATAAAAATCAAAATCATTATAAATAGATATTATCGTAATAATTTTAGTAAAACTTATAGTTTTATGATCAAAATTATTGTGGCTCGTGTTTTTATTTGTTTGAGTCGTGTGATGATGGAAAATCGAAGAATTAAAACCGAAAGCAAGAAGAAAGCGGAAGAAAGATATTTTTCAAGATCCGGCTGAACCGAAAAAACCCGGCCCGAGCCGAATCTCTCTCGCCACCAAAGACATGGGGACTGTCAGGAGAGAATCTCCACTGTAGCACCGGCGCGCGCCGATACTACACCGGCGCGCGCCGATACTACACCGGCCCGCGCCGGCCTTGTGATGCACTCTATAAATACTCCTCATTTGCAGCTTGAGGGAGTGGTACCAATATATATATATCACTTCTATATATATATATATTATCTTAATCTAGTTTGTAGTTCTGTAAATACCGTAAACGACACTCTGTCGAAATAATAATGTAGTATAAGTATCGTTTTAGTACTTAGAAGGTTTATCAAGGTTCGTTGTTGCTATTTCCGGAGAATACGGCTCTGACACTACAATTGTAATCTGGTAACTTTTTAATGTATTTATGTTTGTTTGTTGTTATTAGTATCTATATATTAGTTATAATGATATTAGGCTAACTCTATATCTAGCCAAGATATGAAATTGAATTAGTTTATCTTTTTAGGGAAATAGATGATGACTATGTTAAAATTGAATTAAAATCGATTATAATGAATCTTTTTCTATCTTGCAACGTATTGATAATATTCGGATTGACGTAATTAACCAAGATGAATCGCAACATATAAACTAATGATGACCCGACCGAGAGAAGTTAGGATATGAGATAAAGGATAGAAAAACCGGAGGGTAAAAATGGCGAGTGAAAGCGTGACAACGGAATCCTATTTCCTACCCGGGCGATTTGTCTTGGGAAAGATTAATCTTATTAAATTTGTGCTCAAGATCGTAATAATGTTAAAATCAACGGTTTAATTGAAACTAACACCGAAAGTTAAATCGATCCGCTGACAACCGGAGCCTTTTGAATAACATCGGCCGTCGACAAAGCGGAATAACCTCTTTTATCCGGGTAGATTTGTACTCACTGCTGTTGAGACTAACCGAGATTAGCATGGGGCGGTTGTGGAGATTGAACTATTGACAATTTGACATATGACAATTTCATACGCTCGTGTGAGGAGGAGTTGTCTAGTTTAGGAGTGCACCGGTTCATATATAATTGATTCACCTTAAAATAAGGAAAGATCAAGCACATCTATTTCTACTAAAAAGAATCTTGATTGATGACATATTCTTGGCTAGTTTCTAATATATTACTAGTATTTATATCTTATATATTGTATTGGTACTATATATATTTATATCTATATATATATATGTATTTCTATATATTTATATATATATTTATGTATATATATATATATCATTTTAGTTTTATGCATTTATTTCTTGTTTTAAGGTTACTAAAAGGAAAAGAAAAATTACGACTTAGATTGAGTTAATAATAGCTTCTTGGTGTTTAACCACACTCTGAATTACCATCGTTTCCCCGAGGATTCGACACGACTCACCACACTAGCACTACAGTTTGACCCGATACACTGTCGGTTAAGGACTGGAATAGCACTAGAAAAGGCCACGTCAGAACCCCACAAGAATTGCAAATTTCCTCTATGTACATGTCCCTTTCAGCTAGGTTCATGCGTTGAAACTTGACCTGATATGGTGAAGAGTTGGTCGACTGTTTTGAAGCGAAAAGCCTCTCGCCATTGGAGGGCAATCTGGAATTTCTGCTTTATTATTGTAATTCCCTTGTCCCTGTGGCTGTCTTGAGGCCGAGCCCTTGTCCTGTGTGCATCTCGACCAAAAAAGGCCATATGTGTGCCTGGAATTGGAGTAGTGTTACCTGGTTGTGTTGAAAGCCAGCTTCTGCGTTGATCCAGGCTTTGCAATTGAGAGATTAGTTCACTGTAAGATGGGCGTGGGGGTTTCAACATAGTTGTGGTAAAAGTCTCATAGTTGGACCCCAGACTTGTTAATAGATAGTAGACCTTCTCCCCATCAGGGATTGGCTTCCCAATTGCTGCTAAGCTGTCACTGAGCTCCTTGAATTTCCTAATGTGATCATTGACAGAATGATTGTCTTCCTTCCTGAGATAAGTGAGTTGTTGGCAAAGGTTGAACTCCCTTTCTTGGGAATCTTGAGCATAAGCACTTTTCAGGGCTTCCCAAACTGAATATACCGAATCAACACCAATCACAAGTCCTTGTGATTCTTCGGACATAGAACCAATAATCCAACCCCTTAATAATCTGTCAAATTTCTTCCATTTGGTGTACTCTGGATTGAGAGTTTGAGTGGTGATGGGTGGATCTGCAGTGGTAGTGGTTGAGATAAATTCTGATGGTGCAGAGTCTGGTTTGATGAGATGATGCACCAAGTCCTGACTTTCAGCTAATGAGAGAGCATGTTCTCTCCATAATGGATAATTTTTTGAATTGAGTCGTAGGGTAATGAAATTTCCAACATTTAGTGATAATTTTGACATGGATGAACTCACATCAAGCTCTGATACCATGATGAAAAGGTAACTAATGATTGAATGAAAGAAGATGGTAATTTTGTAAAATGTACTATATTTGCTTGCTGGAATTACAGAGGAGCCGTGATCACTATTTTATACAAGAGTGATCTTTATTGTTGTAACAAAAATAGAGAAAATAAAGGAAAATCTAAACAACTTATTTAACAGCTAATTTACTTTAAAAAAAACACGCTAAAATATTTCCAGATAATTCGATAGAAAGTAATCTCGAGGCGTATCTCGTCAGTCGTCACACAACACATCCAGGTGCACCAACTCCTTATTTCTCCAAAAATATTCCCTTATTTCTCCAGCAGAGTGTTTGAATATAATTCAGAAGCAGTTGACTTTGAGGATAATTCTGTTGACTTAGAATTTATATTGTTAACATTCATAACCTTGAAGGGCCATGAAAAACTGAGAGAAGGAAGGATATGGTTGTTTGGTGAGCATGGCCGTGTAGAAATTCATGTAGTTACTTCCAAGGCCATGTGCAAACTGGAAGACCTTGTCCATGTCTGCGGCATGTTTCTTGATGGCAGCAAGGTTGTCACATATGGACTTGAATTCCCTTAGGTACTCATCCACGGTTTTGGTTCCCTTTTTTATTCCAATTAGCATGTTTTTGAGGTTCCCTTCCTTTTCTTCTGTGAGGGGAAGAAGCTGTCGATCCAAGTTCTCTTAGAGTTGATAAGCAGTAAATTCCTCTTCACAGATCATGTTGATTATTTCTTCCTTCTTGGTGCCAAGTAACCATGAAGTGAGCATGCCATCATTGACGGTCCCAATGAGATATTCAGGATTGTCAATTTCTTCCTCTGCTTCATTCTTGATTTTCTTGTCAGGATGTTCACTGGATGAGACATGGTGATAAACACCAAGGCTCTTGATCAATGAAATCACATGTGATCTGAAATTTGTAAAGTTGAGTTTGATTGAGTTCAATCTCGAGCATTGGTGGACTACATTTGTTTGGTTAATCCAAATTCCTTTGCCATGAGTACATAGCGAAAGTGGAATTTTTTGGCTTAAGAGTGTTTATGACTCTGATGCCATGAAGAATTGAGGAACACAATAATAAAGATTAAGATTCGATTGTATTCAATGATAATCAAAGTATTCAGATATACAATGCTTAAAATAGAAATGTAGGAAACCTTATATAATTTTCCGTAAATCGATAAGGTGAAGTCTATCCCTAAATTACAAGATTATTTGGATAAACTCTTCTTGCTAGGTATGAATTGCATCTTCCTCTTTTCTTTTATTTGCTTCGTCTTTATCTTTTATTTGAAAAACATTATCTTTATCTTCATTTGCACCGTGTGCTTGATCTTCTGCATTTTTGCAAATTCTTCTGTTTAACAAGTGACACAACAGTCATCTGTACCGTTGATCACGATGAGTCTAAATTGGTAATATGTAAGCTCATCATGATCAACGACTTCGATTGACATAACGGTTGTGTATGTATCATTACTTAAAAAAAACTCTTCAAATAAGAAAAGTAAACCCTAACATATAAGTAATAAATTATCTCCTTTAACTAAGGATTGTATCAAGCACTATTTGCCAATAATGCATTGTTCTTTTCATGTAGCATATGCTTCTAGCTTTTCACGCAAGTACTTTGGAGATAGTTTACAAATGGGATGAGTTGGTTTCACAAAAGGGGTCAAACGAGGTGGATGTTTGGCCTTATCTTCAAGCTTTGACTAGCGATGTCATGTCTAGGACAACATTTGGAAGTAATAATGAACAAGGGAAGAGGATATTCGAGCTTCAAGGAGAGCAAGCTGGCCTAGCTTTTAATGCTCTCCAGTCACTCTACATCCCCGGTTGGAGGTAAAAATAGTTTTTTTCTTTCCTTCACTCTTTCTGCGTTTGAACGCAGCGACAATCATGTATATTAACATCACACGCTTATATATATATATATATACCTCAGATTCTTGCCAACCAAGATGAACAGAAGAATGAAATGGATTTCCAAATATGTGAACAACTCCATTAGGATTATTATAAATGAAAGAATAAAGGCAATGGAAGCTGGGAAAGTCTATGAAGATGACTTGTTGGGTACACTGCTTGAGTTCAATTTCAAAGAAATGGATAAGCATGGAAAGAAGGGAGTTGGCTTGAGCATTCAGGATGTCATTGAAGAGTGCAAATTGTTATGCTTTGCTGGGCAGGAAACTACCTCAGCACTGTTGGTTTGGACAATGATATTGTTGAGTAAATATTCACAATGGCAAACTCTTGCTAGAGAAGAAGTTGTACAGCATTTCAGGACCGAAAAACCAGACTATGACAGTTTACATCACTTGAAAATTGTAAGTATTTCTTTCGGTCCATTATGCCACTACACATTTGTAAATCATTAAACGGATATGATTTATCCACTCTTCACTTTCGGTCCTTTGTGATTATTTTGCTACCTTTGAAGTGTAACATAGTGTGTGGTGTAGATAAATCACTCCCGTAATCATTTTGAGACTCACTGATTGATCAGGGTCCGTCTAACCATTAATCTATATATGTTTTAAGTGTGTATGGACACATATATATAATTAATGTGGTGATATTATCATGCATGTCCATTCTTTTGTACATAATGACATCTGCACTGTTATGTTACACTAATTTCATTTTACCTACTCATCGAACTAAATGGTCTCCTTGAATTGAATGCAGGTGACTATGGTTTTGTATGAAGTTTTAAGATTATATCCATCGGCTTTTACGATGGCCAAAACATCAACACAAGAAATAAAAGTAGGAAAAATAACCGTGCCTGCAGGAATGCTTCTCTCAATACCCATAATGTTAATACACCGTGACACCGAAATATGGGGCGAAGACGCACTGGAGTTCAAACCAGAGAGGTTTGCAGAAGGAATATCAAATGCGAGAAAGGGTCAAGTTACTTTCCTCCCATTTGGTTGGGGACCTCGGATTTGCATTGGCCAAAACTTTGCTATGCTAGAAGCTAAGATGGCAATTGCCATCATTCTGCAACGCTTCTCCTTTGAACTTTCTCCCTCTTATACCCATGCTCCTATCGCAATCTTTACGCTTCAACCTCAACATGGTGCTCATTTGATCTTGCACAAAATTTAGTTGTGGTGTTTTAAAGTATCTGCCCTTCTATGTGTGTTTATATATCACGGAAATTATAGTGTTAATTGTTATTATTTTGTATGTTAAGGGCATTTATGACATTATGTTAAGGGCTCATTTGATCTCAGAGTGTGAGTGTATAAATATTGGATGTGATGGTATTATTTTGGATCTACAAATGGCAATCCATGGTTTGAATCGCCGGATTGGGATTTGCTTGAAGGTAGATTGTTACTTATTGTTTTGTTTCTCCCGAAGCTTAAATCATTGGCGCAGACTAACTGGGAAGCGGATAAAATGCTTGATGTTTACATACATGACTATTTGCTCAAAAAGAAATTACAAATATAATTCTGCAAAGATTTTTTGATCAATAGAGTGGTCAATTGAAGATCACGATTCTGGGAAGGCTATCATGAGAAAAATGATTGGAATTGGTCCAATTGGAACAGCCGCGAGTCAGGCTGAGCCGAGCTCGGTTCACGCAAATAAAACCACCGTGGATTCAGCGGCTTCGAATTCTGGTGGGCAGCGGCAATATGGAACAGCTGAACAGGCCGGTCTAGCGAATCTGAGTCCGGCCCAATGGCAATGAACACTAGATATATTGAATTTAGTTAAGCCCAAATATCGTTTAACAGGTGTGCATTCTTGGATCATTGATACGGGGGCCACCCACCACGTGACCTGTACATTGAATAATCTCAGGGATGTACGGGTAATTGAGAAGTGTCCGGTTGGGCTTCCGGATGGTTGAACTTCACAGGCCACTCATGAGGGAAAAGTCATAGTACAGGGAGGATTGAAACTTAAAAATGTTTTTTATGTGCCTAAGTTGGCATGCAATCTTTTGTCCGTGACTCAATTATTGGATGACTTAAATTGTCAGGCCCATTTCACCTCAACTTTGTGTGTTTTGCAGGACCGAACGACGAAGATGTTGATTGGAGTGGGTGAACGCGAAGATGGACTTTTCTTTTTTCGGGGGTTCCCAACGTGACGGTTATGGCGATTAATGGGAAGAATTCTATGGAACTGTGGCACGAGCGCTTAGGGCATCCTTTAGAAAAAGTAAATAAACGACTTCTCAATGTGAGTGACTCTAGTAAATTGAATAAAGATGGGTGTGATGTCTGTTTCAGGGCAAAACAACATAGGAAGTTTCCCAAATAGTGATAGCAGAGCTAGTAAAATTTTTGAGTTGGTTCATTGTGACTTGTGGGGACCGTATGGAACTAGATCTACGTGTGGTGCATCGTATTTTCTTACGATTGTTGATGATTATTCTAGATACGTAAAGTGGTGTATTTGCTTTATAATAAATGGGAATTCGAATCCATTTTTTTGAATTTTATGGCTTTGATTGAGCGTCAATTTAATGTGGAAATTCTACGTGTTCGGAGTGATAATGGGACTATGTTTAAACGATTGCTCCCTCGTTTTGAAAAGGATGGAATAATTTTGAAAGATCGTGTGTGAAAACCCCTCAACAAAATGGTAGGGTTGAGAGAAACACCAACATATTTTGAATGTGGCCAGGGCTCTGCATTTTGAGGGAGCTCAAATTTTGTGGAGAGTGTGTCATGACCGCTTGTCATTTAATTAATCGCACCCCGTCAAGCGTTTTGAGTTATAAGACATCTTTTGAATGTTTGTTTGGTAAAAATCACCAAATCTTGATGCCTTGCGAGTTTTTGGATGTCTGTGTTATGCCCACAATCTACACCATAAAGAAGATAAATTTGAGAGTCGGAGTCGGAAGTGCGTGTTTTTGGGGTATCCATTTGCTAAGAAGGGATGGACCCTCTTTGATTTGGAAACAGAAGAAATCTTTGTGTCTAGAGATGTGAAATTTTTTGAACATATATTTCCAATGGGAGAATCACACCACACTGCTCCTCCTCCGATTATCTTTTCGGATGTTGAAGATGACGGTTTTTATGCAGATGCTAATGATCCGATTGTGGAGCCGCCTCCACCTAGTGGGGATGACGTAGACATTGGTGCAGGGGGTGGCGGAAACTAGTGAGGGAGTTGATGGATTACCCACAGATGGGATGGTTGTAAGTGAGCAGTCGTCTGGAGAAACAACATAGTTGGGGAGAGGGAAACGTACAAAAGTTCCTAATTCTAGATATCAAGCGTTAGTAACACATACGGCAGTGGATAATAAAAGTCCTTCGGCGCACTCCTCCAGTCCATCGACCTCCTCAGGTAGTTTATATCCTCTTACGCATTTTGTGAATTATTCTCGTTTTACGCGCCCACGGGGAGATATCTAGCAACTGATCATTCAGGAAATCCACCCCGATCTTTTAAAGAGGCAGTCAAATATGAGGGATGGAGGAAAGCTATGGCAGAAGAAATACGTGCCTTGGAACAAGGCACATGGGTATTATTGGAATTGCCTCCTGGAAAGAAGGCCCTTGGGAGCAAATGGATCTACACCGAAAAATACGATGAGTTGGGAAATTTCAACGATTAAAAGCAAGGTTGGTTGCATTTGGAAATCACCAGGTGGAAGGGATATACTATAACGAGACCTTCGCACCAGTGGCAAAGATGGTAACGGTTTGAGCTTTTCATGCAGTTGCAGCAATTAGAAATGGGAGATCCATCAGATGGATGTGTGTTGTAGAAAACGGATTATATAAATAAAAGGATCAAAACAAGTTATAGAATTTATAATCCGGTCGTGGCCTCAAGTGCAAGGTCGTAGCAAAATGGTGTAACCGAGTCGATCACGGGAATTGGGGTTGTATCGATTCAAGTTTTAGTTGCAAATGTCACGAGTTTATACTAATTATGCAAGAATGAACAGTAAAACGGCGATGAGCAGCATGAGAACAATAAAACGCAGATGAACAAAAGTAAATTTCAGAAAAATAATAATCAACAACTAGGGTGAAGGCTTGAACAATTATCCAAATGCAGTGATATAAAAGCAAGCAAACACGGTTCCACGAATCAAACAAATACCGGTTTCAAACTATTAATCAAATGATTCTATCCCAAGGTTACGATTATTACACCTAACCGAATGCCCAAATCTCTAATTGCTTAGATGATTTTATTCACAATCTTTTATCAAAGATTGATCCTTTAACGTTTTTAGGTGGGGATATTTATCAATATCCAAAAATCTAAACCGTTTAAACCACAACTTTCGTTATAATTTGGTTTAAAAGATTCAAACTTTTGTATAGTGACCTAGGGTTCCATTAATCGTCATCAACGGATTGTCGAATCATACACATAATCTATCGATCGAAATGTAAAACGATATGAAAACGATACAAAAGTTCTAACCTTTTTTGATAGAAATCAATCAATACAATAATCGAAACCAAAATCCGTTTGAAACGCTTCCCTAGTTTGCTCGATGAAGAAATTAGCTCCTCATTGTTGAGAAATTTACACCCTAATTTTGTGTTTTGGAATGAAAAATATAAAGGGAAAAAAAAAAAAAAAAAAAGTCGGCCCTTCTGCTGAGGCTGTGTATGAAAATTGTATATGTTATATCCCTTTTAGGGTATAAAGTGCTGCTGCTTTTATAGGGAACAATGTCGGCTGTAAAATAAAATCCGGAGCTTGGTTTGCATTTTTTTTGAATTCAAACTTCTAAAATTCATATCTTGAGTTGTAGACCTCCAAAAATTATGATCCGAACGTCATAATTAAGCCCTCGGAAAACTCTACAACTTTCATTAAGGACTCTTCTCCAGAAAACGCCTTTTGACTAGCCCGTCGTATCCCGAAAGTCGTTTTCGGGATTTTCCAATACCACAACATTATTATTCAAACTTGTAACGCTCATATCTCGGGCCTCGTAAGTCGGAATGAAGTGATTCAAGATCCCGTAGAATCCTCTCTTCAAGCCCTACAACTTTTCTCTTGAGGTCGAGAGTCAAATCAGTGTATATCGTATCAAGAACTGTGTCGGAAGTTCGGCTGCTTGAATGCTTCATTCCAAGCTTTATCTCCATCTTCCTTCCATTCGTATCTTCACTTGACCATTGTTTAAGCTCATCCCATCACTTCTCATGACATATTTAGGTACCTACCATCACGATAAAGATGTGCAAAATGTAATATCACGGATATAACGATATTTACCTATAAAATCACATAATTAGCTCGGTTCTGCACTTAGACATTTAGAAAACACGTTTGCTCAATATCTAGATAAAACCAATGATTTTCTATAAAAACCATAAAGATACGAAGGATATTGTTACGGAAATAACGTAGAATAAACCATGAATTTCGCCCTTAACAATGTGCACAATGCATTTTTGCACGGCGAACTTGATGAAGAAATTTATACGAAGATACCTCCAGGGTTTGAACAAAACCGATCAAACTTGGTATGTCGCATGAGGAAGTCCCTCTATGGGTTGAAACAGGCACCGTGTTGCTGGTTTGCCAAACTAGCGTTTGCTTTAAATGAGTATGGGTTCCGTCAGTCATACTCGGACTACTTGTTATTTACCCTTGTTCGAGGTGAGGTACGGCTCCAAGTTCTAATTTATGTTGATGATATGATACTTGATGGGAACGATTCAACAGCTTTACAGGTCTTCAAAAACTATTTAGGAAGCTGTTTTAAAATGAAAGACTTGGGCCGTTTGAAATATTTTCTTGGATTGGAAGTCGCTCGCAGCTCACAGGGTATATACTTGTCCCAGCGGAAGTATGCGTTAGACATTATCGAAGAAACGGGGTTATTAGGGGCGAGACCCGCCGAGATTCCGATGGAACATAATCACCGTTTGGGGATTGCACACGGTGACCTGTTGGATGATCTTGGAAAATACAGGCATTTAGTTGGAAGACTTATTTACCTTGGAGTTACGCGTCCCGATTTAGCATACTCGGTACATATATTGTCTCAGTTTATGCAGGAACCACGTGTTGAACATTGGGAAGCTGCGTTGCGGGTAGTTCGCTACTTGAAGAAAAATCCAAGACAAAGTATTCTCTTACGTGCCGATAGTCATTTGTCCCTAGAAGGATGGTGTGATACGGATTGGGCGAGTTGCCCGGTTACTCGTCGGTCCGTGAGTGGTTGGTTCGTGTTGCTTGAAACTTCACCGATCTTGTGGAAGACTAAGAAACAGCAGACGGTGTCCCGGTCCTCTACCGAAGCGGAGTACCGTTCTATGGCTGCCATTACCTGTGAGTTAAAGTGGCTTCGGCAACTTCTTGGTGATTTAAGGGTAAAAATCCCGGCCGGTATCCCTCTTCATTGTGATAGTCAATCCGCTCTGTATATTGCGCAGAATCCGGTGTTCCATGAGAGAACGAAGCATATTGAGGCGGATTGTCACTTTGTCCGTGATACGATTACCGAGGGGCTTATTGCACCGAATTATGTGCCTACGCGAGTCCAGTTGGCAGATATCTTCACGAAAACTTTGGGAAAACAGCAATTTGAATTTTTGCTATGCAAGTTGGGTATTCATGATCTTCACGCTCCAACTTGAGGGGGGTATCACGGAAAATATAGTGTTATTGTTATTATTTTGTATGTTAAGGGCATTTATGACATATTGGATGCGACGATGAAGGATGGGATATGAAAAACAATTCTTTTGGATCTACCAATCTTGTCAGTGTACATTCCTTACGATGGATAATAATACGTCTTCGGATTTGATTTTGATGCTTGCTTATGGAAATTTTGAACCAGGCTGCACTCTGCACTGCACTGCATACAGGTAATAAAGCCCGAATGGCTTAGATTTGGTTTAATTTTTGGACGTTTTACCAAATTTGCTTTGCTATGATCTTGTTATTCAGATCAGAGGCCAGATTTTGGTTCACTACTTTTGATCTTTCAATTCCCTCATGAAGCCAATAAATAATTGGAGACAGTCTTAATCATTCTCAAAGTATTTTTTTTTTAAAAAACTTTTTTTTAGGAATAATACTTAACATTCTTTTTATTTTTATTTTTATTTTTATTATTATTGCTTTTTTCCTACAAAACGGATCTTGTATCGATAGATAAATCTGTACATCTAAGCCGTGCCCTTTGAATAATGGAAAAGCTATGATCAAGTAATCTATCTCTCATAAATTGTAGGCATTTTTATGGAGGTTTTCATATATTGAAAAAAAAAAATATAAATGTCATAAATTTAAAAATAAAAATGAATTTTGATATAAAGTGAAGTTAGGATATTTCCTCGCGTTGAGTTTGTATGGAAGGTTGCCTAATTTTGCATGTGCGTTATCGTCTTCAGGTCCGGATAGAGTGTAGCGTGATGTTTAGAAAGTCAATGTGCCGCCGTGTGTTCAACATTTTCTATGGCGATGCCTACAGGACTGTTTGCCGATTGTGGAGCAGCTTGCTAAGCGCAATATGTGCTCGGGCCTTTGTTTGGAATGTGGCAGAGAGATGAAGTCCTTACGGCATGTACTTTTTGATTGTGACTTCGCTAGGGAGATCTGGGTAGCTTCGCCTTTTGGCAGTCAGCAAATGCAGCATGGGTCGAATTTTAAGGAGTTTTTTTGGTGCGTTGTTAGTGCGTTACACTCCTAATGAAGTTTCTACCTTTTGTATGCTCCTCATGAACCTTTGGAAAGCCCGATTCAGTGCCATTTTTTATGACGTGCCTATCTATGTGTCCCGGGTGGTCTCTTCATCTCTAGCCGGGGTAGTGGAGTTTCGTCAGGCCATATTGATGTAGGTCAACCTGATGATACAATCCCAGATGATTTACCCCATTTTCTAATGCAATTAGCGCTATTTTGACATCAACTTGAGCAATTTGAATGATGATTGGGAACCAATTTCTGTGTACATAGTATTCTCTAAAAAGACCATGTTTTAATTATATTATATTAGTATTAGCCTATTTTTGTTATCAGATTTACACGTTGTATCTGTGTGTCTATTTTGCAGCACGGGTATCATTGTTGGGACCGTGGACTGACTTTAGGGTGGCCGTTGATTCTTTTATGATGATTTTGGACCTATGGCGAGGATTTCAACCCATGAGGATTATCGATACATATTAGAAGGTTCGATCCAAGCAAAGTGGAAGAAAATTGTGATTATGTGATTTCAGATACATTTGACTCGCGCCATGTTACATTGACCTGCGTCAAGGTGTTGATGAGCATTCAATGTGGATGTCAGTCAGCCAACCACAACAAATGGGACTTGACCCACGCCAAGCACTTCTGACCTGCGCCAGTGAGGCAACTTGGATTTGACGCGCGCCAGTACGGATTGACCTGAGTCAAGATTGCAGAGTCAGCAAAGAATTAATCCTTTTATTCTTCCAAACTCATATTATCAAACATACACTTCATCTTCTTCAACTTTTCCATCTTGAAGGCAATCCCCACCCCCTGGCTCTTACAGCCGAATTTTAGTAGAAATTAACCGTTGATTTTGATTGTAAAAGCTAAGGATTCTAGTTTAACTCTTTTAGTTGATTGAATTCAACACACTAGTGTTAGTTCATTGAAGCTTTTGGGAGTTGGATGATGAGCACCAACTCGAATTTGTACTCTTGATTTGGTAATCCTTGATCTTTATTGTCATTCAATTGTTCTTATGCTTATGAATATTAATCTTGAGATGTTGATATTTATAGACATGAGTGGCTAGATTTTTCTAGCCAAGATTATGTTATAGCTTTAGTTGTCCTCTTGTATTGGTTGGGAATGATTGTTTATGTTGTTTAGTTCCAATTGTTGTAAAAGCTTTTCCTACTTGTGTCGTATTGATTGCTTGCATTAGAGTAATTGCCTAGTGTTAGTATTTGCATGTTGACTGAGACCGAAAGGTGAAGTCAATCGTGAGAAGAGGGTGGGAGAACCGGAAGGTAAAATCGACCTCTTCGAGGCATTCGATTTCTTATCCGGGGATTCTTGGCTTTGTCATTGCATTCAAGTGTGTAGCATACCAAATCATTAGGTTTAGTACACCTAGACCGAGAAGGAGGTAGAGAGAAATTCCGTACACTCGTATGAGGGGGAGTTGCTTGCTTAGGAATGCACCGCTTCACACTTTTGGACGTCATTGGTCGGATGGTAGGAGGTCATTCCAATGAGACTACGAGAGGATGGCTAGGTTATACGTTATCTTGGCTAGTTTCTTTTATCATTTATCATATTTCTGTCGCAACACTTTATTTATGCATTTAATAATCATCTTGCAAATTTGTGACCTAGATCAAGTAATATAGACTTTTAGTGTGTAACCTCATAATTTCGTGTTCTCTCGAGACGACATTGACTCACCAAACTAGACTATAGTCGACCTGGTACACTGCCGGTTAGATTGGACCTCTAGGAATTGGCCATCACATAGGCTCTTCACATACGGGGTCTGAGGGGTCTGCACACCCGGCCATTTGTAGTGCACCTCCCGTGGGCAGCTAGAAATGTAATTCTGATGCTTCTGTCATGGACTCGGGTTCTGGTGTGAGACTGATCTTCAGAGATGCGCTCGGTTCGATTATTGCTGCCTTCTCGTTCCACCTTGACCCTGGTATAAGCCCTGAGATTCTGGAAATGCATGCGATTCTGTTGGCGATGGAAGATGCTCCTCGACTGAGACTTTCTGCAGCAACCTTCAAGACTGATTGCCTTTCATGTGTTCAAGCATTAACGCGGCCGTCGGAAGATTTGTCAATTTTTAGTTGTTTAGCGCATGACTGCAAGCGTACCAGCAATTTTCCGACGCATTTATTGGCTAGACACGGGTTAGATCATATTGGTCGTGTTGTTTGGGAAACAGTCAGTCCTCATGATATAATTTCTGCCGCTATTGCGGACTTGGTTTAATAAATGTCTTTATTCAAAAAGAATGAATTTTGATTATTATTATTATTATTATTATTATTATTATTATTATGGAAAATTAAGGATAAGGACACAATCTGAAATATTATTAAGCAACAGGACAACTACATATTTTTTATAGGGAGAAGGACAACTGCATAATTTTTATAGCGAGAAGGACAAACGGTGAATCCGAAAATCGGTGAATCTCCTAGTGAATCCGAAATCGGTGAATTTCGATAGTGAATTTTGTGATGAATCCCGACAATGAATTTTGAAAATTAGTGAATTTCGACGATGAATGTCGGCAAAGTGAATTTAAATGATGAATTTGAACACAAGTGAATTTCGATAGTGGATAAATAATTTTGTCCTTTATGCAAAAGTTTCAAAAGATCGTCTCTTCTACTCAATCGATTGATGAAATATTTTTGTCCTTATCCCTCATTCCCCCTTATTATTATTACGATTTTTAAAAGTGTCATTAATAGAATCGTGATAAAATAAAAAAGAATAATTTATTTATAATAAATTAAGTATAGAGGAAGATAAAAGTAATAAATATTCCATTAATATTTTAAACGACATTTAAATTATAGGAGAAATATAAGAATTCAGAAAATGGTTATATTTCTAGTGTTATTTGTTTTTAAGGACGTGTTTTGGGACTTAGGCACTTAGGACACATTTAAAAGATCATTAGTTATAAGGACACAATTCATTTATGTTCCCAATTTTGCCCTTGAGGTCACCGGAGCTACTGTTCAAACTGATAAGATGCAGAGGTGACCGGATTTGAGAACATACCGGAAAATCTCTCTGTTTCTAACAGCAAAAAGGAATCAATTAGGCATTTTCTGTTCGATTTTCATGTTGCGGTTGAGGTGGGTATATAGAACGACTCAGGATGGATTGTTCTGGCAAAATTTAAAGGTTCTCAACAGTTTGCATTTCTTTTATTAATTTCTTCTACACAGAGATGAGGCGAATATCGCGTATCCTTTGCCATATATGGGGAATCAGGAAGGCTAGATGTTCTTTTATCTTCATCTTTGCTTAGAATTCAAGCAGTTTTTTTTTTTTTTTTTTTTATTACAAAATTGAGTTCACTATTTTCTGACTTAGTCAAGGAGGAATCAGTTGAACCGTGTTGCGATTATATTACTTTTTTGTTGTTTCTGTTGTGAAATTGAATTTTCAGGGGTATTAGGTGAAGATATGGAATATATTTTCTCTCATCCCCTGTACTCAATTATTTGTGGTGACTATACTATCAACATATTGCAGCTTTCTCGTGATTCTGGGTTCATGAGCTTCTTTCACATTCTATAGATTCTTCAACTATTTGAGTTGTATTTCTGAGCAGCTTTGATTTTTCTTTCTGCCCCCGTGAATAATTGGTGTGACGAAAAGGTCGATGCTAATGCGATTCGAAAAGGTCGATGCTGGATATCTGCGGCCTTAATCAAGAACGAGTTCTGCAAACCGATCCCGAGAGTCGACATCAACAGAGTAGAATCTGATTTCTTTTTTTTTTCCTTTTTTTCTTTCTTTCTTTACGAAGGGCTGATTTCATTTTATTGTTTGTTTGTTTTCAGAAACAGAGCTTTGGTTTCATTGTTGATTTCATTTTACAAGCAAAGATTTGATTTCATTTTTTAAGTTTGATTTCATTTTTTTTTATTGTTTGCTATGCCACCGTGATTCCATTATCGCACCATATTTTTTTCTTAAGCGTTGATGCTTATTACATTGAAGCCTTTGTCTTTAGTTGTCATTTCTTTAGGTATAATCACTTTATAGAGTATACATTCTTGAAATTCAACGGCATCATGCAATCGATGTAGAATTTCTTGTCATACGATGCATAATGGCTTAAAAACCACATTCATAGTGACCGAACTCTTGGCGATGTCATCTGCATAAATTGTTTGGTGTCGCGATATATATTGTCGATGTCATCGCATAAAATGCCGATGTCATCGCATAAATTGCCGATGTCCTTTGCATAAATTGTTGATGTCACTGCATAAAATACCGATGTCACTGCATAAATTGCCGATGTCACTGCATAAAATGTTGATGTCACTGCATATCTGATTGCCGATGTCACTGCATAAATTGTTGATGTCACGCATATATGATTGCCGATGTCATTGCATAAAAATATGAATTAAGGTGAAAATTTTATGTTGATCATAGTTTTATATCAAAAGATATAGCCATTTGAAGTCGACTTTATGAAGAAAAGAAATCGATTTTATGAAATTAAGTCGGAAAAATAACAAATGTCATCACGGTGTTGCTTCATCAAATGTCACCACACCCGGTGATCACTACATCCCGATGGTCTGCGATCGCGGTGTCTCGCAGATCGGGGTGGCCACTTCATCGCGGTGTCTCTGCATCGGGGGTGGCCACTTCATCGCGGTGTCTCTGCATATATGATTGCGGATGACACTACATAAATTGTTGATATCATTCATATATGATTGCTGATGTCACTGCATAAAATGTTGATGTCACTGCATATCTGATTGCCGATGTCACTACATAAATTGTTGATGTCATGCATATATGATTGCCAATGTCACTGCATAAAATGTTGATATCACTGCATATATGATTGCCGATGTCACTGCATAAAAATATGAATTAAGGTGAAAGATTTATGTTGATCGTAGTTTTATATCAAAAGATATAACCATTTGAAGTCGATTTTATGAAGAAAAGAAATCGATTTTATGAAATTAAGTCAGAAAAATATCAAATGTCATCACGGTGTTGCTTCATCAAATATCACTGCATCCCGGTGATCACTGCTCCCGATAGGTCCAAATCCGATGAGTAAAAATCAAATGTCATCGCGATAAATCGTTATAAATATGCTTGTCACAAAGATCACGGTGATCACTACATCCGTCAATACGTCACGGTGGTGATGCACGGTAAAAAAATAAATAAAAAAAACAAAAAAAAAAAAACATATTTCATCACCTGCTCTTAAAAAAAAAAACTTCCAGCGTCCATGAAATAAAAATTAGCAACAGCATTAATGCTTTAAGCCGCCTGTTCCTCTTTTTTTTTTTTTTTTTTTTTTTTAATTTCTATCTTCATTAAGGGTATTTGTGTCTATCTACCTAATTTTTGTCCTTATAATTAAGTGTTTGTTTTGGATGTCCTTTTCTAACAATTAAATCCGATATATGCGTCGGCACCGATAATTACCATATTTCTAAATAGAAGATGTATTTCTTTACAAGAAATATAAGGCTGTCGAATATCCCAAAATCTCGATGTTACTTGACTCTCAACCCATTTTCGTCTTGAACTATGTCATGCCTTTTCACTTTCCGACCCGAAAATTTTCAGAAATTCTTTTATCCCGAATGTAGTCAGGAAATATTGTGGTAATTTTTTTGTAAATGGAAATCTTAATTAAGCCTTTTGGTGAATGTGTATCGATTATTTAAAATTTTTAAAAAAAAACTTAAAATGGTAAATTTTGGGCCATTATTTATTATTTAAACTAAGTTGTATTTATTTTCTATGGTTTTTTTTCTTCCCAAAAAGACGAAAGATTTTATTAGAAAGCCGGACAAACGTCGGTAAAGACAAATACACAGCCGGAAAACGCTGGAGCACCGCCCGGATAAAACACAAACAGAGAAAAAAAAATAAACCCAACAGACAGAAAAACACACTAAAAGAACAAAACTAACAACAAACTTGGCTATCAAGACCAAAGGTCTCAAAGAGACATGCTTGATAAAAGGAGTGAAGAAGCCATGAGGCCAAGAACTTCACCTAAAGACCTACACTAAAACTAAAGAAACCAAAAGCTCCGGAAGCCTAGAGCCGTCCCAACACCGCCACCGTACGGTACACAGAAATCCGAAAGAAAAACTGCTCCTCCCGAATAATATTTTGCAACCCATTCGTATTACTCAATCCCTAATAAATTGTCACTGTCTTTGTGTAATTTTATAAAATGACATTCTTTGAGTTTGATTTCTATACAATCATAAATCAAGTCATATCACCCCTAAAAAAAATCAAGTCATATACATATGATTTTGCAACTCCAAAATGAGTGTCTAACTTGAAAAAGAAAATAGTCCTTATAATATTTATAATAGATGTGGCATATATGTAATTTTTGTTTAATAAATTTGATGAAAAAAACTTAAATAATATTTTTCGAGATATATTTTCTCCCTACCCGACAAGATACAAAACATTTGAGTATCTTGATTGTCGTGTCAGGATCAGGAAAAAAGTTTCCCGAGTTCTATAAAAACGATAAACAAGTACGAAGGTTACGAGACGGATTCTAGCTGATTTTCATCCCTAATAATGAATGTCAAGTTTTTTTTCTTTTTTTTGAACAACAAGAAATTTATTTAAAAATCTAGCAAGGCTCTAGATAGTAAAGTATTCCAACCAGAGCAATGCTAGAACCACAACCAATGACACAACTTCCCTATACATGCACTATTGATTATTGTGTGACACTACTATAAAAAAGCATAAAGATCATAGTTTTTAAGTGTGATATATTCACTTTAGTCACAGTTTCCAAAGTGTGGCATATTGATGTGTGACATAAAGTACTTTAATTCATCCACATTTAAAAACTATGATATATTATAGTTGTTATCACATTTGAAAACCGTGGTCTATTATCGTTGTTATCACACTTAAAAACCGAAATCTATTATAATTTCAGCACATTTAAAAACTGTGATCTATTTTAGTTGTTATCACACTTAAAAACCGTGATCTATTATAGTTGTTATCACACTTAAAAACCGAGATCTATTATAATTTCAACACATTTAAAAACTGTGATCTATTTTAGTTCACACATAGAAACAGAAATCTATTATAAATTTAATCACACCTATAAATGTGTGATCATTTATTTTCAAAAAATAAAAATAAAATGTACGAACACACATTTTTTTGCTCTCAGTGTGACTCAAACTTGGATACTCCGGAATAACAAGCCACACTAATTACCACTGGACCGATCCCTTTATTTCTTCTTGTTTTCCACCACACTAAACTAAGATCTCATCATAAAATATCAGGGTTAATTTAATTTTTAGTCCTCTAACTTTACTTGTTTTTGTAAATAGTCCTCTTTTTGCTCCGGTAGCATTTTTAGTCCTATAACTTTCTTTTTTCTGGATTTTTAGTCCTTTTTGCCAATTCATCACCGGAGCTCCGGCGAAGTGCTAATTTTGACCCTATAACTTTCTATTTTACGGATTTTTAGTCTATAACTTTCTATTTTACGGATTTTTAGTCCTTTTTATACACTTAGCCGGAGCTCCGGTGATGAATTGGCAAAAAGGACTAAAAATCCAAAATAGAAAGTTATAGGATCAAAATGCTACCGGAGCAAAAAGAGGACTATTTACAAAAATAGGTAAAGTTAGAGGACTAAAAATCAAATAAACCCTAAAATATCATATTAATTTAATCACAGTTAAAAACTGTGATTGATTGATGTTTTTGTCTCAGTTTTCCTAAAACAGTAATAATAAAAACTGTGATCTATTTTAGTTGTTATTACACTTAAAAACCGAGATCTATTATAATTTCTACACATTTAAAAGCTGTGATCTATTTTAGTTGTTATCAAACTTAAAAACCGTGATCAATTATAGTTGTTATCACACTTAAAAACCGAGATCTATTATAATTTTAGCACATTCAAAAACTGTGATCCATTTTAGTTGTTATCACACATAAAAACCGAGATCAATTATAATTTCAATTACTCCTAAAAAAGTGTGATCATTCTTTTTTTTCAAAAAATAAATGTACGGACACATATTTTTTGTTCCCAGTAGGACTCGAACCTAATTACTCCGAATAAGGAGCCAAACTAATTACATTTGGGCGATGCCTTCTTTCTTTCGTTTCGACCACACTAAACTGATATATCGTTATGAAATATCATATTATTTTAACCACACTTAAAAACTATGATTGATTGATGTTTTGTCTCAAATTATTCATAAAACCGTCATAATAAAAAGTTAATGTGTTCATTTTACTTTCTTTGTCTCGGTTTTTAAAAGCGAGACATTTCTCATTTTAAAGTGTGATATTTATCCTTTAATAGTGAAATAAAATCAATCACACGTAAAAAAACCGAAACCTATATATAAAATATCTAAACATTTTAATCACGATTTAAAAACTAAGATTTATTGGTATAATACATCTCGGTTTATTCAATAATTGTGATAAAAAATTTAAGTGTGATATATACACTTTCCTTGTCTCGGTTCTTTTAAAAGTGTGATTTCTATAGGTGTGATTGTTCGGTAAAAACGAGTTTTACAATTTATAACCGAAACACCCCAAGTATAAGGTTCGTAGTAAAGGATGTTAACGGGTCGTCCTAAGGGAGTGGAATGTTTATCGGATCAAGGAACAATTATCTTATCGATTATGTCACGACTATTAACTAAGATTTAAACTAATTATGAATTAATGAACAGTATGATGAACAGTAAAAGCGATGATGAAGCAGTAACTTTGATGAATAGTAAATTTGCAGTAAAATTAACAATCAACTAGAATTTAAAACAACTAACTTAGCAATCAACGATTTATACTAATGATTCGATTTATCAAGTAATTAAAACAACGGCAAGGCAACGGAATCCACCGATCAATCAACCCAACCCCAACTAGACGGCAAGTTAAAGATATGATTTTTAGTAATGATCTATCACGAATTCGATTAAATTTCTCTAAACGAATTCTAGGGTTTCGTTTTCTTTTTCAAATAAAACAAAACGACATGCAAAACAAGATCACGAGATTATTTCTAATACTCTTACTCAATTAACTATAAACGATCTCTCGAATTATAATTAATCGCATCAATTAAAAGATCACAACTTGAACAATATTTTCATATAAATTCAAAGCATAAAAGATGGTTTCATCGATCTCTCGATTCAAATAAAGCGTAAGCGATAAATAACAAATTCTAATTGATGAAAAGCGATAACTTTACTCACTAAAAGTACGGCTAAAAATCTCTACAGTTGGTGTTGATGTTGATCGATTTCATCCGTTGTCCCACCGCGATGTGCTTAGCCAACAACCATGATGTTGATCATGATCATTTGGGTGGAAGAAATCATCTTCTTTTTTTTTTTTTGATACTGACTCGGTCGCTCTCTAAATTTTGTGTGAATGAATTATATTCATTAGGGTTTGGAAATAGCTGTATATATAAGGGAGTAAGTCGGCTGAATCACTTATGCGTATGTCGGTGGTCTTTGAATGAATGGCGGTGGTGAGCGGACATTTGGATGCTAGTCTATTTTGGACTCAAACTTCTAAAATTCATATCTTGAGTTGTAGACCTCCAAAAATTATGATCCGAACGTCATAATTAAGCTCTCGGAAAACTCTACAACTTTCATTAAGGACTCTTCTTCAGAAAACGCCTTTTTGATTAGCCCGTCGTATCCCGAGTCGTTTACGGGATTTTCCACTTACGAAATTGATTACCCACTTGACCACCATTTGAGTTGTAGAAGTCCGATTGGCGTAATTCAAAGTGCGTTGGAAAGCTCTTTCAATGATCTACAATTTTCATGAAGAAGTCCTCCTGAAAATGCCTCTAAGATGGGTCAAATCTCAGTCGAAAATATGTAACGATTTAAGTACTTAGGAAAACTTGCTCCGTTGAACTCGTAAACTTGTGGCATCTTCTTCTAACCCTCTAAACACCTCTTTTAGACCGAAGATATGCATCTACAAGATATCAAAATATTGCAAAGTGTAACAACATCCAAATAAACATAAAACCAACGATAAAAACACATAAATCAACCCACTTTTGCAATTTATTATCTTTAAAACTCATTTGCTCAATTTATCCTTTTGGCGAGTGATTTTCTATAAAAATCACTAAAACACGGGAGATAATGTTACGAAACAACTCGATAAAAACCATAAAATTAGTAAGTAAACAACTCCCCACACTTAGACTTTTGCTTGTCCCGAGCAAAACAATTAAAACTAGCTCACTTTATATGCAATCCAAATAGATTCTAACTCACGTAACAAAAGATACAACAACTATAGCAAACAATACTATCACAGAGATAGATTCGAGTGTATGTGTGACAAGCCCTTTTCAAATTTAACAAGCCTTCCAAAGAAATATCCTCTCAAAAATTTCAATGACTATCCTAGATATGGCGAAGTAATAGCTCCACTCAAAGCCTTCCCACGCACTCAGTAGGATAATCCCTACAATCATATCATGCGGTTTATACTAGGTATAAGAGTAACGATAACCAAGTCTTTAATTTTTCCACTTTCTTTTTTTCCTTTTTCTTTTGGACATCGAGAATGAGCTCTTACCCGTCATAGTAGAATAGGATGTTTCGTGATAACACCTACCTTACTCAAATCATAGGGTAGCTTCTTCTAGCTGCCGTGAGCTTTTGGTCATCATAGTGGTATAGGACATACGTGGTATACCCTACCTCACTCAAATCATTAACTTGACTTTCCGACAAGCGTATTTATTCACTAATTATTTATTCATTCACTTTTTAAAGACATAAGTTACATCTCACTTATCACATTCAAACTTTATGATATTCACAAAGACACGGTCTAACTAAGGTGTTACTATCTTGACCTTCCTAAGATAACTCATCAAAATAATGAAAGGATATAGTTCAAAAATCTTGCTTCAATGTCAAAGGCTTTCGTGAGAAACGAATTCTATCTCCATGTGATAAAGACATGCTATAATTATCTCACTAAGTCACATACTATCATAAATCAGGAAACTACAACTAGCAAGCATTTGTTCCAATTACATGCTCAAGATTTACAATTATCCAAGTGCCAAAATTTTAAAATCTTTAAAATTTATCAAGGATCACAAATATCTACTCATATTGTCGAAATAAAGCACGAATTGCACCCCCACACTTAAATCACATTATGTCCTCGAATGTGCAAATAAAAGAAAAGAATACTTATTGGTTATGAAGTGGTTGTCGGTTTGTAGGTTGGTGAGTGGTCGAGCCGTAGCATGAATAAACCATTTGCACTCGTATCGAGGGATGAGACAATACTAAAGGAATAGGTGGCAACAACCGCTCACAAGATGTCGCACACTCGACATAACATATAATCTCGGGGTATATGAGTAAACATGTAGGCACATAAAGCATTCACAAATAGGACAAGGATAACCAACACACAACTCACCAAGGTTTTATTCTAATAACCTAAAAACTTAACTAAAAGAAATACTTAAAAGACTAGGTGCCTCACAGGGCGCTTCTTTTATGTCATTAGTTTGACAGAGGAAACCAAGTCAACTTTGGATCGAGGCCACTTGGGTTTAAGGCTAACCACTTCTCTGTCGGACTCGGAATGACTAGAACGGAAATGGTTTTCGCCACAACAACAAGTCAAGTGCGCGATAAGATCATGAAATTTTCTCTCCGAGACAACACGACTCTTTTCTTCTTGTTCTTGTTTTCGGATCTGGTGAGGTATGCAAACAAGCTCGGGAGCATTGTGAAGGATCCGCAAGGTTAGGGGTAATAATGTCATCATCCACTCCAAAGAAGTCGGATGGAATCTCTTCACAAATAAAGCGACTCAACCGTTTCATTTCTCTTTTGAAAGTATAGTACTTGAGGCTTTCCCTGGGGTTGCCCAAAGTACTTCTTAATCCGGTGACCATTGACTTTGAGCGGTTGATCGCGTACCCTTTCAAGCGTAATGGCTCACCAGGATGAACATCAAGAATCTCAAAGGGCGGACCATCTAGATTTAAGCTTACCAAAGCAAAAGATGGAGCCTGGTGTTATCTGACAAAGCCATGTCTCCCACTTTGAATTCCCGATCTTTAATCTTAGCATCGTGAGCGCCGCCGTTCTTTCCTTGCTCGACTTGGCGTTCTCATAGGCCACGAGTGCGAATTCATCGAGCTCATGTAGTTGCAATAATCTTTTCTCCCCACACGAGTTGGCTATCGAAGTTTAAGAATTTAATAGCCCGATAAGCTCACGTGCTCACTCGGCCCGGTAGATGGCAAGCCTTGCCATAAACCATTTGGAAGGGTAGCGTACCCATAGGGGTCTTGAGCGCGGTGCGATAAGCCCAAAGTGCGTCGTCCAACTTCGGACTCAGTTGGATCTATTGGAATTCACCGTTTTCTCAAAATCCGTTTAAGACTTACATTTGCTCACCTCGACTTGGCCTTTGGTTTGGGGGTGGTATGGTGTACCAATTCTATGCTTGACACCATACTTCTCAAGAATTTTATCCGGTGGTGCATTACGAAATGCGAACCTTCATCAGCGATAAGGGCTACAGGGACGACCAAATCAAGTAAAGATATTCTTTTGCAAGAATTTCTTAACAACTTTGTGATCATTGGTTTGGGTGGCTATGGCCTCTACCCATTTGGAAACATAGTCTACAGAGGACGAGAATATATTTGTTAGAGCATGATGATGGGAGCGGTCCCATAAAATCAATGCCCAGGGCGTCAAAGACCTCACATTCCAAGATAGGCCTCAAAGGCATCTCCATCCTATTCTTGAGTCTCCTACTCTTTGGCATCTATCACATACCCTTGCAAAAGGCTTCAAAGATCTTTAAGCAGAGTAGGCCGGTAAAAACCAGCTTGAAGGATTTTTGTGACTGTCTTTAGGTGCTCCGTAGTGCCCACCGGCGGGACCACTATGACATTGCTCCAAGATATCCAATTGTTCATGCTCCGGGCGCACCTTCTAAGCAACCCGTCCTTGCGGACTTTAAGCAGAGATATGGATCCTCCCATACGAGATACTTTAAGTCACCGAAAAATTTCTTCTTTTCACGATCGTCATCTCTTCTAAGTGTCCACTTGCTAAGTAGTTGGCGTAATCAAGATACCACGACCTCCCAGGTCTCTAGCTTCATTAATTGCTCGATCGGAAAGTCAATGCCTATCTCGCCAGGGATTTTGCTACCCTCGTTTACTAGGCGAGATAAGTGGTCACCACAACATTATCACTACCTTTCTTGTCCTTAATTTCAAGGTCAAATTCTGTAGTATCGAATCCATCCGAGTAACCTTGGTTTAGCGTCTCGCTTTTCCCATAAGGTAGCGTAGTCTTCGCGTGATCATCCACACCACCACTTTGGACCCTAAAAGATAACCACGAATTTGTCAATAGCAAAAGCAGCGCCAAGAATTCCTTCTCGGTAGTGGCGTAATTGCATTGAGTGGGTTCAAAGTGCGGCTAGCATAGTAAATCGGCTGAACTTTTGTCAATTCTCGCTCAGAAGCTGCTCCGGCTGCGTAGTTAGAGGCATCGCACATTAATTCAAAGGTTGAGTCGGTCGGGCGCGATTAAAATGGGGGCCTTTGGTTAGCTTATCCTTTAAGCTATTAAAAGCTTTCTTACACCCATCATCAAACAAGAACTCCACTTCCTCTTTCAACAAAGTTGGATAAAGGCTTTGCTATCGTCGAAAAATCTTTAATGAAAGCGCCGATAGAAGCCCACATGTATCTAGAAATCCTCGTACCTCCTTCACTTTGTCTTGGTACGACATTTTCTCGATGGCTTCTACCTTAGCCTTATCCACACTGAATACCATCTTTGGACACCTTGTGTCCCAAAACAATCCCTTCTTCCACTAGAAAATGGCATTTCTCGATTAAGCACTAGATTTTCTCAGCATAGCGTTGGAGTACCATATCGAGATTCTTTAAAATTTCATCAAAGCTGCCGCCATAGGCGAGAAATCATCCATGAAGACCTCCATGCATTGCTCCACAAGTCCATCAAATATGGCCAACATGCACCGTTGAAAGGTCGCGGTGCATTGCATAAGCCGAATGGCATTCTGCGAAAAGCAAAAGTGCCGGATGGGACAGGTAAAAGTTGTCTTCTCTTGGTCATTAGTGGTCGATGGCTATACGGAAATAACGAGAATATCCATCAAGGAAACAATAATACTTATGACCACTCGGTCTTTCTAGAAGTTGGTCAATGAAGGCGGGAAATGATCCTTAGCGGTGACTTCATTTAACTGCGATAATCAATGCAAACTCTATAGCCGATCCAAGGCGTAAGGCAACTTCTCCCCTTTTCGTTCTTCTCCACGGTAATGCCTCCTTCTTTGGCACAACTTGAGTAGGGTGACCCACTCACTATCGGCGATGGCGTAGATAATCCCATGTCAAGCCATTTGATGATCTCGCTTTTTGACAACCTCCTGCGTATGCGGATTGACCTCGCTTTGAGGTTGTCGACCTTTTCGCTCCTTCCTCCGTTCGGATCTTATGCATGCACACGTCTAGGTGATTCCTACGATATCGCCCCACTTGCCATCCGAGCGAGGATATGTTTCTCCAACACTTTAATTAGTACAGCAGCTTGTTTCGGCTCGAGTTTAGATGAGATGATCAAGGGCAACTTATCACCGTCCTTAAGGAAGATGTATTTTAGGTCTTTGCTGAAGTGGTTTCAACTCTAAGTCGGTGGTGGTTGCTCTATACTAGATTTTAAGGGACCACCTTTTTCCTTGTGAGTTTGGACCGGTTGGTGAAAAACACCTCATCTTCACGAGGTGTGACCCCAGAAAGGTATTGAATGACATCATCACAGAGGAATCCTCCCATCGACTTCCGTTTGTTCTTTCTTATGCTTAACCATCTTCTTAAGTTCTTCTTCTTCAAGCTCTTACGCATTTGCTCCCAATCATCCAACTCCCAATGAGTAGTTTCTTTCCGAATTCTATTTCGTCCCAACTACCCATTAAAACTTCCTCTCTCTGCGAGGTTAAAGTCCGCTTGGTTGAGCTCCTTCAAATCATTCTTTGCTCATCCCTGGAATATCCAGATTTTCCGTTCACTCATAGGCTCATATCGCGCAAGTTGTTGAGACAACTCTCTGGCCCGATTCTGCTGTTCGTGAATTATAACATCCAGGGCTCTATCTCCGTGAGCTCTTCATCGTGGTCGAATTCATCCCCATAGATTGCTTCAATGAATGAGATCTCGGCTCAAAGCTTCATGAGAACTTTTTCCTGCTCGAGGGTAATGGAAGTGTCCCTACTTTGAGTGATTTGGCAGGGTTTGAAAGTCAATGGTGGAAGCGAAGTGTTTAAGAAAGGCCGGCCGAGAATCGGGGCATCTCGCTTGTCGGTGGTAATCGGTATGACCCGATCGATTGGAAAAACTAGATGTTTAACATGGATAAGGGCGTTGTTAACACAACCGGCTAAGCGGCTAGATTGGTCCACCAGCGAAGAGAGGCGGGGCGCTCCTTTAGCCTTTTGTCGGCCGAGACTCTTGCAGGCGTTCAATGGCATCACATTAACAGAGGCCCTGAATCGCATAAAACATTGTGGAGCGTGTGGCCTTCAATCGTGCGAGGAGATTGAAGGTCGTCCGAGGTCACTCGCTTGATTGCAGCGCTCTGTGAAACCGTTGAACACTCTTCTCTTAGCACTTCCTCTGCCATTTCCTTTAGCTTCTTTTTACTTCCACAGGCATCCTTAAGATACTTACGAGACTTAGGCATCTCGGTTAATACCTCGGCCAAGTGGCATAGTCACCATAGTATCTCTAAGCATCTTCCTCACTCCGTCATCTTTGTTTGTCGAGTTTAGGGTATTCTCTCTTTTCTTTGCCGGATAAGGAAGGGTTTTCGAATGATTAATCATAGGTTGACTTTTAATGGCTTCGTCCTCCTTATCCTTCCATCTGACAAACTTCTCAGTTTTCTTTTTAGTCAGGGGTTCGACTACGACTTCCCTTCTCGGCATCCTCATCACTATCCCGAAAAATCATCATCACTCGGCTCTTCCTCACTGTTACCTTCTTTGGAATTTAATTTACGATTGCCCTCTCCCGAACTCATGGCGTCGGGAGGGGCTACTCGTTCCGACATCTTTTCCGGGTCCGGTCGTCTTACCGCTTACGAGGGTGGCGCATTCAACTCCTCATCTCCATACTCCCATTGAGGTGTGATGGCGGTGCAAGCATTGATATCCGCCTTAGGGTTTTTTCTGTATAACTCGGCGGTCTTTCTTGAGGTGCTTGCTTGTTGATCGACCATCGACCAATCTGTCTCTCCATCGTCTTTTGACCGGTGGCTAGTGTTTTCACCATGTCAACTAGCTCATGAATTTCTTACGAGAGGCGTAGGTGGGGTTTGTTGATTTTGCGTTTGGGCCCGATTACCTTGGGGTCTTGGGTTATTGGATGCACCAGGCGGTGTATAATAACTATTCGCGGATTTCCCGAAAAGTTGCGGGTTTGAGTTTGACTTGATTGACGAATTTTGGTGAAGCCTCACGAAAGGTTGATTACGGTTCTCCATAACTTATACTTCCTCATTCATTGTATTCCCGGCTGTATGCCCGAGTGATTAACATCTGCTTGGCCGCCTTCTTTGCGCTTCATTTGCATGTTGGCTAGTTGTTTGTTCATTATTTCCATTTGAGCAACAAGCGCTTTTGTCTACGAGTCACTTGAAGCGACCTCTCCTTTTTGCTTCCGCTAACACGGGTCTTCTTTTGAGTTTCCCACATGTTATTCTTAGCTATCGTTTACGCTACCACTGTAAGCGGCATCATCTCCTCCTCCTAAAAGCGATCCATGGTTGTGGAATCCAAGTAATCTCTATTGGGTTGAGTAACACCACGATAGAATAATTCTAGAAGTTCATGTCGAGTGTATCCATGGTTAGGGCATTTTCTCATTAATGATTCAACCTCTCCCAAGCCTTTCCCACACTCTCTCCTTACAGTTGCTCGAAGGTAGCTATATCTCTTTTTCGTTCCATTATCGTTCAGGTGAAGCGAATTTGAGCAAAGGCTCTTTTAACATCATTGATTATGAAGAGAGTGATGGGGTAAGGACTTAAACCATCGATTTGCTTCACCCTCAAAGCAAGCGGGAAAAGTTTCAATTTAACAACTTCAGCAGGAGCGCCAGGGTAGTGACTGCTTTCAGATTTGCACAAAAGTAGACAAGAAGTCATGTGGGTCTTCTGCGGCGGTGCCATGGAATGAACTATTTTGGACCATCCCCACAACTCCATTCTTAAGATCAAAATGCATTCCTCCCATCTCTGGAGGCCGAATTGGTCTATGCCCTTCCAATGCAAACTAACTCCTAACCGACCAAATATCGGGTAGTTGATAGCATAGTAGGGTAAGTACAGGGTCGATCCACAGGGAATTGGGATGTTGAATCTAATTTTATTAATCCTCTCAATTGTTACTCAAGAAAACAAATAAACGAAAGATTAAACATAAAAACTCAAAGAACAACTAAAATAAATCTAAGCTAGAACAAATAATAAAAACCTAAACTAAGGATACATGGGATCAAACAATGCACAAACCAAGGGATCTCAATCTAGTTCATCTCATGATTTCAATTCAAATTGTGGTTTCACCTTTACACGAGACACAAATCCTAATCTCTTAGTGAATCTGTATTCTCAAGCTATGGATTCTAATTCCTTAGTAAATCCAATTTATCGATCTCTCATCTTCCGAATGTTGAGACCAATATTCCATACAAAGCGAAGGTGTAGATTCAAGTTAACTCCCGTATTTTAGAATCTAACAACCTAGATAATTAATCGATTAATTTGTCATCATTAATGATTAAAAATCCTATCTTTCTATGGTGATCTAGTCTACATAACTTCCGTATGTTGTAAGCGTATCAATAGCAAACTAATCTCTCGATATAAGTTCACATAATAGCATCATGAATCATAGAAAAATACAAAATAAATTAAAGATCATAAAAATAAAAAGGATTGAATAAATTAAAAGATTAAACTCACATAGTTTTGGTACATTGGATGAACTCCACGGATCAACAACGAAATAAGCGGAAAAACTACATCTAATCTAACCCCGGATCACCCGAGCACAAGGCTCGGGTGACCGACTTATAACCTCACAGACTTGCGGCTTGCTTCTTTGTATGAATGCCGCGAGGAAATATTGTGTATGAATTGTTGGCATGCAGGCTGTATTTATAAGGAATATATATCGGCTATGTAAGGATATGCGGCTGAATTAATAATTATCAATTAGGGTTTTGCATAAAAGAAAAGGCGGCTGAGGCATGGAGAAGAGTAAGTCGGTGGTGCTGAATGAATGGCGGTGGTGAACGGACGCTGGATGCTAGTCTATTTTGGACTCAAACTTCTAAAATTCATATCTTGAGTTGTAGACCTCCAAAAATTATGATCGAGCGTCATAATTAAGCTCTCGGAAAACTCTACAACTTTCATTAAGGACTCTTCTTCAGAAAACGCCTTTTGATTAGCCCGTCGTATCGAGTCGTTTACGGGATTTTCCACTTACGAAATTGATTACCCACTTGACCACCATTTGAGTTGTAGAAGTCCGATTGGCGTAATTCAAAGTGCGTTGGAAAGCTCTTTCAATGATCTACAATTTTCATGAAGAAGTCCTCCCCTGAAAATGCCTCTAAGATGGGTCAAATCTCAGTCGAAAATATGTAACGATTTAAGTACTTAGGAAAACTTGCTCCGTTGAACTCGTAAACTTGTGGCATCTTCTTCTAACCCTCTAAACACCTCTTTTAGACCGAAGATATGCATCTACAAGATATCAAAATATTGCAAAGTGTAACAACATCCAAATAAACATAAAACCAAGCGATAAAAGCACATAAATCAGTAAACTTTTGCGATTTATTATCTTTAAAACTCATTTGCTCAATTTATCCTTTTGGCGAGTGATTTTCTATAAAAATCACTAAAACACGGGAGATAATGTTACGAAACAACTCGATAAAAACCATAAAATTAGTCGTAAACAGTGATCAATGTCTCTTTTTGTATTAGTGGATATAATCTGTCTCACTTCTTCTATAACTTTGACAAAAATATCATATGAATCAGTCACAGTTTAAAAATGAGATTAATTGGTATAAGTTATCTCACTTTTTCAATAACCATGACAAAATTTATCATACAAATTCAGTCACAGTTTAAAAATGAGATTGATTGATATAATTTATCTTGGTTTTTCAAAACTGTGACAGAAATATTATATCAATTAAGTCACACTTTAAAAATGAGATTGATTGATATAACTTATTTCAGTTTTTCAAAAAGTGTGATAGAAAGTTGTAAGTGTGATATATATATATATATATATATATATATATATATATATATATATATATATATATATATATATTATATATTATATATAGTTTTATTAAAACTGTTATTGTTATCATATCTTAATTGTGACCTATAGCATATTTTGTAGTAGTGTGACTAGATCCATAAATTACTATATCATATGTACACAATAATCAATGGTGTAAATATGTTGTATCATTAGTTGTGTCATTTTGGTCGTGGATGTAGGGCATGTAGCATTTGTCTTTCAACAACTTCTGAATATTAATTCATCCAAGCACATATAAACAACGCATTCCACCTAGCATTACATGATTTCTATGACCTATATCGGCGATGATGAAGATATAGACTCAACAATATATCAGAGGAGATGACCTAACCTTTGAATCCTATTTATAAGGTAACGAAAGTTAATCTCTTAATATGATGATGAAAGAATGTTGATTCATCAACTTGAACCAACAAAATTAATAGACCCATCACGTTGACCCACATAAACATGAGAAAAATGTGGACTTGACGTTGATAAAATTATAAATATATACTACGTCCGTCCCAAAATATAAGTCCATTTGGGGTTTTTTAAACTGATTAAGAAAGTTGGTTAAATTGGTTATGTATCATTAATTTTGATTAAAAAAACTAAAATGACATTTGACCGTTTTAATACAAAATAATGAACATTGGGTGAGTATATAATAAATGAGGGGTGAAAGGAGAAAAATGTAATAAATGATTCATTGGTTATCTAAACGGACTTACATTTTGTGACAAATCCAAAATATTAAACGGGACTTACATTTTGGGACGAAAGTGGTATATATACTTAACAACATATAACTTCATAAAAATAAAAAATAAAATAAAACAACAACAACATATACCAAGATGTTTTTTTTTTTTAGGAAACATATACCAAGATGTTGGATGAAATAATGACACCACCTCGGGCATGAGATAAATAACAATTTGAACATACCACCAAAATATAAGTATATTTAGCTTTTTTGTTTTGTCCTAAAATATAAGTTCATTTACGAATCCAATGAAGCATTTATTATACTACTTATGTCCTATAGAAAGTGTCAACTTTTTGTAATGCACACAGATTAAGAAAAAAATTAATATGTTGTATTTTGTAGTGCACACAGATTAAGAAAACAATTAATGTTATGATATGGGTATGTTTGGAAAAAAAATGCATATGACGATGTATTGGTTTTCTAAATGAACACTTTTATGAGACAATTTATTTTTAAAAAATGAACACTTTTTATTGACGGAGGTTGTATTTTTCTTCTTTTACCCCTCATTTATTTTATATTCACCTACTTTTCACTACTTTACGTCAGTAACAATCAAATGTCATTTTAGACTTTTTTTCCATTAAAATTAATGGCACATAACAAATTTAACAAACTTTCTTAATCTTTGTGTAAAAATCCAAACGAATTTATATTTTGGAAGAGAGATAGTGTTAGGAGTTTATAGGATGATTAGAACAATGGTGTATAAACTTGAAATGCGAGATAACTTGATATGATCATGAGTCGATTTGGAAATCTTTCTGCGAAAATTATTCGTTCCTTGAATTGCCTCCAGGGAATTAACTCGAATATAATCACGGGATAAATGCTTCTCTTCCAATCTTTGGCAATAAGATGAAAGAATGCTATAGAAGTTTTGTAGATATGTGTGTTTAAACTTGAGGCTTCAAGAATTTCAAAGAAAACAGAAAAAAAAATTGCTTCTCAAATTCTATTCTTGTGTTTAAAATGAAGTACCAAGTGGTTTTTATATGTGTGTGTGATGTTATACTAATATAACACTACATACACAACCTTCGAGAATCGATTACGGTCAAAACCGAAAGGATACCCCAAAACCGACCAAAGCGCTCGAAGGCACTCACTGGGCGCCCGTTTAGAATCTGGGCGCCCGTCACGAAGCATCTTGGGGCGGGCGTCGGTTTCTTCGAGCGCTTCGTCCATGCCGAAGCAGTCACGTCTGTATGTAAATTCGCCGCCAGGCGCCCGTTTGACATCTTGGGCGCTCGTGCGAAGAATCTTTGGGCGCCGATCCATTCTTAAAACGCTCGTCCATCGGCGAGGTTACATCACTGTATGTTAAGGCACCGCCAGGCGCTTCGTCCGGTGAACACAGGCGCCCGTGCGAAGTCAAGCACGCCCGTCCATATGAAATGGGCGCCCGTCAATAAGCGAAATTTGGATTTTGTTCAACACTTGATCTAACACTCTCGTAAGCTTGTAAATATCAATTGTAAGCATGCACCCCCGCATCTCTAACTCATATCGATTGTTTCAAGCTTACCAAACCTCAAACTAAGTCCAATAACACTAAATCACATTGGTGATATAATCACCAACAATCCTCCCCAATTTAGTGTAACCGCCCGACTTAGTTAAAACTTTTTAACACACAACAATTCATCTTTCAATAATAATATCACCTTGATTGAATTACCATACAGTATATTACACATTCCAAAATATTCTAGTATTGGGGTGTGACTAAGCATTGAACCGCTTTACCCGTTTGAATACTTCAAAGATAATACACAAATGAATTAAGAAACAACCACATAGCTTGCTTGACACTCTTTATCCAGGCCTTGTGTCCATATCAATTCATGAGCACGTGAAAGCCAACCCTAACTTTCTTGAAGCGACCAAACTTCGTACTCGTATAGGTGAGTCTTATTAATCGTGTACTGCAACAACACTTTTCATAAGACTCATTAAGATTAATATCAACCTCACATGCAGGCTCGGCCACATACGCCGGGACAAAACACATGTGCCAAATCTAAGTCACTAGGCCTTCCACATTGAATTATTTTAATGTCGTATTAGGAGGAATTGGGTATCTAATGCAAAGATTCAATGGGTTGTAGACCCCATCCGACAAGCGACTTGATGAACAAGTCCTTAGCCAATGCCTTGGTCAAATGATCGGCTAAATTCTTTTGAGATCTCACAAAAGCAGCAGATATCACCCGTGAGTGATCAACTCACGAATCGAGCTATTCTAACTCCAATATGTCGCGACTTTCCGTTGTACACTTGACTATAGCATTTAGCCAATGTGTTTTCACTATCACAATTGATAGAAATTGGTGATATCGGTTTTGGCCACAATGGAATCTCGTAAATCGGATGTTTAAGCCATTCCGCCTCTAAAGCGGCGAAGCCAAGGCAATAAATTCGATTCCATTGTTGAGTTTGCATTACATGTTTGCTTCTTGGAAGCCCATGAAATGGCACCACCTCAAGTAGAAACACCCTGACCACTCGTAGAAGAATGATTTTCATTTGATATCCAACTAGCATCCGAGTATACATAACCGAAGGATGTCAACATAAGTTAAACCAAAATTTTTGGTAAACTTAAGGTACCTTAACACCCGTGTCACGCGTGCCAATGAACACTACTTGGATTACTAGTATATCTACTAAGTTTTCCAACCGCATATGCAATGTCGGACGTGTGCTAGTCATTGCATACATCAAACATCCTATAACTTTCGAGCATATTCAAGTTGAGACTCGGATTACCCGAATTTAACTCAAATTTCTCATGAGGATCCATGGGAGTTCTTGCGGAGCAGAATTTTCACAATTGAATTTCTTCAACACTTTCGATATAGTGAGATTGTGTCAAAGTAATCCACTTTGTCATTCCTTATGATTTTTATTCCAAGGATAACATCCGCCTCCCCAATATCTTTCATTGAAAAACTTGATGACAAAAATGATTTACATTGGTCAACTTGATCTTGGTTTGTACCAAAGATCAACATGTCATCAACATATAGACAAATGATTACACCTTTTCGGTTTCATCAAATTTGCTATACAAACACTTGTCCATTTGGTTAAGCTTAAAACCATTAGACAATACAACTTCATCAAACTTATTATGCCATTGTTTGGGAGCTTGTTTCAGCCCATCTGGTGATTTTACAAGCTTACATACTTTATGCTCATTTCGGGTATCACAAAACCCTCAGGTTGTTTCATATAAATTTCTTCATCAAATCCCGTTCAAGAAGGCTATTTTACATCCATTTGATGGATAACAAGATTGTTAATGGCTGCCAAGGCAATCAACAATCTAATAGTGGAAGATTCAGCAACCGGGGCATAAGTATCAAAATAATCAATGCCTTCTTTTTGTCTACAAGCCTTGTATCACCAACCGGGCTTTATACGCTTTCATGAATCCATCAATTTTCATTTTCTTTTAAAAATCCATTTGCAACCCAATGGTTTTACAACCACGTGGAAGATCCGTTAATTTCCACGTATCATTTGCCTAAAATGGAATCCATCTCATCATTAATGGCTTCCAGCCAAAAGGCAACATCCGAGACTCATAGCCTCTTTATAAGTTCTAGGATCATCATCAATATGATAACAATATGCATATTGAAATCCTACTTCATCTCTTGTACCCTCACCAAATATGTTTGGAAATCGGGACCAAAAGATTTTCCTTTCCTTGCCCTTTTGCTGCTTGAAGCTCAAAGGCTCATCTTGTGACTCTACACCACCACAACTTTCTTTAAATCCAATGTTCATAGGAACAACATCTACAGGCCTTGATATAGAAGAAAACCGACTTTCGTCAAAGAGAGCATCCCTTGATTCAATTACGGAATGAACATAATTGAATCATTTGGTTCTAAAACATAGAACTATATGCCTTGGAATGCAAAGCATATCAATAAATATGCAATCAATGCCTCTTTCCCCAGGTTTTAATCTTGGGATTGGGTAGTCTTCACATTGCCTACATCTAGCTCATAAATAATGCAAGTTTGGCTTCTTCTTATACCAAAGCTCATATGGGGTAATAGGACTCTTTTTATTAGGAATCTATTCAATAAATAACAAATTTATCAACATAGCTTCTCCCCAAAAACCCTCACTCAATCCCGAGTAAGAAAGCATAGCATTCACCATCTCTTTTAGAGTTCGATTCTTTCTTTCAACTATGCCATTTTGTTGTGGTGTATAAGGTGTAGTTCGTTCATGTATAATCCCACAAGATTCAAAAAATGGTGGATCAAAGTATTCTCACCTCTATCCGTCTGAAGTTTCTTTATTTTAGTTTCAAGTTGCAATTCTACTTCGGTTTTAAACACTTTAAACTTTTCCATTGCCTCGTCTTTGGTAAAAGCAAGTAAACATAACAAATCTGAGTGCAATCATCAATGAAAGTAACAACATACTTTTTGTTTCCAAAGATGGTGTAGAACTAAATTCACAAAGATCACTTTATGAATAAGTTCCAAAATAGTAGGCGACCTTTCAACACCTTTGAAAGGTTGTCTTTAATTTAGTTAAGTTACAAGTATCACACTTATTCATAGTCGTACTACAAGCGAGGAATTAAGTCATTTTTAGACATTTGCAACATTCTTCTAAAATGCACATGACCTAACCTTGCATGCCACAAGTATGAATCATCAACATTTACATGCATAACATTCATATGACATTTTCATACAAACCATTATTAACAATATTAAGCATAAACATACCATTGTTAAGATAACCAAATCCTACAAACATGCCATGTTTAGTTAATACATACTTGAGAGGGCTCGTATACTTGTTTATAGCCCTCTTTACATAAATACTACGGAAACCAAGTTTTCGGATTAAAGGAACATGTAAAACATTGTTTAAAGTTACAAATTTTCGAACTAAATTGCAAATTAACAATTCCTCTTCCAACAACAAAGGACTTAGACTCGTTTCCCGTATGCACAATGGATCCGTCTTCAACTTTTTCATATGTTGAGAACCACGATCTATCCTTGCATACATGTCTTGTCGCTCCGAGTCTATCCACCAACTAACATCATCATCACTGCCAAATAACATGCTTGAAATCGGTGGTACATAATTCATATCGAATTAAAGCCACGATCATTAACAAGTGTACCTTGATGTTTTGATGGATCCGGATCTTTCGACCCCTGTCCCGAACCTTTACGGTTCCTTTACCATTGTTATGCTTTCTAGCATGACAATCCGCTCTAAAGTGGCCTTCTTACATGATACCAACAAGCCCGCTTTAGGCTTTTTGTTGAATTTTGCTTTGTTTTTGTTGTTGTTGGAATCAAACTTTCTCTTATTATTATTTTTCTTAGAAGTTTCCCCAACTTCAACCATGTTGATTGAAGTTGAGCCCACTGCAATGTTCTTACCGCAACCTACAACATTTTACCACTTTCTTGCAAGCGCAAACTTTCCTCTATTCTAAGATGAGAACCAAGTTCAATCAAAGAAAGTTCTTCCGTCTTATGTTTCAAGGAATTTTTAAAATCCCTCAAGAGGAGGCAACTTTTCAATGATGCTTGAAACACAAATGGACTAAATCCATAGCCATTTATGCATAGAAAGCCGACCAAACAAGCGCGATAATTCATGATATTGATCCATAACGGACGATTATCAACCATAACATACTTCATAAAATTACCAACAAGAAATTTCTTACTTGAAGCATCTTCACTCACATACTTTGCCTCAAAGTATCCCACAACTCTTTAGATGTTTCAATTTCAAGATAGGTATCAAACAAATTATTAGACATACCGTTCGAGGATGTGACCACGGCATATATAGTCATCGTTTTCCCACTTACTTTTTCTCCTCGACTCTTCCATGGTCTTTGTTATCATCAATCGAGGGCATGGTGTACTCAACACGTACACAACCTTCAATGCGATCAAAAGAAAGTGCATTTTCTTTTGCCACGCCGAAAATCCTCACCGTTGAATTGTTCCAATTTCTTTGAAATTGGAAGTCATCTCCTTGATACTTGACATTGTTCAAACCACAATAATTTTATGATTGTTAGGGAGTTTATAGGATGATTAGAACAATGGTGTCTAAACTTGAAATGCGAGATAACTTGATATGATCGTGAGTCGATTTGGAAATCTTTCTGCGAAAATTATTCGTTCCTTGAATTGCCTCCGGGAATGCTTTCGAATATAATCACGGGATAAATCTGCTTCTCTTTAATCTTTGGCAATAAGATGAAAGAATGCTATAAGTTTTGTAGATATGTGTGTTTAAACTTGAGGCTTCAAGAATTTCAAAAAAGCAGAAAAAAAAATTGCTTCTCAAATTCTATTCTTGTGTTTAAAATGAAGTACCAAGTGGTTTTTATATGTGTGTGTGATGTTATACTAATATAACACTACATACACAACCTTTCGAGAATCGATTACGAGTCAAAACCGAAAGGATACCAGCCAAAACCGACCAAAGCGCTCTCGAAGGCACTCTCTTGGGCGCCCGTTTAGAATCTGGGCGCCCGTCTGAAGCATCTTTGGGCGGGCGTCGATTTTCTTGAGCGCTTCGTCCATCGAGCGAGTCACATCACGTATGTAAATTCATACGCCAGGCGCCCGTTTGACATCTTGGGCGCTCGTGCGAAGAATCTTTGGGCGCCCGTCGATTCTTAAAACGCTTCGTCCATCAACCAGGTTACATCTGTATGTTAATGCACCGCCAGGCGCTTCGTCCGGTGAACACAAACGCCGTCACGAAGTCAACGCCGTCCATATGAAATGGGCGCCCGTCAATAAGCGGTAGAATTTGGATTTTGTTCAACACTTGATCTAACACTCTCGTAAAACATAAATATCAATTGTAGCGTCATGGCGCGTCTCTGCTTCATGTCGATTGTTTTGAAACTACCAAAGCAAACTAAGTCAAATAATACTAAATCACATTGGTGATATAATCACCAACAGATAGTGCTTGCATAAGTATGTTTTTCTTCTCCAAATGTATATATACTTGAGAAATTCCGAAAATACAAATTTTTTTCATCCAATGATATAAAAAAAATTTTAAGACGCACATTTAAACATATATATTATTATCACCGAATGTATAATTCTTCAATGGCATCACTACAGACATATATACATATTGCCTTTTCGAAAAACTCAGAGACGGACTGAGAGTAACCCTATTACTTCAAGATTTCTTTTTAATTTTCTCCTACCTCATTGTGCAACGTCATATTACTCTTTCTTGTGTTGATTCTTTCTTCCAGAAACAAGAAATATGTCTATCTTCAACAGAAATCAGTGAATAATGCTCCATTTGTATTTGAAGAAATAAATTAACATGAGTTTTTTGTTTTGGTTCAAATAAATAATAAATGATGATGCACATTATCTTCGCCTTCATTTAAGGCGGGCAACTGATGAAGACAACTGGAAACATAAATGTAAAAGACTAATTAAATAAAACTATTTGCAACTGTCGATCACAAGGGTTGACTTTAGACAACGATGTTGGCTTATGCCAAGAAGTCATTGACTAAGTGAACAAAATACCCAATTTATCCTTCTGAATGTTGTTTCAAGTTCATATTATGCTCTTTGAGAGGGATATATATAAAGTTGGGCTGTATTTACTTACAAAAAATTTGTGGATGTATGACTTTTTTTCATTGTAAAATATTTATCAGTAGCCAAGAGATCACCATCACGTAGAAATCGGAGTTTTTAATGATATCCCTTCGATTATATTACGGTTCTACATAAACTTAGCATTTTAAAAAGTGATTATACAATTCAGATTCGACTTTTAAAATGTTAGTGTTATTGCCTGACTTTTCTAAAAGTCGATTCATTGATTTTAGAATTTAAAAATTAAAATTAATTGTGTGCCACATTATATTTTATACCATGATGACACTTATGATCACCCATAGAAAAGTTTTTTATTTAAATGTAATATCGATAAAAGTGTTTTAGACAATACTTTTTAGTATAAATATTTTTTTAAATGAAATCGTGTTTGAATTATGTGGAATTTTTGTGAAATATTGTGGTGAGGAATTATTCTTTTCAGATGAAAAGAATATTGTTGCGCCCTATTCTTACCGTTTAGATCCGGGGACAGAGGTGGAATTGTTGGAGATGTGGGCCATTTTTATGGCGTTGGTGGAGGATAAGCGTTGGAACTTCTCTTCACTTATTGTGGAAAGCGATTGTCTAGTCTAGGTACAGCGGCTATCTCAAACGATTAATTGAGGATCATTGTACATTGAGGTGTTTGGCCTAAGACTCTTTTTTTTTTTTTTTTCCTTTACTAAGTATCTCATTTGTAAAGCGTTTCGGGGATGTTCCGGCTAATTTACTAACTAGAAATGGTTTATCTTGTTCGGATGTAACCTCATCGGGCACAGTATGATGTTTTATCCACTTGTTTGTCGGATTTAGTTGAATAAATCAATTTTGTCCTAAAAAAAATTGAAAATAACACGGTCTTTTACATATACTCATCATTCCAAAATACATGTGATTTTAGCTAGATATCATGTCTTAAAATAAATATTTTTAACTTCAATATGTGGGTGGGGGTTCGGGGTGGGGGTACTTTCTGAGTTGTAGTATGTTGCTTGCGTTTACACAAGTGTATTTTTTTTTCCCCTCATGATTGATTATTTAGTAGACTAACCACCAAGCTGAGTAGTTAGGGTACAATTTTTATTTTTTTTAAGTATCCAATGTTGACGATGGAAGTATAGGCAGCACTTGGGGTGGGATAATGCATATGTCTACCCATCACAATTATTGTTCATTTTAAGAAACTGTTTATCAACTGGCATATAAAATGAGCTTAATCCGTGTTTAGTGCATGGTTATGCCCCACCTAAGAACTTGTAAAATTATGAGACCTTTTACTTCGAATCACAGTTGGATACTTGTTACAAAAAAAACCTAGTGCAAAAAATGTCAATGTAAATCCCAGGTTACTCTCGTTAAAAAAAGAAAAAATAATCCTAGGTAATTAAACCGCATCATATTTGGGTTGGGCCAGTGATTAAGTAAACATTTTTAGCCTTCAACTGATTTGACCCATATATTTGAGGTTTTATGAGAACGACAAATGGAAAAAAAAAAAAGCAGTTAAGCACTGCTTAGGAAGGGTTCACTCGCACGTCCGCGGGAGTGCGATGAGATGTTGTCGAGGGGCGCAATAGTCGCATTATAGAAATTTCTTTGTTTTTCCGCTTACGAAAGAGGCCGGCCCTTTACGGAATTTCGAACACGTAACTCGGCTTCGGTCGGTGGTATTATGCCACGCATACGCACTTCATACAGTAAGCGTATCAGGGGATTATGAGCGACAAATGTATATTTTGAAATGAAATAACTTACTATATCCTTATCCATTCGCGTTTAATGTGGGTGAGTGGTGACTGATTTCCCTTAAAATTGAATGAAAATATGAGAGATTTAATGATGCAACGGATGTTGTATCAAATGATATACATTAGACATTTTTGAAGTTTTTCCTCTTTCACATAATACACTTTTGTTGTGTGTGAAAGATTAAAAATAAGTGACTCTAAAGTATGTCACTTAGTAAAACTTTCATATATATATATATATATATATATATATATATATATATATATATATATATATATATATATATATACAACAGTTTTATTGTAAAAAAAAGTTCCCGGAAAATTCTGTTCACCTGTATCTAATGTGGTGGTGAAGTTAGCTATAACAGGTTGAGAATGGTTCTAGATAAATTAATCAACTACACTCTGAGTGCTTTTATCCCGTGAGTCCATGACGAGGTGGTACATGGAATGTATCATTGCTCAAGAGGTCTTTCACGGCAAAAATGATGAATTTATCAAACAAGCAAAACGAAGAAGAAGAAGATGATTCTCTTATTCGTTTCAGAAAAGTATTTTACAGAGAGTAAAGTATATGACCATATTCAGATCTCAAAAAAGTGAGTCTAGATGAGCTGCGTACTTGCTTTATATATTAACCAGTGGCAGTTACAATATCCTAACTAATCCTATAACTAACTAACTAACTCAAGTAAGTTCAGCTTGTTTTGGAAGTTGTAACACCCCCTCTCAAGGGAATTTACTTGACCTTGTAAATGTTCTGAGATGGGGTAGCATGACAGCGGATTACGGAAAGTAGTTACATCTAATGGTTTTGTAAAAGATGCGCTATTTGCAAGTGTGTAGAAATAGGTAATGGTTTTAGCAAACCAGTTGATATTTGTCACTTATCACATGTGATCTATCTACATATGCTTTGTTCTTTCATGAAATATGGGATTTTCTATAATGTGTAGGGCACTCTTGCAGTCACAGAACATAGGTATAGGTTTCTCTTGCTTTATGTCAAATTACGCTGTGAGATAGGTCAACCATTGCAACTCACGTGAGGCCGTGTCCATGGCTCACATCTCTGATTCGTGAGCTTTTGGAGGCTGTAGTTTGCTTCTTTGCTCTCCAACTTATCAAGGAATCTCCTAGGAAAACTGAGAATCCTGTAATGGATCTTCTGGTGTCATCACAACCAGCCCAATCAGCATCTACATAGGCTTTAAGTTCTAGAGAACCTTGTGATTCCTTGTCCAAGTGCATTCTTCAAGTATTTTAAGAGTTTGTGTGCTGCCTCCAGTTGAAGTTTAGTGGGAGCATCAAGAAATTGGCTTAAGCTGTTAAGTAGCTAATGTGATGTCAGTCTAGTTATTCAAGATATATGACTTTCTACCAGGCTTACTGTAATGCATTTGTTTGAATCCAGTTTTGGTGAGTCCTTGCTATGAAATTTTTGTGAAGTGTTCATAGGAGTTTGTACTGGATTGCAGTCTGTGTAACCATAATCCTCCAGTAATTCCAGACAATATTTTCTTTGAGACAGCACTATAACTTCTTTTGATCTTGCAACTTCCAACCCTAGGAAGTATTTAAGGTCTCCAAGATCTTTAATGCCAAATCTTGAATTCAGGAACCCTTTCAATTCCTTTATTTGACTCATATTTGGACTGGTGACTAGGACATCATCAACATATACCAGCTGAGCAATGAAGTCATCATCCTTTCCTTTAACAAACAGGCTATAATCTTGCTTTTTTATCTAAGCCCCTCTCAGCGAGAGCTTGGGTTAACTTTATGTTCCATTGTCTACTAGCCTGTTTTAGGCCATATAGAGACTTCTGTAGTTTACATACATGTCCAGGTTGAGTGTTATATCCTTGTGGAATGGTCATGTACACTTCTTCTGTAAGGTCTCCATGTAAGAAAGCATTGTTGACATCTAATTGTTGTAGATTCCATCCTTTGGAGCGGCAATGATAGCGATGTTACGGCGAGAGGTTAATTTTGCTACTGGGGAAAAGGTGTCAAGATAATCTAGCCCCAGTTGTTGAGTGTATCCCTTAGCCACCAATCTTTCTTTGAATCTCTCCACAGATCCATCAGCATATCTTTTGATTCTGTATACCCATTTACATCCTATGAGAGTCTTGCCTTTTGGTAAGGGAACAATCTTCCATGTGCCTGTTTTTTGTAAAGCATCTATCTCATCATGCATTGCTTTCCTCCAGGCTTCATCCTTTACTGCCTCATCATAACTCTTAGGTTCAGTAAGTACCTGAGCACTATGCATATAGTTTTTGTAAGTTTTGGACAGATGTGTTAGAGAATCTACATTATGAATACTATGAGGTGTGAACACCTCACAGTTCTAGATGATCTTCTTTAGTGGGGGCGAGGATTTGTAGTTACTACTTGCTCTTGCTCATGACCACTATCATGAGAAGAATCTGCGATAGCACCACTATCATGTCCTTGTGAATCAAAAGTTGAACCATCATCATGCCCTGGTGTGTCAAAATTACGATCTGTTGCTCTTGTGAAAGGTAATGGAAGGAAAAAGTATCAATATTACGATGGGCTGGCGATAAGGAAATACAAGCTCATGAAAAGTAACATCCCTACTGATGAATATTTGCCTTGTTTGCAAATTTAGTAGACAGTAGCCTTTAAAATTTGATGCATGACCAAAATAAATGGACTTGATATTTTTTGCATTAAACTTGTTACCATCAATATGAAGATTATAAGCATAAGCCAAACAACCAAACACTTTTATATGCTTATAAGAAGGCACAGAACCAAACATCAATTCATAAGGAGATTTTTCATGCAAAACAGGTGTAGGCAAGACATTTATCAAGTTATTTGCATGTATAACACAACAAGTCAGTATATATGCAGAATTCAGTTGAAACCTCAGGACTTCTATCCATATTTAATATGTGTTGGTGTTTTCTCTCACGACTCCATTTTGTTGTGGGTATGCACCTGAAGTCGATGCACAATCCTTTAAGAGCATAAAATTCAGAAAGATTGAATTCAAGACCATTATCAGACCTTAACACTTTGATCTTTTTATTAAACTGTGTTTCAATCAGTATACAAAACTTTGGAATCAAAATTATAACCTCTGACTTGGATTTTAACAAATAAACCCAAGTGTATCTACTAAAATCATCTACTATTGTAAGAAAGTACTGTGTCCATGTACTCGTGTGATCTGTAAAGGGACCCAGGATGTCCATGTGCATAAGTTCAAAAAACTTGCACACAAGAAAGTGACTAATTGGAAAACTAAGCCTCTTACCTTGGCAAGTGGACAAATATGACAAAGCGACTTCATTATCACTTTAATCTCTTTGCAATGATGAGTCAAGACCTGCAATCTCTTATGAGATGCATGGCCTAGTCTATAATGCCAAAGAAATTGAGATTGGTTGGGAGACACAGAAACTTCAGAAACAACACACACACAGAAACATCACTAGAACAACAATCTTTATCAGCTTTTAGAATGTATAATCCTTTGATTAATTCAGCTGAACCAATCTTCTTCAAACTGATTATGTCTTGTATCACACAAGAATCTAGATAAAATTTGACATTGTAGGCCCTAGTTCTTATTAGTTGACTGATAGACATGAGATTAAAACCAAACTCTGGCACACAAAGCACATTATAAAGGACTAGATCTTTGTTAATCTTAACCTGTCCTATATGAGAAATTCTTGCATTTCTACCATTTGGCAGGCTGACAAACATATTTTCCACAGATTTGCAGGAACTAAAAAGTAACTTATCAAATATTATGTGGTCAGTTGCACCAAAATCTATTATCCAAGAAAAATGTTTAGATGTACCTGACCCCTCTGAGTGAAAATTAGTGGTCAAAGCTAAAGCATTTGTTGGAAGTAGCGCCCGAAAGACAATTTATGTAATTGTTTTTAGAATTAATAAATGACAGATTTATTCGCATCTTATTACTTGCTTCGTGCTTGTAAGTAATACACTACTGAAAACCCTAAGTCGTATCATATGTAGCCATATAACTTAGTGTGTGACGGTTATACCTTAGATGATCTATAAGATCGTCGCTTTGACCGCCAACGGAGAGTAGTTCAATGCGCAAGCCGTCCACGCGTCCGGCCTCTATCGCTAATCCACACGAACCCCTCGCGGAATCCTCCTTGGATTCTTGCTATCGGAAAAACTCCGGCTGCTAGGCCGGACCTTTTCTTCCACTCACAAACTCATTTATGGAAGGCTCTATTTTACACAAGAATTATGAACTCTTGCAATTTGTGTTGTTGTACAAAAGAGCTTGACACCCACCTCTATATATAGTGGTTGGGCGCACGTATGGTGTGGAGGAGAAGAAAACATTTTCCAATAAAATAAGGAAAATCAATTAGATTGATTTATCTACATAATTATAATTTATTTTGCCAATATCTTATATTGATTATAATTATCTTATTACCATAAATCTATTTTCAAAATCAATTAATATCTTATATTAATATTATGGCAATCTCATTAATTAAAGTGCACAATCAAAGTGTATCTTATACACTTAAAAGTGGCGCCAATATCAAAAGATTGACTTCGGAATATTCTTTAATTAACATAATTTGTATATAATTAATATCTTGTATTTTATTTATTCATAATAAATAAATACCACCATATTAATTTACCACTATAACCTTTATAGTCAGAGATAAATTTTCCTTATTTGGTTATCAACTATAACGCATTTTAATCCGACTCGATGTTCATATGTGTGTGACCCGATAGGCTTCGAATATGTTGGCCGTAGACACAAAGTGCAATTTACTAAAATGCCGCCTTCATACTGCGATCACGGGATAGCGTCAGCAACACACGTGACCCCCGATCATCGGAAGAGTCAAAAGCAATGACTACTACCTTTCATGTGAAGCGATTACCGTGTAACTTACAATCTATCATTTGTAACAATATCCATACGATCGTATCTCAAGTGTCGATACATTAACGATCGTATCTTATAATCTGGATATCATGCTCTCTCGGAATAACACATTTACTCCCACTTTGCAAAGATTCTCGAGAGCTAGACATTCTTATAAGAAAGGCCATTTCGGATATTCGATCCCGATCATAGGATCTGCGATTCCCGGACGACCAATCATGTATACTCCGCGTGCTTGATATCATACCCAATCAACTACCGCGTGATCGCCCGTGGTTAGGAGAAATCTCAATAGTGTCAAAGCATGACAATCCACACCGTGATGCCATGAAGACTCGGTCAAAGGATAATTACACAACCGCCACATAGTGTGACACTTAATGTAAGTGGAGTCGATTATAGCGTCGCATTCTACAATACCGTCCGCGTCACGGTCAAGTGTCTCTACACCCGATAGAGCGAGATCATCACTACCTTCTAAAGATAGAAGACATCCCGTCGTCTTGAGTCGATTATACTATCAATGTCCCGTTTGATAATACATAAGACTAGAGACATTTAAGTACCAACCTTGTTATAGTGATTAGAGATCTCATCAACCATAATCACTATCATGGTTTCTCTATCATGATTGACACTAGGGGCGTTACTATATATATACAACAAACAATATGAAGATAAACAATATATAATAACATAAGTGCTTTTATTAATCATAATAAAGTTATTACATGAACTAAATAGGTGTAAATGACCCGACCGGTCGGATCGGTCCAACCGATTGGGTTTAGGACACCTTTCCAACATGTCACACATGATGATTAATTTTATGGTGATACACTTGAAATGTTAGTCCGTGGTGAAGTTAATCAAAGTATGGGCTCTATTGATTAAACCACCATTAATGCGCCCAGAACACTTTATGGTGTGACCGTCTTATCCGGACCGTCGACATTGGTTGTCTAAGTGGGGCATTTATATATGATGAGAGTCATAAAGGACTGGACCGATTTAATCTGCGTTTCTCATATAATTCTGTAATTGAGAAATCTTATTAAATCATAAGATGATCATATATGGATTAACCTTAATCATGAAGTGATTACATACTCCTACTTGTTTCAGGATAGGGTTTGATGTGTTCGTTAAGGATCATTTAGAGGCGCGGTCGAAGCAACTTTCATGTTGGCCTTTGATACGGAATGAGTGAAAGTGTGTGTCTCACGAGATATGAAATCCATTCCTTCCTGTGGGAAGTAAAAATACAATCCCCTTATTTGTTGATCCTAGAAACTGATCGATCCCGGGAGTTCGTATTGGTTATGAACTAATTGATCACTAGTGGGTTAACGGTAAATAAGGATCAGATGTAATGAAGAAGGTTTAGGGAAATAATCCTACTTTATCACGGATAGTCTATGGAGGGTTAGTTTATATGAAATGATTATATCAATGGACAGTTATCGACTCGACTCGACGTTTTGAGAATAAGTTATATCTATAATCGATAGAGTTCAGTTTCGGATTTATGGTGACGTAATTCCGGAATTAATAAGTTGAGTGGAAATATTATGTTCGATGAATTTAATTTATTGTAATTATAGGTCGTAGTTAGGGTTAGCTCTCTGTAGCGCGAGTATTTTCGTTTTGTGGAACCTCGAGAATAAATTAAATAGTTGGTCTATTTAATGAATATGCAAATATTATTTATTTGGTAATAATATGTAAAATAGAAAAGACATTTTCTATTAAAAATATAATGACAATAAAGTGGCGCCTAATGTGATAAATTTAGGAAAAGAAATTTTCCTAGATTATGTCACCTGTGTATCTATTTGTTGGATAATTAATGAAAAAATTAAGAGATTGATTTTTTTGGAAATTATCACTTATTTTATAACAAAAATATATTTCCTTATGGAAATAGATTTTTGTGGTGTGAGATAAGCTCTCTTGTTAGTTATTTTTACATATAAAGAGAGATTCACTACAACACAATACACAATCATAAATTGGCGCCACACTTAAATAAAAGAAGAGAAAAATTAGTTTTAGTTACAGTCATTAAGAGAGAAAAAAGCGCAGGGTTTTTGTGTGCATATCGAGGAGGTTCTACGGCGGTGATCGGCGTCATGCGAGTCGTCATTAGGAGATACAATCGGAAGACTACGCCTTCTCCCTTGGTCGATTTTATCATCTCTCTCCGGTTTGGGTAAATCTACTAACCTTATCGTAGGATTAATTTGTTATGTTTCATATCGTAAATCGCATAAACTTCTGTTGTGCTAAGATCGAGTGTCTCGATTAGGTGCTACTGCTCCCAGCATGTGGTATCAGAGCAAGGTTAAATTTTTACGATATCGAGAGCATGATTAATTAAATTAGGAGTGTAATTGCATATTAGGTTGGATCTTTTATGCTTGATGAATGATTGAATATTGTGGTTGACGAGATGGATTGAGGTTGATACTTGTTTACCGTTAGATCTATTGCAAGCTCGTATAATTAGTATTTTACGAGTATAGGAAATATGTAATTTATTTTGAAGCTTATGTAATTTAATTTTAAAATTTTAAATTTTATAAGTAGTAGTATTTTTTTCCGTCGGATCCGTCGGTCAAATATCTATAATGGAAAAGAAAAAGAAAGGCGCTGCAAAATTGGTACTGGGCGCTGAAATTGGGACGCTGCTGAATGGAAAAATTCAAGTGCTGATGTCATGCTGACATCAGCATCAATTAAAATATAAAATAAAAAATAAAAAAAAACGGCGGCTGCATATGAAGAAAAAGGTACTGCAACAAGAAAAGAAAAAGGGACGGCTCAAATCCTTTGTTTTTATTTATTGGGATATAGATCAATACTTAGGATTTATTATTTTCCTTTTTCTAGTTTATGTTAGATACGGGTACCAACAGTCCATCTCAGTAGTTTATTTTACGTATTTATTTTCATGTTCGATAATTTATGTGAAATAAGCAGTATGTGGCCTACATCGTATTCATGAATTAATTTCATGGCGTATAAATACGTGTAGATAATTAATCATGATATTAATTAGGCATGTATGAGACGTAATTAATTTAGATTAATTTAGGTAATTAGTTAAATTAATTAAAAGGAAATGAAATTTTATCGGGATACAAAATTCACATGATAAACTTAATTTGGGATAATAAATCCTACGGAGTATAGGTTATGTAGTGTCTACATAAATTTTGAATTTTGATAATCGAAAATTGGAAAATCCGGAAAAGTTGGACATGGTGAGGCAAAGGTTCGAAAATTGGTTGGGCGGTCAGCGAGGGGCCGCCTCGACTCGACTTGTCCGTCCAAATGCGGCGTTAGCGTCGGGGTCGGCGAGTCAAGCTATCCGGTGAGGCTCGATGGGGGCAACCTTAGCCCGATTCATCAGCGATCGCACATGAACCAACGAGCAGGGCGAATCGGCTTAGCCAATCCGACACCGTTCGGTGAACTCGGTTAAAGCTCAGCCAGGGTTTAATACCGATAAGTTGGTGATTGCTTTTTAAGATTTATTGTTTTCAAATTATTGACATAAAATTCTACGATCCCAAATTTTTATCATGACAAAATTAGGACTTTAAAATTCTTTAGTGAATTTTAATTGTGTAGTGTCTCTACACAAGGATTTTCTATCAAAAAATTGGAAAATCATAAATATAGTGTCGCAAGTTAGACGGTATTTGGAACCGATAAACTAGTGGGAACTTTAAATTTTGTGATTTATTGTTTTTCGAATTATTGAAAAATCATAAGTCCTAATGGATTAGGATTATTAAATTCTTGGTGAATTTTAATTGTGTAGTGTCTACACAAAGAATTTAAAAATCAGAAAAATTGGAAAGTCGTGAATAAGTGACACTAGTTAGACGGTATTTGGAATCAATGAACTAGTGGGAGGATTAACTTAAATATTCATGATTTATTGTTTTTGGATTGTGAAGGAATTCTGAAAATCCTAAAAGACAACCCAATTTTCAAAATAGCAGTGGGAGGCGGGAAGGTGACAACCCGACCCCGCGGCTCTCTTGTTGACACAAGCACGTGAGAGAATGGTGGCGCCTCGTCTTTGCTTTGATTTCGGACCCCACAGGATGGCCTTCACCTCTATCAAAATGCATGGCTTGGTCTCAGAAAGGATAGGATTTTGGAGTCTTGTCGAGTCTTTGACCGACCACTAAGCCCGGCATACTCGGGGCATACTTTGAGATCTAAAGCAGATGGGTCACACTCTAAAAGGTATTTTTGGAAATATCGCCATTTTGAAAAAGGAAGGTAATCAACAATTAAATAGAGATGTCCGATTCTCAGTTAATTGTTGAGAGAGATTGTCTCAATTTAATCGTCACCTCTTTGACCTACCCTAAGGCGGCATTGTATGTGCGAGATTAAATCCTTGGAATGGTAGGATAAACTGCATGCATGACATCACGTTTATTATTCCTAAAATTATTATATGTTGTGGTGTATGATTTGATTTATATTTCTGTCATAATTTATTTTTACAACTGCATATTATCTCATGGTATCTAAATTGCTAAATATGATAAATTGACAAATAACGACTTCGTAAAAATGGAAAAGTAACAAGAACGTTGAACTCAATAATCGAAAATGCAAATTAATTTTCGGAAGAGGGTGTTCCTCTTAAGCCTTCAAACTTAAGTGACATTGATAAGAATGTCACTGTTGTCACTTGTGTTAAACGAGAGACAAAACAAAATTAGTTCAAAGATGACAAGATTGATTTGGTATCAATCTAGACATCCCACAGTTTACGAGTAGTGTCTACTCAAATGAACTGCTAGTTCACGGCCATTTCCTTTAAAGAAAGCCAAGAATGGGAAGATAAATGTCTACAAGTATAAGTCATCTAAACTAAATAAGTTAAAAGCTAAACCGAAATATTAATAAAAGAAAGTAAGGGATAAGGAAAGTGATTTCAGATCACTAACCTATGAGTTCTTAGAGACTTTCTTAACCGGGATTATGACCCGGAAGCTAAGTTCTTTTGTAAGAACAAGGTAGCTAGGCATTAATGATTAAAGAGTAAACAACAGGCAGTTATTTCAGCTAAAATAGTGGGAGTGATAAAAGGAAATAAATTTCGTATTTTAATCCTTGAATATTGAAAAAATATAATTCCTGTTTTCAGAGTCGTTGGAAAAAAATGGATTCATTTTCACTTCGATAATAAAGTTGCCTTAAAGAAGTGAAAATGACATTTGTATACGATTCTGAGACTCGGACTTTTGTCTGATAAAGTCAAAACCACTAAGAAATGCTGAAAAGGTATATGTAACACAACATAAACTATTAAGACAAATGGCTTCCGTACTTAGATGAACGATTCTTCAGCATCTATTAATTAGTGCATATATCCTAAAAATAAGATCTGAAGACTGGCTAAGGGTGATTCATATCTCCTAGTCTAAGAACACTATCTCAAAGGAAAAATTACTAAGTAACCTTTCAATTTGGAAAGGGTAATAGAGCTGAAGAAGTATCACAGCTTATTCATATTGACCTTCGGGTTTTTATGAAGGATACAAGCTAGTGGGAGCTTTTGAGTGGTGACACTATATGTCGGCGACTACTCAAAGCGCTGATTAGTTTATCTAGATATTTGGAGAAACTATGATATTACCAGAGAAGCAGTATTCCATTGCTCGAGAAATAGGCTATAGCATAGTTTTGCGCGATGCTTGGCTACCTCAGGTGAAAGCGATTTCCTTTGAAAGGATAAACCATGTATTGTCTTATATAGTTATTGATATGCTACACTTACACTACTTAACTCAATTAAGATATTAGTTGCAAAATAATGGTATACATTATAATGCCGAGAAGTCTACTAGAAGATGCTTATGAATTTATGGATAAGGAGTGAACTATGTTTACTCACTTCCGTAAATAGAGGCATTGAGCACTTGGTGTGAAGATTGGGTGGAGATTTTGCATACCGCGTTAGGATGGTATTTGTTAGTGAAACATCTTAATACAATGAGTGAAGGTTGGAAAGTGGCGGTTATCTTATCACGGCCTTTACGAAAGATGTTTAAATAACTACCTTAGACCTTGAAATCTGATTACTCGAGGAGTTACTATCGATTTAATCATACCACATCAATATTGTTTGTTGGGGTTACAGCGATAAATACTCTTGAACCGGATCGAATGTCAATCCACCCAAAAGCGGTGAGAGTATGGTTCATCCATTGACTCCTTTGTGATTAAGCGGACTTTCTGACTGCTTTGAGGGTGGTTGATCACTATGGTCCACTTTTGAAGAATTTGTATAGGATTACGATAAAGAGGTTGGTTTTAAGCCATAAAGCTGAAAATGGAGTTTTGGCACTCAATTACATTCATACTCTTGTGGAACCACTGAGTGTCTCGAGGGCCGATAGGAGTAATTGGATCTACATGCAAAAAAGTCGAATGAATGGAAAGTTTATCTTTACATGCAAAGCCAAGTGGTACAGGGTAATTTCTAAGTAGTATATAGTTCAATAGGGGTGATGCACTAAACTCTCTCACCATTCGGCCTTGCTTGACTCCATAAAAAGCGAAAGAATACCAAGGTGATGCCATGATTGAAGCGGAAGGAACCAACATTAACACTTGTGATTTAATAGCGAATACTCCTCATTTAACCCCTTCAAGAAGCGAATTACATCTTTGTTTTCTAGGTAACCTTGAAACCATTTCTTACCACAATCACAATCCGGATGTGTGGTAAGAGTGACCAATTATCCACAACACTTTCGGTTTTGTAAAATCTTGAGAGGCAGAGAGATTCCACTTGTTTGGTGTTACGAATTTCCACCATTATATCCGATGAGTGTAGGGTATCCCCTTCTCCAAATTTGTCTTCTAGATCATCCCACATGTCATTCGCTGTCTTATAAGAAGCTATACTTTGGGCAATATCTTTAGAAACCACCAACCAGGCTTTGACCATGTTGTTGCATTGGCGCCAAGAAGAATAATGCGCATCTGCGGGGTAAACGGGAATGGTACCATCTACAAACCCGTCTTGTTTTTGGAAGATAAGGCTGTAACCATAGAGATCTTCCAGCTATGATAATTGTTGTCATCGAGAAGCGGCTGTACCAGAATCAAATCCGGATTCTCATTCGGATGAACCACCAAATCGGCTAGAAAGACAGCTGCTTGATTATCCATCTTACAGCAAGAAGAACTTCAAGATCTACAGTAATTGATCTAATCGAGTATGAAGCGGAAGTATCAATCAAGCTCTGATACCATGATGAATTTATCAAACAAGCAAAACGAAGAAGAAGATGATTCTCTTATTCATTTCAGAAAAGTATTTTACAGAGAGTAAAGTATATGACCATATTTAGATCTCAAAAAGTGAGACTGGATGAGCTGCCTACTTGCTTTATATATTAACAAGTGGCAGTTACAATATCCTAACTAATCCTATAACTAACTGACTAACTCAAGTAAGTTCAGCTTGCTATGGAAGTTGTAACAAAAAAAACAGATTTATGACAGGCTGTAAATCAGCCTTGAAAAAACCTATGACCGAGTGGATTGGGCTTTTGTGTACAAAATTCTGCTCTCTTATAGTTTCTCTGACAATATCAGACGTCTTATATACTTTATTGATTATCTAAATAGATTTACATTATGGGACAAAATCTAAATGGAATTATATTTTAGAACGGAGGTAGTATGTTATAATAATTTCAATTTTTGTTGTAACTTTTTAGAAATAAGACCAGTAATTTTAATTAATGAGAAGACATAGTCTTTCTCTCTCGATTTGTCAAACATTTTTTTTTCTTTTGGAGTAGTTCTGAATCGTTTTGTAGTTCACAAAAAAATTTGATGAAAAATCAAAGCTAATATTTTGCGGGATATTTATCCCCTATCCGACCCGACCCGGTCCCGAATATTCAGTTGTCCCCTGTTTTCGGGTCCGACTCCAATCGGTTTGGGATCGGGGGAAAATGGCTTCCCAAATCTTTTCGGGATAAGGATTGGGTTAAAGGGTTATAAGACGAGTCCCGACCCGATTCCACCCCTAGGCTATTATATATATTTCGTTTAGTAATGTTTATTTATGATATATTGGTGGCATACACTTGAAGAACAAGTCTTGGCGAATAGATTAGGGCTTTAATATTATATTTATTTCGGTTGTATCCACAGGTGTAATGCTATATAAACACATCATTGTATCATTGATAATTCATTGAATACATAATACTTTACTACAATATGGTATGAAGCCATTATACTCGTCTCTCATGAATTCCCTCATCACTTCTCTATCCAACTCACATAGCTTCTCAAAAAAACATACAAACAAACCACAGCCCTAACCGCTTCCTGCGTCTTGCTTGCTTCTTCTGCGTCATCTCGATCACAAGCAATTACGCAAATTATGGTGAAGACACGATTCGTCTGAAGCAACTTCGCCGATGCCACAATCACGGCGCAATATCGACTTCACCTCGCCGTCTAGCTTTCATCTCACGAAGCGTGCTTGTCGAGAATTTACCCCCTGGCGTGCTCAAATTGATACAGCTCCGTGGGCAAGGTGTTTCGATTCGTCGATGGATCGATCTCTCCTCCTTCAAAGACCATCACGATTGCCGGCGCCAGGTCAATCCGGCATATCTCCATTAGGTCAAGCAAGATAGCTTGATCCTTAGTACTATTACATCGTATCTACCGGATGATGTCGCTTTCCCGTATATATCACGGTGAGGCGTCTGCGGATATTTGGAAAGCTTTACACATATCCTTTGCTTCACAATCGATCGACTCGTTCATTTCTGACGAAGCTTGCCTCGCTACGAAAGGAACAATATCCGTCATTGATTATTTTATGACAATTAAACGCATTACCGATGATCTCAGCTTGGCCGGTCACCCCATGAATTCCGATGATATTATTGCATACGTACTTGCTGGTTTAGGATCGGATTATGACTCACTTGTTGTGTTGCTGTCCACAAAATCCGATATTGCGGCTTGATGAAGTCTTTCATTTATTGCTTACTCTGAAGCAAAGATTGACATAATTCCCGTCACGGTGACCTACGGTGCCCGCTCGACCATGAACCCGTGACCAAACTATGCGACCTGCTTTGGGTCTTCTGCCGAATTCCAGGGCTATCTAACATGATCATGGACAACGACAATCAAACCGCGGTAACTCTTCCGGCTATCAATCAAATCGAGGCCGGGCGTGGGCTGACAACAAGGTCATGGTCGTGGACTGCTTTCGAGTCGAGGCAAACTAATTTAGGCCCACCGATTCAATGTCAATTTGTGTGATCGATGGGGGCACTACATTCATATTTGTTGGTATAGGTTCGATTCGGCGTTCAACCCACCTCGCCGCCGAATCGTCCTCCTCGAAGCCAATTTTGCTCGGTGCTCTCAATTCAATGAATGGATCGCGAGACACCGGTGGAACACACCACCTACCAACAATCCCGTAATTTAAACCTCTCGGTTGATTCTTATCAAGGCCGGAACAACTACATATCGGTGGTGATGCAGGGTTTGCCTATTACACATTGCGGTTCTTTTCTTATATCCACCCGACTAAGTCTTATGTTCTTAATAATGTTATCGTTGCACTTCCACTTTATACTAATCTTTTATACATCGCACAATTTTCCAAAGACAATTCCGTTTATTTTGAGTTTCACCATGATTATTTCTATGTGAAGGATTACATGGGCCGCATCCCATCGGGGCTTCCTTAAAGATGGCCTCTATCACTTTTCATCGTCCTTTAACCACTCTCCAGCTCAAGCTCTTGTCACCCGTCGCTCCTCCGTCACTCAATGGCATCAATGTTTAGGGCATTGTTCGTTTCCCGTTCTTCGTCAAATTTTGAGTTCCAATAAAATCTGGGCACCATCAACTGCCCCAACATCTGTTTGTGTCGCTTGTCAAATGGCTAAAAGCCATAAATCGATCATTCGGCTTTGTCGTCTTTTCTTGTTTGCGTCATTTTAGATTTGGTTTATTCTGATGTACGGGGGCCCTGTGCTAAGGATTCCATTTATGACCCCTAATTCATTAATCCAGAGTTCGATTCGAATCGTGTCTGCAGAGTCCGATTCTTAATCAGGTACATGTTACAGCCAAAAACATATTTGTACTTTTGGCCTTAATAATTGTCGAAATTGCCATTTGACCCTGCATTCCTTTAAATGGAAAAATAGTAGAAGAAAAAATAAACTAAAGGTCAATTATTATTAATAACCCTTCTCAAAAAAAAATATATTAATCACGTTAATCATGCATTACAACAGGGAAAGGTTTATGGTCCGTTAATTCATCCAATTGCATGATATCCGCTATGAAACGAAATCGTTTTATGCATTAAACTATTATTTATCCTCAACTCAGTATACGGTACCCAACTGCATCCACCACCGTGAGTATATAATAAATAAATAAATAAATAATAGTAGTAGTAACAGTAATGCAGGTATGGAACCTTAATAACCAAATAAAGTAAAAGTTTAATACACAAATTTTGTCTTACTACTCTATTATTGCTTGCACGTCCCTTAATAATATATTATTATTATTATTATTATTATTAATAGCCAAAAACGCCAATCTGTCAAATGTGAACACACCAATGCATTTTATTGATTATAATTCTGTATCCCTCCCCACTCATATAATTTATACCTACACACACACACTCCCCCTCTCTCTCTCCCTCTCTCTCTCTCCATTTTAGCCTTCTCTTAAGATTCTTAAATTCATACATACATGTACATATTCTAGCCCTGTAGTAGAATAGATCTGCAATTAGCGAAAAAAAAGTTAATTTCTTTCTTATAATTTCATCTGGGTTTTTCATATTATGATAGTAAAAGCAAGAAAAATGGTGGAAATCAATAAACTTTTTCATGATCATCAACAGCAGCAGCAAGAGGAAGGGGAAAGTAGCCCAGAAAATGTTGCAGTTGCAGATTCCCCTTTATCAGGTGATGAAGATGCTTATGATGTAAATGCTACATCACCCAAAAAGAGGTACCAAAAAAAAACAACAAATCTTCTTAAATTAGAATATGGTTTAATTTATCTTTAATTTGCCCACCCATTTGGAGTAAAAAAAAAAAAATGGGATAGTGCAGTAGTAGTACATAAATTGTTAGTACTTTTTCTTTATTCCTTTTTGAAGTAAAAGGAAGGTACAAACAATCTATGAAATGGATATTCCACCACAACAAAGTGTCTAAATGAAAATACATTTTTATAGCTTTAGATTAATGAAAAGATGATGAAACAAAATATAGGAAGGGAGGGCAGAAGAAGGTAATAACAATACCAATTGGAGAAGGGATTATGGATCATCAAAAGCAGAGAGAAGTATACCCTCCACCTGATTCTTGGTCTTGGAGAAAGTATGGCCAAAAACCCATAAAAGGGTCACCTTATCCCAGGTACTGTAGTATATTTTCCTATTAACAAACCATTTGGCTGTAAAGTATATCCATTTTCTTGGTTATCACAGATTCAATTCCAATTTCTTATCATTCTAACAACCCCCTGCCCCCTACCCTCCTCCTCCCTTGATATATGTAGAGTATTATTTCTAAATAAACGACTCTTTTTAGGTTCTGAACATTTTGTTGTGGTATATCCTCGTGTTGATTTTCGTTTCCTTGAAATTGAAAATTAAGATGAATACAGTAAATTTTTTTCTGAGATATAAATGATAAATACGAGAAAAATATATAAATATATGTGATTTTCGATTCATATAAACAATATGTACATCGTACCATAAGGTGTACGTACTACTAACTACACTAGCTAAAAATTTCATTTTTAGTAGGAATGAGTGACCGGCAGGGGATTTGATGTGGCTATAAATATATATATATATTTTTTTGTCTGATATTTTTAAAAAGTATGTAAGGGCGGCTTTGTTTTATAGAATAAAGTACTATTAGAAATGGATAAACATCAATCAAAATAATGGAGTAGTTATAATTACTATTATTATTATAATGATTATTTTTTCATTATTTATTTATTTTTTCATTTTTGAGAATGACATGAATGGAGTAGTTGATATTTGGCAATTATATGGAGCCTCCAGACGAGACGCATTAGTGTTGTTGGAATCCCACGCTCTTTATATTTTTCATTAAATGCCAAAATTTGGTATATCAACTACTCCTCCTCCTCCATAATGTCATGGTTTTATTTTATTATTATTTTATTTTCATTAACGTTTGTAAAATAAGATGTCATATTCAAAGGCAATATAAAGATAATAAAGACAAACTTCCAAATGAAAAATCATACAGTTGATCCTTTTATCTAAAGTTAGGTCGTACGTAAACTTTGAGGTGTAAACGAATTACGCAATTTAAAATTTTCTTGAGTTTGAGTTCAGGTTATGACTGATTATTATTATTCAATATAATTACGAGTTATAGCTAACTATTTTGATTATTATGTTGTTTAAAATGTATAATAATTGTCCTAATTACCATACTTTTAAATATAATTGGAAATAATGCTCTGGTTATGTCGTTATAGATTGGAACAAATTGGATGTCGTTGGTTGTCAATATGGACTAAATGCGCCCAATTACATTCGTGCGGTACTTATTCCATTCCATAAAATCAATTAGTTGGAAAAGAGATCAAAGTTGTGTAATTGACAATTGTATGTTGTCTTTTTCGTTGATAATCTTTTTAATATTTAATAATCATTTTTGTTTTGGACTACGCAACCTGCCTGTAGTTTTTTTTTTTTTTTTTTTGTATATAAGCTGAAATTTATTTCGCTATTTCAGATTATATATATATCCTCCTTGATTCAGTTAAAGAGGATCCTATATTAATTGGATAGCTAGGTTGTAATTGTACCGCTAACATTGAATACTCTGGTGTGCAGACATGCATGGCCGGAAATTTTGGCTTAAAACTTGTACATATTGCATGTTACCATTTTATCTTTACCAGATGCAGTGATAATTTATTAAATTGTACTATTACACTTGTAACCTCCCTATATAATATAATAAGTTTTTAAACGTTTAAATAGATACTGTAATTGAGCTGGCTATTATACAATAAAAGTCATGCCCACAACTTGATGACGTACGTGCTTAAGTTTGTATATAATTAGTGGAAAATTCTTACCCTGGAAGGGAAGTCTTTTGTATGCACCATGCGACATGTTTTGCGTAAGAAGAAAAATTAATTGCAGCGTGTGTCAATGACCAACAGACGATCTGTGCGAAAAACACGGGTAAAATTCCCTTTTTGTCTTTCAATTTAAAATAAATTTCTTAATTTCTTTATAAAAAAAAAATCTAAATTTGTTGTTGCATGTTGACAGGGGATATTATAGATGTAGTAGCTCAAAAGGTTGTTCAGCAAGGAAACAAGTAGAGAGGAACCGCCATGACCCTACCATGCTCCTCATCACATACACTTGTGATCACAACCATTCTCTTCCCACCTCAACCAAGCACCACCACCGGACCACCACCACATCCGAGACGGCAATCGAAATCAAGTCAACAAACTCTACTGCATCCACCTCCTCCAGCAACATGAATGAGTCTACTGAAACTGAATTCGCAGTAGCAGACTTTGACTCGGAGAACATCTGCAGGTTCTCCAGAGTTTCTTTGAAAAGCCAGGATGGTTCTCTGGTGTGGTGGACACCACCTTGTATGCAGCTCCTTCTCGTGGGCCCCACTTGTGCAGAAATCGACAAGGGAGTCATGCTAAAAATCAGAGAGAGAGGGCGAGTCGTTGTTTGGTGATCTTGGAGAGCTGCCGGAGTGTTCGACTGTTTTCCAGCGAGTTATGGTCGGAGAGACTCCGTGTAGCGCTGGATCATGATAAGAGATCGAGACGCTGTACATTTTGTTGTTCTGTTTTGAATGAATGGTTGAAATACATGGTGATCAAGAATAAATCACTTCAGATGGCGATGGCCTGATGATCTTCTCAGGCTTAGTTTTCATTTTTTCTCTCTCTTTTTGTGATATATTTAGGAAAAAGTTTAATTAAGGATTAAACAACGCAGAATTACATGCAAAATACTAGTATTTTGAGTGGAATATCTTTGTCTTCTTAACCACTTTTGATGCCTTCGTATCACTAGTTAAGATCCCTTTGGTTTTGTCATAATCAAAATGAGCTGTTTATTTACATTTTTTCGTTCCAATTATATTATAAGTGTTGTTACATTTTTTCCTTCCAATTATATTATAAGTGTTGTTTAATAAAAAAAATTCCCCTTCCAATGGCTAATCATTTATTATGTAAGTAGAAATAATGCTATAATAAACTATCTACACAAATTCATTCAATCATTTTATTCACTACTAACAAGGGGAAGAAGAAGAAGAAGATGAAAAATGAAGGGAGCAAATCTTATTATAACATTTTCAAACATTCTATGCAAAAGGTTTAGTCAGTAACTTTGCATACCGAAAAAGAAAAATGTGAACTCAAATACATACCCTCTTGTTTAGGTAATATCATAAGCTCCATGTAAAAGAAGAAAAAAAAACAAATGGAGTTTTCGCGATCGGATAATTCATACGGCACTACATTGAATCACTACACATTTACAGACAATCGGTCCCATTTCAATCGGGTTGTCTGTGACTGTGACACAAGGTTTTGACACGATCATTATAATATACACAGACAATAGCAGCAGACACAGTTTTTTTTCTTTCTTTCGTTTCTTCAAAAGGCAGCAGACAATTAAACTCGTAGGTTTCTACGCAATGCCTAGCTTGAACAGCAACCGAATTTTTTCCAAGCAGATCCCTCTTCTTTAATATTAATAGTCTCACCTTTAGGTGGATTAGAAGAAGAAGAAGAAGAAGTAGCAGTTTCATCACCTGCCTCAACAGCTCTTTTACTGACAATACGGTGTATCTGTGTAAGAACTTCAGTGAATGCTTTTTCGACGTTTGTTGCTTCCAATGCAGATGTCTCCATGAAATAAAGATTCTCCCTTTCTGCAAACGCCTTCCCCTCTTCAGTTGACACTGCAACAAGATGTCTAAGATCTGATTTGTTGCCAATAAGCATTACAATAATATTCGGGTCTGTGTGATTTCTCAACTCCTTCAACCATCTCCCGACGTTTTCAAAAGTAACATGACGTGTGACGTCATACACTAGTAAAGCTCCAACAGCCCCTCGATAGTATGCACTTGTAATGGCCCGATACCTGAAAATTATTGACTTAAGATATATAAAGACAGAAGCTTTTGGCCCCAAAATCCCAGGGAAAGAATGTGATCAACAAAGCAATTTCTTCAAAGGCCAGTTACATGCAAGAGAGACAATTGCCTCCATTATAACATCCACTGTCCATTGAATGGCGTACCGTTAAATTACAGCAGTTCGATCAGCGAACTTGTGAAACACAAATAAGGATAAATCTGATATTGTTTTCTTTGCAAGTAGGATATGCCTTGAAAATGATAAGCACAAGATTAGTCATCTGTAAGTATCTATAATAAAATGCATACAAAGTATGAGTAAACACCTACCATGATGCAGGCTTAGAATCAAAAATTAAGACAAAGGTAAATTACTGTGAAATGCTAATCACAAAAAGAAGTTGAAAAAAGTAGAGTTCTTAATACAACCATATTCACTCATTCGATCCAGAGTGTCCTCAACGCAGGCATGACAGGAAAGACTCCCGAGTAAAAACAAGCACATAACCAAATATTAGTACTCGACTATTCATATATGTGTATTTGACAATGAATGTAACACATGAGACATCAAGAAAAGATAACACTTTGGCTTTCTCTACTATTCTTGTTTGTTTGGGGACAAGAAAAATATAATAAGCTTAAAGAAGCCCCCGTTGGAGCACAGGCTTAGTTACTAATTATCAAAAAATTATAGGCGCCAAAATATTATTCTCGTTTTCAACAACACACGACCATCGTTTCCCCTTTGTCGTGACTGCTGCACCCTTTTATTGATCATGCCTTCGTCTATGGTTCCAAAAACACTTTAAGAGAAACACACTATTAATGACTTCTTTCCCCTAGTTATAACTTCATTCAGCTGGTTTTCCACCCAAAATTTAAACCCTGCATATATTACAATTAGACCTTCTGCTTGATCAATCCTAAGACCTTTTTCATCGTCATCCCTTTTCCTTTCCCAAGCTCCAAATATTAGCATTCTTTAAAATCAGGATTTACCGAGTAACAAAGTTGCCTCAAATCAAACTTATAACAATCTTGCTGGATAAACTTTGACAATCCTATATCAATGTCAAGATTTATAATATACTTAAAGGGCTCTCAAAACTATTGTACTGATCATGGGCTTACATCTAACCACTAACCAATCATCTTGGAACTCTCTAAATACATCTTTCCAGTTTAAATATCCACACTAGTATAGCAAACACAAAACCCTTGTCAATCAAGTCCAACAACTTTCCCTCCCAATCAGAAAAGAACAAATATTCCATGGAGATGAAACAGAAAAAAGAAAAGAACGTCCCCAAATTCAGTAGTAAACTTCTTGTTGTAGTTTTGAGGTCTTGATTGATCACCAATACTATAAAAAACCTGCAAATTTTGTGAAGAAACGGATCCTCATGATCAGCGTATATCATTTGTCCTTCTTAAATTTATTCGACCCCCTAACTTGTCGGAGTATCACGAATAATTTAAGTGAGATCTGATTTGAGAGCCTTGCCTTTTGTCTAGGACAAAATAGATCAAAAGATTACTTGAAGTGTTTAGATGTTTAAGACTTTATCAAGGATGCATACAATTGTTGTGTGTTTGTTCAACAATGTAAAAAAGCCTTTTATGGTACTTGGATTGCAGAGAAATAAGTTACAAGTTCGTAATTTAAGGTTGCAACCTAAGTGAAAAGGTATCACTTGGTTATAACCACTTAAAAGGACCAAGAGGTACCTAAAAATCAGTTTTTAGCCCCTGGGCGGCGCGCTGTAGTGACTGTGATCAACAGAAAATCGCAAAACTCTCTGTTCAACATTTAGGCATGCTGAATCACCACAGGCGTGCGCCTGTCAGTCACAGGCGTGCGCCTGTCACTCTGTTTCACCAAAAAGCTGATTTTTGGTCCTTTAACTGGTTTTCCGGTCCTTTAAGTGATTTTCTCGAACTATACTTGCTTATTTTCCATCCGTATACTCATATACACTTATATAGCGTGCACTCCGCACCTCAAACTTATTATTAAGTGTTCTGAGTATATTCACCCTTATACTAAGCCCCGATTACCTCAACGGCTTGTGATTATACTTAAATCACCAACACTTCTTGCTGTGAGGAATAAATTAAACGAAAGGAAAAAGAAAAAAAAAAAAACAGCTGATCACACTTCACTTGAGGATCAAGGTACAGCTACAAAATCCAAAACCAATAAATAATGATAATAATAATAATTATGCATAAACATCTGGTAGAATAATAGATCATAGCTGATATTCAATAATAAGTGTATATAATCTCCAATAAATATCTATACCTAAGAAAGCCATATGTTAAAAAAAGATTGAACTTTGCTCAGTTGTTAGGAATTGAATCAAAATTCTATCAAGTTAAACAAAACAAAAATCAAAAGGGTTACCTTTCTTGGCCAGCAGTGTCCCAAATCTGAGCTTTGATAACTTTGTCATCTATCTTGAGACTTCTGGTGGCAAACTCAACCCCGATAGTGGATTTGGATTCAAGATTGAAATCATTTTTAGTAAATCTTGAGAGCAAATTGGATTTGCCCACCCCTGAATCGCCTATTAGTACCAGCTTGAACAAGTAGTGATATTCATCTTCAGCTCTGTAGCTAGACATTTTTTCTCAAGCGAATTGGGGTGGTGGTGGGATGTGAGTGTATCAATCTCTTTATGGATTAGTGGTTTTGGTTGTGCACTGATTTGATTCGTTGAAATCAAAGGAATCTTCTCTTTTGAAAAACTTGAGATTTTTAAAGTGTGAAGGAAATGGTGGAGACTGGAGAGTGGAGACTGACGTTCGGAGGTTTACTACCTCTATCAGGTTTTTTTCTAGTACATCCACGTGTATTTTGAATTTAATTTAAAAATAAAAGGTATTCATATTGCAATATGATGCACTCCGTATCTGGCGGGAACATCCGATAACTTCTCCTCCATGCTCCCAGGTTTAAAAATTATAGATTTTTGTCCAGAATGATAAATTATCAAAAAATTGGGATAGAAAAGCGTAATTTAATCGGATAAAAGTATGATTATGAAATATGAATGTGGAATATAATAAATATGAAATATGATTGTAAAGCGAAAATGCGATAACTTGCGTGAAATATGATTTTAAAAGTATGATTATGATTTTGTCATTTATAATCGTGAAAATATTCTTTTGTCGCCCAGAATCATTTATTAATTTTTTTGTCAGTAAGTATGGCGATTCATAAAATTAAAACATGAGATATATTAGGATACATTATCATCTCATTTTTATTTTACTTTTTCATGTTTGTGATGATAATTCATGAATGTAGAATAAAATTTTGGTTTTAAAAAAATGGAATATTAGTGTTTGTCCACTTTCTGCCATATATATAAATATTAATCAGGTTTGTATTTTTTTGTTGATTTAAAACAAAGTTTCGTGAGAATATTTTCTTTTCTTTTAATATTAAGCAATAAACCTTTCCTGCTTTGTAGCGTCGGAAAGGCGAAAAACTTCCGGTGGCTTACGATTTCTTCACCCATTAATGCCACAAGACATGTTTTCAGATTCGACATCGCGACAGCGATCCGCGTATTCATATCACTAATCTTCGTCTCGTGAACACTTACTCACTTGGGCCCTGAGACAACAACTCGGCGATCGATTCACGACTCGCGAGTCGACAAACAAAACTAACGCAATCATGTAGAAGTGACTCGGTCCGGGTCATTCGAACAAGGAATCAAAGTGCGTAGGAAAGAAGATGGGTTTGGTTGGTATGGCTTGAAAGAATTTGGCGAGAGAAATAAATGCATAATTGATGATGGATTGGATCCTCGGCTTTGGCGATCCGGCTTCTCCACTGCTTTGGGGCGTGGCGAGATCCGCAGCGTCCGTTCGCGGCGGTGGAGAAACCTGCAACACATTTGCGTGGCGTTGTTACGCGCGTGAGCAAAAGCTAAGGAGAAACTAGGTTTCCGAAAATTTGGTGATCGATTCGAGGATGGATTCATTTCCTCGGCTTTGTGATCCGGCTTCTCCACTGCTTTAGGGATGTGGCGGATCATAGCCGTCCGTTCGCGGTGGTGGCGTTGTTCGGCCCACGTGAGCAAAAGCTGAGGCGGGTTCCGGTGGTGATCGATTCGAGATGGATTGAGATCCTCGGCTTTGGCGATCCGGCTTCTCCCTGCTTTGGGGGCGTGGCGGATCCACGGCCGTCCGTTCGCGGTGGAGAGAAAGCACAACACATTTGCGTGGCGGCTGACCGGCCAGCGAGCAAAAGCTGAGGGCGGGTTCGAAAATTTGGTGATCGATTCGGAGATGGATTGAGATCCTCGGCTTTGGCGATCCGGCTTCTCCCTGCTTTGGGGCGTGGCGGATCCACGGCCAAATCCTTTCGTGGTGGAGAGAAACACAACACATTTGCGTGGCATTTGTTCGGCCAAGTGAGCAAAAGGCGAGAGGCGGGTTCCAGTGGTGATCGATTCGGAGATGGATTGAGATCCTCGGCTTTGGCGATCCGGCTTCTCCTGTTTTGGGGGCGTGACCGGATCCACGGCCGTCCGTTCGCGGTGGAGAAAGCGCAGCGCATTTGCGTGGCGCATTTGTTCGACCCACGTGAGCAAGCGAGGCGGGTTCGGCGGTGGTGATCGATTCGAGGATGGATCGAGATCCTCGGCTTTGGTGTCGGCTTCTCCCTGCTTTGGGGGCGTGGCGGATCACGGCCGTCCGTTCGCGGTGGAAGAAGCACAACACATTTGTGTGGCATTTGACCCGACCCACGTGAGCAAAATTGAGAGGCGGGTTCCCAAAGTGGTGATCGATTCGAGATGAATTCGAGATCCTCGGCTTTGGCGATCCGGCTTCTCCACTGCTTTGGGGCGTGGCGGATCACAACCGTCGTTCGCGGTGGGAGAAGCACAACACATTTTGTGGCCGTTGTTAACCCACGTGAGCAAAAGCCTGAGGGCGGGTTCCCAAAGTGGTGATCGATTCGAGGATGGATTGGATCCTCGGCTTTGGCGATCCGGCTTCTCCACTGCTTTGGGGGCGTGGCGGATCAACGATCGTTCGCGGTGGAGAAGTGCACAACACATAGTGAGTGAGAGATTTGTTTCACTTACAGAATTTTTCTGCATGTAGTAGCTATAACAGATAATTCAATCTAGTTTAGGAATTGGCTTCAAATAAATTCTTCTGTTTCCTTTCAATGGATTGATTCAAAGCTTTGCTTTGCCTTGCCTTTTTTTTCCCCTATATTCTTAGGAATTGGAACAGTTCTTCTATAAGACTGAAAGTTTACTGAATTCGGACAACTAATATGTCTGAAGTATGAATTACTTATCACAATGAAATTTTGGGTTGTTGATTGATATATCTTTGTTTCTCATGTTGGTTTTGCAAATATATACACATGATACATCAATGAATCACATTCTGATTGTATGATAATAATTGAATAATCGATATTTCTTATCCATTACTTGCTTTTTATCCAACTGGACCTCCGGTTCCTTTTATAACAATGCTTCCGGTGTATGACGATATTGCATCTGAGACCGGTGGTGCACCGGATACATCTCTTAACTTTGATTCGACTGAAGGTCTTGACAATTCTGAGGACATAAATATAAATACATCCCAAACACTTCTAATGTTTCTGTTTTGGACATTTGAAGTATTATAAATTCCGAAAATTCGCGTATTGAGTCTGGAAATTCTGGAAATTCGTGTATCGAGTCTGGGACCGTTCCTTGGGCAACTGGGGTTGAGGGGAATCCCAAGGCCGGTATTGAAACTGCCATGATAGATATTGAAGCTACAATTGTCAACTCTTTTGATAACCAAGGAGCTGAAACTAATAGTCTGTTGGGAACACAAAGAATGGTAAGTCTGTTGTGGTTGATAATATTGGTGATTCCACAGTTTAAGGGTTGGTTTAAGGATGCATTTATGATGTTTTAAAAAAGATTGATTGTGTTGTTCACTTGGTTCATATCATTAATCTTTCTAATACTTAGTTTTGGGGGTATTCTTGTATTCTTGTCAATATCTTTATGGGTTGTGAGATTTTCGATCATATATCGCATAAGAATAAAAAGTGAAAATCATATTTTGAAGCGAGAAAACCAAGTGTTTGAGGTTGAAAAAATCAAATACTTTTATATACTTCATGTTGTTGCCTGCTTCTACTTTGTTCAAATATCTGAGAAAGATGCAATGTTGCAATGTTTTTCTTTCAAAAAAGAATCGGTTGTAGTGTGCTTCAAACCCGTCCACTTACATTGGAAAGCATACTAATGATGATATTTGATCATTAATGGATAAGAAATGCAATGTTTATTTGTTTTACGTGGTTATTAATCTTGAAAAGTGTTTTAAGAAGTTGAAGAAAAGCGAATTGGTTGTATTCTTTATTAATATCATTATGTATTCTTCGTAAAGGTGTTATTGCAGGCATATGGTGTCTTTTTGGTTTTAATCTTTCCTTGCATTCCTTATTTGTTGTGGTGTGGTTTTAGCTAGGTGATTGAAGGTTGTTGATTGAATGGTGAGACAATGTTGGTGATTTAATGCATTTTACTTGCCGTACATCTTTCATGAAGTTTGATGTAGTGCGGGTTTGAAGGATAAAGGTACATAGATGGTAAAGCAATTTACTTTGAGGCAGCTGACGACTTGAAGAATGTTTTAGTTCTCGCTTATAGGCTTTTATTATATCAATATGATTAAGCTTTTATTCTCTTGCTTCCCGGGAGTTGCATCTCCATAATACTTTGATAGATTGTTTCATTCGATATGAAGCATTTTTGATAGATTGTTGTATTACGCAATGTTAATGGTGATATTTTGTGCATTAATAAAGCGTATTCTTTATTCTTGTATTCTTTTAAATGACTGCGATAAATTCGAAACTTTCAAATATTACGTCGAAAGGGTATCAAATGAGGTCTCAAAATGAAGATAAAATAAAATATGAACTTTGGTGAAACAATTTTGATGATCGGTGTTACAAATCAAAAATTTACGATCGTTTATAAAAAAAAAGCGCTCGGTTAATGCAAATATTTTTGGCTTTCAAAATTTACGTCGAGGAAAGGTATCGTATTTGGACTCAAATTAAAAGCAAAGAAAAATATGAATTTTGGTGAAAAATTTCGATGATCGGAGTTATAAATCAAAGTTAAAACAAAAACAAGCGAGGATCAAACCGTAATGTACTGGGGCCTTGCTATGCATGGTCGATTTTGTCCGTCTGGATTTTTTTAATCTTTTTCTTCTTAAAAAAGAGTGTGTCACTGTTATTTATTTTGTAATTTTTTATCATTTTCATCAATCATCTTAAAAAAACCTAAAAAAATCAAAAACAAAAGATTTTTCGCACACACTTTTTTTCTAGAGGAGGCTCAAGCGCAGTCGTTTGTGAGATTATACATAATGCTCACTAGGGTGATACTTGTTGGCAAATAAAAAATAAGATAAAATTGGAAAAAAAAAATTTTTAATATAACCATTCTACTAAGTGAAGCGATTTATAAGTACATTTTTTAAATCTGTTTAAATAAATACACACTTTTAAGATATGAAATGGAGTGAGAACTAATGGTGGTATGGTGATCACGTCTAAATCACAGGGATTACGTGCAGTCGACTTTGTGTCTTAATCTGGTTACATCCGGTAGTCTTAAATGCGAATCGAATGTTTTGCGTCTAGAGGTATTTTTACGGTATATCGCTTTTGGTCATTATATCGGCTATGGTTTAATTCTCAATGCTATAAATGTCATTATTAAAGTAACAATTTGTAACTTTCTGGCTATAATATAAACTCTTCGTTTTTGTCCGGGGATTATTCGACACAGCGTTAAATTTTCTGTTCCTTATTTCCTGCATGCATTGGTTGATTGTTTAATTCTTGTTCTTTCTCGAAATCCATTAATTTCCTGCGATCCTATACAACATCTACCCCTTAAGATCTCTTAAGGTTAGAGTTTAACCTTTCTTTTTATTAATTAGTAAGCAATCTATCATTCAAATAAATCCGGCCAAAACAAGAATTTTGTGAGTTACCTTTCATGACATTAATCCAAAGATAAGAGCAATAGTAATGGTTAATAGAGAAAATCATGTCTAAAATGGTGTTGACCCACCTAAAAAATTGACGTGGCACACAATCATTTTCATAATTGAAGCAAGTTGACAAAAACTACCGTAATGGACTCGGTTAAATGTTGATGATATTATCGAAGCCATGGGAGATGGAAGTAAAAAAAATATTAAAAAAAGAGCCACTACCCAATTTATTAGAGCATATGCAATAGGTTAAAAAATGTTATTGTGGATAAGCCCAGAATTTGTAAATGAGCGTCGATATTCGATTCGATTCTTTGTATTCGAAACAGAAAAAAAAGCTCGATTCGAGTTCGATTCGAACTTGAGCGTCGAGCGAGCAGTAGGTATTTGATATTCGTCTATCAGTGAGCAGAGCCAGTATCGAACACGTTAATTTCGAACTATTTTATATTTAAAAAAAAACTATATATATATATATATATATATATATATATATATATATATATATATATATATATATATATATATATATATATATATTATTAAATTAAAATAGGAAATCAAAATCAAATTAGGAGTTACAAGAAGAACCCTATATATATATATATATATTATTCTCTATTCTATTACAAATGGTTCGTTCGAGGCGAACATGTTGAACATGTTCGAGCAGTTGGCGTATTCGAGCCGAACCGGACCGAACATGTTTCCTAATATTCGATTCGAACCGAGGCGAACCTTGCTAAATTAAGGTTCGATCGATTCGAGCGAGCGAACAGGTTGAAAAATTGAGCCGAGCTCGAGCCTCTGGGAGTTCGGTAGGGTTAATTTCGTTCTGATTACTATGGATAACATGACTTTTTGAAAAGTAATGATGTGGTCGAATCAAATTCTCTGATAGGTTGAAAATAGTCGTTTTCATGAGTCGTATTGTGAGCATAATAGTGGATTCTCTTACATTTAGCGTATCCATAGTGATTTTAATATAATAATCGAAATAATCGTGAAAGTTACCCAAAATTTCCCCGTTAATTAATAGTGGCTGCTGAATTTTTAGTCCAAATATATTTGAAGCGGACCTTTGAAACAATGGTGGTGATGAAGATATGGCGAGTCTATTGTGGAAAAGATTGGGGAGAGGAATGAGGATGTAATCTTGGCTGGATTTGCCACATAGGATATTTTGAGTCTTTTCTTTGCAAAGTAGCGTTGTGATTGGCATGTGTTATTGTATGTGCTCTTATTGCAGACACTTCTTACATTTACTTTTCGCCAGAAAAAAGGCTCAACATATAAGCCATTACGTATGCTCTAACTAGGTATCATATTCCTATTACTTTCCAAATATTTTGGGTTTGGAATAAGCAACTTATATTTATGGTTGGTAATATAAACCCCATCATTTTGAGGTTTCCAAACAACAACACCTTCAACGGCAAATACTTACATGGAGAGTGTATCTTAGGATAAAATGATCGTAACCACCGCGATTAAATCAGGTTTTTAAGCGGTAATCTGGATGAATTATGTTGCCACGGACATTCCGTTTAGCGGCGTGTCGCGTGTCGGAGACCGCGCGGACACGGACGCGCGGACACCTTGCCGGATACACCATCGGGCTGAATTGGAATTTTGAAAAATTTGGACAGCGTGTCGGACCGCCATCAGGCGAATCGAATTTAAAAAAAAATTTGGACAGCGTGTCGAAAAAATAAATAATTTTACTAGATTTTGGAATGACTTTTCTACTTAAAAGCGACAGCGATTTGAGATGATGAAGATGATGTTGAAATATAACATTATATATGATCTTACTCTTCCATCTTTTGCGATCTTATTTTATGTGTATTTTGCGGGTTGATGATGAGTATGTATTTTGCATAATCGGCTTTGAAAATTATAAGTATGATGTTTTGTAATTTGGAGTGTGAGCTCATGAAATCACTGAAAGTGTTGAATGTATGATAATATTAATAGTTACTTGCTTGGTGTCAAATTTATCATTTAGTCCCTATATTTTTGTAATTACATTTTAGTCACTATATTTTTAATAATTACATTTTAGTCCCTATATTTTTAATATTTACATTTTGACCTCTGCACTCGTGTCTGTGTTTTTAAAACTCCCGTATCCCCGTGTCCGTGTTCTCGAATCAGTGTCTGCATGTCGGAGTGTCAAGTGCGGCGCAGGGATGAAACCACCTCCACTCTCCACGAGTGTGAAATACCATGTAATATCAACCTTCAACAACAACAACAACAGAAAAGACGTTGGAATTGGAATAACGAGAAAGCTGTCCTTTATAGTAGCTAGAAGCAGTGAAATTTTTGGGTAATGCGTCTGCGTGAGTGCGTGTGAGGTGTGTGATCGATCGAGCCTTGCGGTTTAAATGTATAATGAAATCGTGTGAATGAAATATCTTGGCGTAATGTGTCTGCGTGAGTGCAGCTTCTGTAAAAATTTCACTAAAACATACAACACTCCGGATCGTCTGATGTATGTTGCTGTTGTGCCAGCTGCCGTGCATCTTGTTTCATGTCCTTTTATTTATTTATTTATTTTTGTTACTTCACATAAGTAATTTTCTCATTTAACTCACTTCCTTCTATTACAGTAATGCTGTGATGTGTGAATACAGCAGGGGATCCATCCTCTTTTGTATAGTCCTATATGTATAAGGAAAAAAAAATTCCTATGTATATTGTTCACTTTTTTACAATTTTATACATTAATATCTACTTATTTGACCTGCTAATGTTTTTTGAATATCGACTCTTGACCCGTATATATAAAGAAAAACAGAAACATAATAGAAATATAAAAACTCTCAATTGTTTGATTTTATTTGGATTGAATGAAAATGATACAATAGTTCTCCAATATATATAAGAGATGTAACCCCCCAGACCCCGGGTCTTGTAGCGATAAATGAGTCATAAATAGTCCGATCATTTGCTTGGGCATTTTGCCGGCAGGCAGTGCAAAAAATTTGCCAGAGTTAAGCTAGATCTTTTATACCAGCAACATATGGTGGTGATCTGGCTTACGCCGGTTCGATGTGGGATATCATATTCTTCAGCACCTTATAAGGGGTAGCGTCTTCAGCGGGGCGGCGAGAACATCATTGGAGCTTGTCAGGTTCGTCCTCTGGGAGGATCTAGAGGTGGCTTTGTGACACACAACGTAGTGTGGCGGCTTGGGTCCGTCGATAGTCGGACGATCTGGTCTATGCCTTTTGGGACCAGGTGCGATGCTTATTAAATGAGTCGTAAATAGTCGGTAATCTCTTGCAGGCCCCGTCGCTTGCTTAGTACAAAAATGCGGCCGAGTTAATGAGCGTTTATGTCGCTGTGACTTATATAGTGGTAAATGCAGCTGACAGCCCGATGTGGGATATCACAGGAAGGAAATCATAATGTAAATAAACACAATAAAGATAAAACAACAATTAAAGATAAACACTAATATATACACCAACTCTATCCTGAGAGTACAATATTATCTTTCTTTTGAACTTTGACGAGTCTATCTTCTATTAATATATAGGATGTTTGTAATATGATGTGTCGTTTTGATCTATTAAAGCGTATCATAAAAAAAGTGCGATCCTTTTTCTAAGTGTAGGAATGAATATCCAGATATATTCATCTTATATAATTTATGTTATGTTTTGGAATCTTTAGAAAGTGACAGTGAAATGTTCACTTCGAGAGAATGTTACATTTTATAATACTATAAGAATAATCATTAATATTTGACACTCATTATAATATCGTGAATATTGATTATCACGAAAAATTGTATTTAAACATAAATGAATATTATATTGGTTTTACATAAATGGGATTTTTAGTGATTTGTTTTATAAGGTATGCATATTATTTGCGTAATAAACATCCGAGGAGAGTTTTACAAAAAGAAGAAGTGAAATAGACGAAATTTCATAGGGTGCCACAAATTGTAAAGTGTGTGATAATGGGTGATGACGAGTAACGGGGGGGTGATGGGGTCAATGATGATTGCTTGTTCATGAGAAACTGAGGGTCGTGCGTGTGGCCGTGTGTGGGTGGGAGAGATTGGATCACTTATATCTGATTAAGAATCGTATAATGTTAGCGCGATTTTGTCGTAAGTGTAAAAAAGAAAAGAAAAAAAAGATAAAATTACACATATAAGGCAATGGTGTGAGCAGCGAATGAGGCAAAGTGTCTGAGGAATCGTCTCGTGGGTGGAGGTGGAGGTGGGGGCATAGTACTTGTTTTCCACGAGACACAAAATAACTGTTTTGGAAAAATAAAAAAGATTTACAAGGGCAGGGGCATAAAGGTGGTATGTTTTCCACCACAAACTTAATTTTTAAAAAATGGTTAAGCGCTGGCGAGGGTTTTTATTACCTGTAATGTCTCGCGGTATGAGTGAAAATGTTAATTAAATAATTCTTGATTCAGTCGTGAGATTCTTTATTATATCGAAAGAAGCAGAAAGAAATTACCATTCTGAGGTTAAGCATCATGCTACAAACAAAATAAATTTGCTTTTTAAAAGCACATGAAGTCGTTTTCCATTAGGCATGTCCTTGGGACACACAAACTTAATTTTTATTCATATCACAGGGGTGGGGGTGGGTGATTATTTATAACTAGGTTATGTTTTAGAATTCATTTTATCTAACTATTCCATCTATTTTTAAGGAATTGAAATTGTCTTCCTTCTTCCAAAAAAAAAAAAAAAGCTCAAATTTTATTTCATTCACTCGTATGCAGCCCCGCTAAAATGACAAAATAATATTTGGAAAAAAAAATCATTCTATTGTATTAATTTCATCAATTTGAATGCACCATAAATATAAAACTCTAAATATCAACCGTTGAGATTTATTATTTCTTATTCATTGTATAAATACCACATCTATCTCTGTGTGATGGGGTTGGAGAAAATGCTATTTACCTTCACGGTCTATCTATAACACCATTGTCTTGAATACCGAGTTTTTATCCGGAAAAATGAAGTTCGTCACATTACGTATAGAGTAAAAATCAAATTAAATCTCAGCATATATATCGTATCGTATCATTTGATATCGAAGCGTGGAAGATAAACAAGCATAAGACTCAAAAACCGACACTAAAGATTTTCAATTAACAAAGCTCAGCGGATTCTATTTGTTGTCAAAGCTATCTTGACATTAATTACATGCAACTCAACTTGATTAAAAGAAATTATAGATACATAAAGAACTCAGTAGCTCGTCCACTAAACTTGCTCTCATGCTCGTTCATCAAATTCGTCTTTAGCTGCATGTCTTCTTATTCATTAGAATAAAGGGTGAGCTCGCTGAAAGCTCAATAAGAAGAAAGAAGATCAAAAAGAGATTCGAGGGCTTGTCGGATGCCGTGAGACATGCATGAATCTTCTTACATCCGTTTACAAAATAGTTGAAAACACAACTTGGAGCGTTTCAAAAACCACTTTTAAATATATCTTGAAACATAAGAATATCCATTTTAAAACCACGTTAAACAATGCATTGTAAACATGCTTATTAAGCTGCGTTCATTTAGAGTTACTTGCTATATTTAGCATGATGATCAAACTTATGTAAAGTAATACATTAACTCATCACTTTACTTGTCGACTAACCGTAGCATTATCGTGTCTTGTCGACATGTTCTTGTCGTATTCTAATCATCCACTATTCTTGACCACAACTACTTAACATGAGGCGTGAAAGTCTTGCTCGGCTAATACAACTAACCAAACCTCCGATCGTGAGAGTTATGGACCCACGGGACTTAGGGACCGTCATCTTAAAACGACATGAATTAACATATATAGTTGGTCATAACTCCGACCACGAGAATTAAACTCATGGTACCCGTAGGATTTGTTTATTAATAACGAATATCATGCTAAGTAAATTCGAGGCAACACATAAAGCAAGAAAGAAAGCAAGTTCATGTAATATTCATATCTAAGCTATGAGAACATACAAGGGCATAGTAACACGAACTCCTATCATGTCTACACTGCTTGTAACTAAAACGCATAAAACAGTTTAGAGAAAAATAACTAGGAAACAAATTAACGTTTCGAAAACACAGTTTAACAGACACCTGACTACACATAATTATGTATAGTTTCGTGCAGTTTGACATTATTCAAAACAACTTTAAAACATGACTTTTTAAACTAAAAATGGAACATTTTGATAGGGATAGCTCTTTCACGGCAAAAGGCAGTGAGGTATGAAACATGATACAAAACAACAACGAATCTCACATAAGATCAAAGCCAAGAACTATTACGAAAATAATAGACCCTACCTTCAAAAAGAGAATCAAAGCCTAAAAAAGTATCTATACCACGAACTGCATTGTTTGACACTATGATCCATGAGCGAAGCCCAAAAGTCAACATTGGGTTGACCGATGTGCTTTCGAGAAGTGCTCTCAGTTCTGCGTGTGTCAGGCCTTCCACGAAACCTCGAAAACGCAAAACCGAGGAAAGTCAGAAATTTACGTGAAAGCGTACATATGTGTTTGGCGCAGATCGGTTTTTTTGAGTGACTTAGAGGAAAAGAAATTCTTAATTAAACTTTAAACAAATAATAAAGAAAATCTATATACCATAATTTTATAAGGTTTATTAAATTTAAAATATCATCTCACACTACTGGCCCAGGCGTCCATGCATGAATCGAAGAAAAGCAATGTATATTATCACAGAAAAAGAATTTGTGAATTACATAAAAAAAAAAAAAAATTGTGTATCCCGTGAATATTATTTCTGACTCGCCATTGACTACACCTCTACATATGTTCCTATCTCCTATGGGCTATGACAACAAAACTACAAAAGACGTGGGAAGCACGCGGTATTTCCACCTATATCTTCGTTGGCAACTAGCAACCAGCCAACTACAAGTCGGGCTGGATAAGGCTCTATTATCTGCTTTATTGTTTTATCCATTTTGCTTTTCTTTTTCATATTTCATATTTCATTTCATTTTGCTTTACGTCCTTTGATAGGCTTTGTTTACTTGTCAGCTGTTCACCGTCATTTCTTTGTGTGTGCACATTTATGGAACTAAAGCTTTTTGCCTTTAGTTTTCCTTTAAACAAAATAATTAGTACTATTATTTTATTTTAGTGTTATTTTATATTGAGTTGTAATATTAGATTTTAGGGAAGAGCGAGCGTGTCTTTTGCGAAGAGCGAAATATTAGGTTCGATTTCATACATTCGGAGTTAATTATTTTGGGGCGTTTTATATATATAATTTGAGTTTATATATATAATTAAAAGAAAAATTCATTTTAGTGATCAAGGGCAATTAAGGAAAAGATTGACCCCTTTTTAATGTTTAGACCTAGCCTAAAAATCAGAAATTGAGTCTAACAATTCCCTCCTTATGCGATTGAGAGAAGAGAAGAGAGGCTGAAAGTTCTTCAACTTTTGCTAAGGGAAGGTTGATCGTTTTGAAGCGGATTCAAAATTGGACTCGGCGAAAGAGCCACGACAATTTGGCATCGATTACGTGGGATTATGCAGATTTTGGAGCGATTTTGATCGTTTTGAAATTTGCAAAAGGTAAAGCGATCTATGAATTCCATCATTTGCTATAAGGAATTGATCATGTTTTAAGGCTACTTGGTGTTAGAAATATGAATCTTTGTTTTGGTTAATGACTATAGTCGTTATAATGCGTTTAGATGGGGATTTTGGGTTGTTGTGTTGATTATTTCTTTGGTTTTGTGTTGAATTACGATCTGGAAATCGCATGGTGATGAAGTTAGGGTTTAGGTCGAACCCAGGTGAGCAGCGTCGGTAATGCAGACGGCGTCGGCTAAGTTCCACGCAGACAGCGTCTGGTTGTATTGGGCCGGGCGTCACAGGGTGCTATTTTTACATTCGAGGATTGAATCGGGTTTGGTGGGCGGGCGTCCACTTATTTTTGAGCAGGCGTCAGAAGTCTTTAAGCAGCGTCGGTTACATGCGCCTCCACTTTATTGTTAATTGTTGTTTAGCCATATACCACGTGCTTTACTTACTTAAAATCTATAATTATGATAAGTTAAACTTGGTATAACTTAGACAAGCTGAATTGAGCTTACGATTCGTTCGGTTAAAACACCGAATGTACTCTTAAAGGGAGTTGAAGTTGGATCCGTCGGGAAGAACATGATAGGCTTGTGCTTTGATGAAATAGCATTCATCAATGATATGCGTATGTCTTTAGGACTTGTCCGTGTCTAGTGATCTAGGAAGAGAGTAGTATGTGTGAGGAGATTATTTGAAAATACTTGGTGGCTAGTTAATAGCTTAATAAACAGCGTATGTGACTAGTAAAAGATTAAACAACATGTCTCTCTTGGCTAGGCACCGAGGCTAAATCGCGATGCATGTGCTACCTCACGAAGGTGGAAGAACCGTGGAGTCAAAAGACCACTGAAATGCGGAGGGACTCTGTGAGGTGTCGTGCTTATCGGAGTCTACGCACTACAGACCTTGGGTATTGGTGTGATCCAGCGATATGTTGCAAAGAGTGTTCCCGAGATAGAAGAACTCTGTGGGTCAAAGACCACTGAAAGTCTGAGAGGGACTGCTTTGAGGGGATCTTGGCGTAGTGCCATGAGTGCGGTTGTAACATAGATAGGTTAAGTTAAGCAGATTAGTCGCAGCGTGTTGATGAGCATAAGTGAACCACTAGATGGAGTTGGTCTCGTTTAATCAACTAATTAAATAAATGTCTATTCGTTATAACTATGAATGTTTTCATAGCTTCTCTTTCTTTCTAAATCGTTGTACTTACCTCGAATCATACTTTTTCTATGTGTTTGGGGGCGAGAAGGCGAAACGAGTTTCGAGGAAGAGTTTGGCGGCTTGACGTTTGGCGCGCTCGTTGAAGAATCAAGATGTTTCTTTTACTGCTTTTCTTTGGTTGTACTTTCCGTACTTTTGAGGTAGACTACCGTTTTTGGCGATTTGTCGTAGTTTGTCTTTTAGGATTTTCGTACTTTTCCAAATGTAATAATTTACATTTCTACCGCTAGATTTCTTTTCTACTCTTTATTTTTGGGAAAAATTTTATATACCGAGTTTGCTTCCGTTTGCCTTCATTTTGATCTGACGTAGTAGAGGCTTACGTATAAAATGAATTTATATTTACTTTATACGTGCGAGCGTTTCTTTTCGGATAAGGACTCGGTGTCGGGGAGCAGGCGTTCACAGTTGGTATCGAGAGAAAGCGTTCTTTAGACTTCACTCCTTAAGACAAGTTTCTTTAGATCTTTAGTAACGTCTGGTTTTCTTGATCTTTCGGCATAGTAACGACAAGAAGAGGCGTTCGTGGGTGAGGCTCGAGGGGTTAGACAAGGCGAGGCCGGTGCCCGTAGTAGGGGTGGTTGTGTGGCGAGAATCCGCCGCCTCGTTTGAGTCTTCGCCACCACCCCATACGACCGCGCTACCACGGTCTCGTGAGGATGTGTCACGAGGCGCGTCGAGAATCGCCCACCCGACCACGCGCAAGATATAACTACATTTATGGAGAACTGGACAAGCACTATTGTAGTATCTTTGTAGTGGCGACATTCCACGATTAGTGCGCCACCACGGTGACCAATGTATATCCACCACCGTCAGTGCTTATCCTCAGGTGTATCCTCGCGGCGGCGGGTCTTTTACCCTCCTCGCATGCAGGTCGTGTTCCTCGACCTACGGTACCACGCTCACCGGCTTTGACCACGAAGCAAGGCGTCGGTCATCTACCTTTGGTTTTGATAGCCTCAGCGGCATCGGTTTTATCGAAGTACTATCCGTGTCGAGAATGAGCCTCGCGTAATCCGCTTATCCTCAACATCGGCGATATCGGCCGCATGTATCTTATGGTTACCCTCAGGTTCACCCACGATTAGACCGGCTTTTGAGCAAGCACCAGCGGTGGATTGGTATACAAGATTGAGAGAAATCGAGTTGAGAACTTCTTTGGTAATGTGGAGCATTCTAAAGCGGAGGAATGGATAAGAGGATTAGAAAGCTTGTAGGAACATACATGTTCTGAGCGCGAGATAGCATTGACTAGCGATTAGTTTTATGTTGGGATCGTGAAGCATGGATTGATCTTTGTTCAAAGCGACAGCGGTAAGGTAGCAGTTAGGAAGGGTTGAGGCGATGTTTTATAATGAAGTACTTCGATTCTGATTCAAGCGAGATAAAGCAAGTCAATTCTGAAGCCAAGCAAGGTAATCATCGGCGGTGTCCCGATACACTAATAAATTCAATGAGTTAGGAAGGTTCTATCGGAATTGATGAAAGTGGAAGAGAGAAAGATGGCCTCTATAAGGATGGGTTGGCCTCACGAGATTGATCGGGCATGCTAGGATTCACGGCAAGGAATATGGCGAGTTGATGAATAAAGCCTTGGAAGTGAAACTTTCGGGAAGAGAGCTACGGTGGTTGTTAATAATAAGAAATTTTGGGACAAGTCAAAGCGATTATAGGGGCGCCACGGCAAGCGACCAAGAAGACTACGGCTCTCTCACGGCTAAGGCCCCGAGCGATTGCACCACTTTGCCCCAAGTGCAGAAATCATCTGAGGAGAGTGCGGCGAGTAGTAGCGGTTATTACGTTTGTGGTGAAACAAGGACACTTTTCTACAGGCGTGTCCAAGCGGAGAAACAAAGTGGTTCGAGCCAAGGTAGCGGGAGGCGGCCCGAGCCGACGGTTCGAGTTTTTGCGGCGGATGCTAATTTTGTGGAACAGAGGATGGCGTTATTCCGGTACCATGTTTTGTTTCATTCTTTTGTTAAGATATTTTATAGCGTGATTATTCATGTTGTAACTATATTTAAATAAATGAATATGCATCCTAGAATGCGATAATGTTAGAAAACTTAGTGGTCAAGGCTTTGTTTGACACGGGGGCGTCAAATACTTTTGTGTCAACCAAGGTAGCTAAGTTGGATTTACCTTGAGCCTTTAAGAAACACTTTGGAGATAACTACGCCCGTTAGGGAAGGTAACAAGGGTAACTAGAATGATACCACAAGTGGAAGTTGAGTCGGACCTTATCGATGTAAGAGCAACTTCTGATTTTGGACTTTTGGATTTTGATGTAATCACCGGAATAGATTGGCTATCAGAGAATTATGTACACTTAATTTGTAAAGAGAAGAAAGTGACTTTTAAAGTACACGGGAAATCGGACAAAGGCGTATCAAGGAATGTATACAAGCGAGTAAGAAGAAACATCCGATCATATCGGTTAAAGCGATGAGGGCTTGTCGGAAGGGTTGTGAAGGCTCACTTGTTGTATCACGGTGGGCGTGGAACAAGTGAAGCCTAAGTTCGAGAGACTCCATAGTGAGGGAATACCACGAGGTATTTCGAGAAGAGTTACCGGGAAACATGCGGACGAGAGATAGAGTTTGAAATTCGGTTGATACCGGGAGGCGGCACGATCGGCTAAAGCACACACCTGAGAATGGCACCGGCGAATTAAAGGAGTTGAAAGCTCAACTTAAAGATATGCTTGAAAGGAACATAATTCAGCCCGATTACCTACTTGCAGGAGCCCTGTTTTGTTCGTGAAGAAGAAAGATGGCGGCGTGAGAATGTGTATCGACTCTGAGCCTTTGAACAACCTTACCATCAAGAATAAGTATCCTCTACCAGAATAGATGACTGTTTAATCGATTTGCGAGGGTAAGAAAGTGTTCTCAAGATTGACCTGAGTCGGATATCATCAAGCGAAGGTTAAAATAAGCGAGATATACGAAGGCGGCTTTGATGCGAGATATGGACATTATGAGTTCCTTGTTATGCCTTTTGGACTCACTTAATGCTCCATCTGCATTTATGGATTTGATGCGGCAAGTCTTCATACCCGTACTTGGATAAGTTAAGTGATAGTGTTCATAGGCGATATCTGATTTACTCTGGGGCGAGAAAGAACCACGAGGAACACTTAAGGATAGTGTTGGACACTTTGAAGAAGAATCGAGTTGTATGCAAAGTTTTCCAAGTGTGACTTTTGGTTGGATCGAGTGAGTTTCTTGGGTCATGTAATTTACGGAGATGGTATTCAAGTTGATCCGGCAAAGATCGAAGCGATTGAGGTGGCCTAAACTGCAGTTTGAAGTAAGAAGTTTTCTTGGGTTGGTAGTTCACTACCGGAAGTTAGTACAAGATTTTTAGAAGATAGCTTCTCGCTCACGGTGACACGGAAGAATGTGAAATTTGAATGGACTAATGAGTGTGATAAGGCCTTTCATACCTTGAAGAAGTAAGTTGACTACTGGCGCCGGTGTTAAGCGATTCGGAGATTTTTGATAACTATGATGTACCACGGATGCTTGGAGGCCGAGGGTTTGGGTTGTGTGTTGATGCAAGGAGGAAAAGTGATAGCTTATGCATCTAAGCGATTGAAGGTACATGAGGAAGAACTACCCGACACATGATCTAGAGTTGGCGGTAGTTTTGCCTTAAAGACTTGGAGGCATTACTTATATGGGGTTAAAGCAAGGATCTTCACCGACCATAAGAGTTTAAAGTATTTCTTCACACAAGAGAACTGAATATGAGGCAGAGGAGATGGTTAGAGTTCGTTAAGGACTATGATTTGGACATTCGGTACCATCAGGTAAAAGCGAATGTAGTGGCGGATGCTCGGCGAGGAAACCGGTGTTTGCGACTTCGGTGTTGAGGTAGTGGCGAGAAAGGTTAGATGGGTTGGAAATCGAAGCTTTGATCAGTTGAAGATAGGCAGTTTGTGGCACCGTTGTTAGCAAGGTCGAGTTGATGGATGATATTCGGGGAAAGCAAGGCGAAGACCGGTTTTGTTGGATTTGAAGCGTGTTGCTAGGGAGAAGCCTACGGTTGGTTACGTGTTGGATAAGAGTGGAAATCGTGAGTATCGGGATCGTCTATGTGTACCCCGATGTTGGCGACTTAAGACAAAGAATTATGGAAGAAGCACATAGGATAGCTTTTGCGGTTCATCCAGGTGCTACTCTTAAAATATATAGAGACTTAAAGGAAAGATTTTGGTGGCCTCGATGAAAGTGGAGATAGCCAAGTTTGTGGCAGTGTGATGTATGTCGAGAAGGTTAAGGCGGAACATAGAAGACCGGTGGAATGCTTAAGCCATTGGATATCCCGGAATGGAAGTAGGATAAGATCACAATGGACTTCGTCACGGATTACTAAGAACAAGAGGCGGACCACGGCGCCAATTTGGGTGTCGTGGGCCAGATTGACCAAATCGCCCATTTCTTACCGTACAAAGGTTAAGCATGCCATTAAAGAATATGGCGACACTATGCTCTGGACAATATAGTGAAGTTACATGGAGTTCGATCTCGATAGTTTGAGGACCGTGATTCGAGATTCGTAAGTCGATTTTGGAAGATCTTGCAAAAGCCTTGGGACCAAGTTGGATTTGAGCACGGCTTTTCATCCTCAGACAGATGGACAATACGAGAGGACCATCCAGACACTCGAGGACATCTTTGAGAGCTTGTGTTTTGGAGGTAGGCGGATCATGGGATGATTACTGTCGGTAGCGGAGTTTACTACAACAACGAGTTTTCATGCAGAAGTATAGGCATGCCGCCCGTTTGAAGCGTTGTATGGGAGAAGATGTGCGCATGCCCTTTGTTTTGGGATGAAGTCGGGAGAGGCAGATTACGAGGGCGAGAGATGGTTGAACAAGCAAAGGAAAGGGTTGAGTTGGTCAGAAGAATCGAAAGCGGCTCGAGGCAGACGAGAAAAGTTGGGGTGATGTTAGAAGAAGACCTCTTGAGTTTGAAGTCGGCGATAGAGTTTACCTCGAGCTTCGCGATGAAAGGGTGAAGCGCTTTGGACAAAAGAAAGCTAAGTCAAGGTATGTTGGACCTTTTGAGATTTTGGAGAGAGTTGGGGCGTTAGCTTATAAGCTTGATTGCGGGAATCAATGTCGAGTCCATAATGTGTTTCACGTTCGATGTTGAAAAAGTGTCGGCGAAGAATGATGTGGAAACTACGGTTGACCGGGAATCTTACAAGATAACCTTGCATATGACGAGACCAATCAAGATTACGGACCGGAAAGAAAAGATGATTAAAGAGGCGGATGATCCCGCTTGGTGTTAGTTCGGTGGAGCAATCATTCACCGAGGAGGCAACTTGGGAAGTGGAAGCGACATGCTAGTGAGTTCAAGAGTTTGAGGATTTACCAGGCATGTTCTAGTTTGAGGGCGAAACTCCTTTTAAGGGAGAATGTAATATTCGATTTTGGGAAAAGCGGGCGATGTCTTTTTGCGAAGGCGAAATATTAGGTTCGGTTTTCATATTCGGAGTTAATTATTTTGGGACGTTTTATATATATAATTTTGAGTTTTATATATATAATTAAAAGAAAAATTCATTTTAGTGATCAAGGGCAATTAAGGAAAAGATTGACTTTTTAATGTTTAGACACAGCCTAAAAATCAGAAATTCAGTCTAACAATTCCTCCCATATGCGATTGAGAGAAAGAGAAGAGAGGCTAGAAAGTTCTTCACTTTTGCTAAGGGAAGGTTGATCGTTTTGAAGCGGATTCAAGAGTGGACTCGCGAAAGAAACCTGACAATTTGGCATCGATTACTGTAGGATTGTGGCGATTTTCGGAAGCGATTTTGATCGATTTTGGGGCTGCAAAAGGTAAAAGCTTGATCTATGAATTCCATCATTTGCTATAAGGAATTGATCATGTTTTAAGGCTGCTTGGTGTTAGAAATATGAATCTTTGTTTTGGTTAATGACTATGAAGTCGTTATAGTGCGTTTAGATAGGGATTTTGGGTTGTTGTGTTGATTATTTCTTTGGTTTTGTGTTGAATTACGATCTGGAAATCGCATGGTGATGAAGTTAGGGTTTAGGTCGAACCCAGGTGAGCAGCGTCCGGTAATGCAGACGGCGTCGACCTAAGTTCCACCACAGACAGCGTCTGGTTGTATTGGGCGGGCGTCTACGAGGTGCTATTTTACATTCGAGGATTGAATCGGGTTTGGTGGAATGGGCGTCCACTATTTGAGACGGCGTCAAGTCTTTAAGCAGGCGTCGGGTTACATCTTGCCTCCGCTATTATTAATTGTTGTTTAGCCATATACCATGCTTTACTTACTTAAAATCTATAATTATGATAAGTTAAACTTGGTATAACTTAGACAAGCTGAATTGAGCTTACGATTCGTTCGGTTAAAACACCGAATGTACTCTTAAAGGGAGTTGAAGTTCGGATCGTCGGGAAGAACATGATAGGCTTGTGCTTTGATGAAATAGCATTCATCAATGTGCATTGTATGTCTTTAGGACTTGTCCGTGTCTAGTGGTCTAGGAAGAAGTAGTATGTGTGAGGAGATTATTTGAAAATACTTAGGGTGGCTAGTTAATAGCAATAAACAACGTATGTGACTAGTAAAGATTAAACAACATGTCTCTCTTGGCTAGGCACCGAGGCTAAATCGCGATGCGTATGTACTCCTCTGAAGGTGGAAGAACCGTGGAGTCAAAA